>OX155904.1:4529244-5074908 GCA_944588485.1 Phosphuga atrata
GAGCCACCTTGCAGCTGGAAAATGAAGTGATAGAAACAAAATCGCGGTTGAAATATCTCGGAGTAGTATTCGATCACAACTGTGAAATGAAGGAACATGTGGCGACATGCAGCATCAAAGCTGAAAAATCCGTAATGGCACTAAGCAGAATTATGCCAAACCTAGGGAGACCAAAATCATCCAATAGGAAGATTTTAGCAAACGTGGCACATTCGATCCTCCTGTATGCAGCGCCCGTATGGAGCCAAGCTACCAAGTGGGAAAAATACAGAAAACTCGTGGCAGGGGTACAACGTAGAGTGGCGCTGAGGATATGCTGCAGTTTTCGAACTTTGTCTGCGGAAGCTGCATTGGTACTGGCCGGAATACCACCCATTGATCTCCAAATTAAAAAGAGGTGGCTTCAGTATCAAATTGCCAAAGGAATAGAAAGTAGCACCGACTGGGAAATACTTACCGAATGGCAGTGAAAATGGGCAACGGAAACCGAAAAAGGGGCATGGACACGCTTACTGATACCAGATCTTACAAACTGGATAGGACGCAAGCACGGAGAGATACATTTCTACCTCTGACAATTGCTGAGTGGACACGGGTGGTTCAATAGTTATCGGAATCGCTTCCACCTCAGCGATAGTGACTTGTGCCGAAAATGCATGGTGGTAGAAGATGCAAACCACGAGTTCTTCCACTGCGATAAATGGAGACTGCTAATAGACGCAACACATAATGGAGGTCCATATTTTTTCGTCGATGAAAACAATCGCCATGTTATGGTCAATGGAGGCCCATTCGCTATAGTGCCATGCTGGAAGATTATTTTTGGCCAGAATTGGATGGACTTGACATCAGCGATATGTGGTTCCAACAAAATGGTGCCACAAGCCATACAGTTGGTCACACAATTCCTTTATTGAAAGGAAAATTTGGTAATCGTTTAAACTCGAGAAATGGTCCAGTCGAAAGGACACCTCGCCCATGAAATTTTAGGCCGTTGGATTTTTTCTTATGGGGTTACCTTAAGTCGAAGGTTTATGCTTAAAATCCAACAACGTTAGAGGAGCTCAGGAACAATATTGCCTAATTGCCAATATTTCGGAGGGTATGTGTGAAATAGTGATTGAAGATTGGATCCAAAGAACAATAGTGGTGGTTATATGAACCACGTCGAATCTCATATATAACTGTAACTTGTGTACTACACCTGGAATAAATTTCTGCCCGATATCTCAATTATTCTGTGCATAAGTGTGCATAAATTTGTTTGATCCAGATTTTATTTGCACGTGTTTCTAAGATGCCTGCACAAATCAGAAATGTGCAAATATATATACAGAGTGTCCCGTGAAAATGTATACACAAATAAGTTTGATGTCTCTTTGAAGTCTCATCCATCAAATTAAGGCTATTAAACCAAGTCTAACAAGTTGCATATAGTAAGTTTAGTCCACTGAAATATATACTAACTGGAACGAGTGCTGGCCTCTTGGCTTGTGCGGGCCGCGAGAGAGGTCCCAACGACCTCCCTTCATCCTTGTCTAGCCAACAGTGTAGTCGAGAATGGGGAGGATGTGATAGTCAGAGCGAGAAGCTAGTTGTATTAAATTGTATCAAGAAAGAGAGTGAGAGTGATTTTCCTTTTGGATTGTTCTAGACGAAGACAGAGCGATACGAGAGACAACTTGCTCATGTTAGTATATGTTTCAGTGGTTCATTCTGTGATACCTTGTGTAACAAAGTTCTGTAAAACCTTTATAAAGATGTTCAGTTGTCTGTAAAGGCTACGCTGTTTACCTGTTAAGAGCGAACAAGCGTTTCAAATTTTGCATAATTTGTTTGTTTACTATTGCTATATCCAGGCTATATTTTTCATCGGTGCTCATTGATGCTCTGCTATGTGCAGGTTACATTCTGCCTCCTCCACTCAACTCTATCCATAGCTATTTTGAGCATAGCAGTTTTATTACTCCCATTTTAATTCTGTTCCATTTTCCTTCAACATTTTCCTCATTTTTTAGCGACTTAAGATTCATTATCTCTTCATCCATCAACTTTTGCACCTCTTCTTTGTCTTCTTCTTCTTCTTGAAATTCCGCTCCTATTGGAGATTGGAAATCATCACCAATACTTGGACCTTATCAATCGTCCGCCTGAAGAGTTCTGCGGACGTGCAACCAAACCAATCTCTCAAGTTGCGCAGCCAAGAGATTCTTCTTCTGCTAATCGTTCTCTTGCCTTTTATTTTGGCTTAAATAATTAGCTTAAGGATATTATATCTATTTCCTCTCATAACATGTCCTAGATATTCTTATTTTCTCCTTTTTATGGTGTTACTAATTTCTTTGTCTTTATTCATTTGGCGTAGTACTTTCTCTTTTGAAACCTTGTCAACCCATGGTATTCTTAGCATCCTCCTATAACACCACATTTCAAATGCTTCTATGTTCTTGATGTTTTCTGATTTGAGTGTCCAAGCCTCCATTCCATACAATATAATGGAGAATATATAGCATTTTAGTATTCTGGTTATCAGTTCTAATGTTATTTGTCTTCTTTGTCTATACTTTTTAACTTATCTAAGTTCCATTGTCTTTCTTTCCGTGCTCGTTTCACCTTTTTAAGCCTAAGTCTGATTTCCGTCATAAGCAGGATGTATATATTCGCACCTGGTAATCCACACGCTCGTTTCGCTCCTTCTACTACTAGGACGAAATCAATTTGACTTCTGTAACGATCTCCAGGTGATTACCAAGTGTACACAGTCTTCTTTTACGTTTTTTAAACCATGTGTTGGTGACTATAATTTTTGTTTCTTTGCAGAAATCTACCAGTCTAACGCCTCTCTTATTTCTCTTTCCAATTTCGTACTTGCCAACTATTCCTCCTTCTCTTCCAAATCCTACTACAACATCCCAATCCCCCATTACGAAACCATAGCCCCCTGCATTGCTGAGATATTTAAGGCCAGCTTTCGACTGGCGTACATACCGCTGGAATGGAAAAAGGCCAAGGTGATATTCATCCCTAAGGTAGGGCGTAAGTCTCAAAACCTGGCAACGTCCTACCGACCAATTAGCCTCACTTCCTTCCTGCTGAAAACAATGGAAAAAATTGTGGACAATCACATACCTGTGCGGACCTCTTAAAAAAAGTCCTCTCCATAAGCATCAATACGCTTATCAGCTTATCATCTCTACACGAGATAACGAACACATTGGAGGCAGCACTGGACTGCAAAAAAATTGCGGTAGGTATCTTTATAGATATAGAGGGAGCGTTTGACAACACAACCCGTTTATCAATAAAGAATGCAGCCACCAATAAAGGGATTGAAGACCCTATCATTGAGTGGTTTCAAAACATGCTGAACAATCGTAAAATTACCGCAGCACTGGGGGGGATCAACGAAGACGGTAACCACAGAGCGAGGGTGCCCACAAGGGGGGGGGGTGTTATCGCCTCTGCTGTGATGCCTGGTCCTTGATGATCTCCTAGATGCTTACAAAGAACGGGTATAAGGCGGTTGGCTATGCAGACGATGTTGCCATCATAATAAGGGGTAAGTTTGGTAATACAATCATGAACCTTGCACAGAGTGCACTTAACACCATCAACTGTTGGAGCAAGAAGGAGGGCCTTAGTGTCAACCCGAGCAAAACAGTAACGGTCCCCTTTACCAGAAAGAGGAAGCTGAACTTGAAAGCTCCGAGCATTGAAGGTCAGACGTTAGAGTTTTCCGAGAAGGTGAAATATCTAGGGGTAACCTTGGATAAGAAACTCACTTGGAACTCGCATCTGAACAAAACGCTCTCAAAAGCCACAGCGGCCTTTTGGATCTGCCGTAAGCTTTTTGGAAAAACATGGGACTAAAACCCAAAATGGTCCTTTGGTCTTACACAGCAGTTTTAAGACCGATTATCACCTACGGTTCACTCGTATGGTGGTACAAAACAAAGGAAATAAAGACCCAAAACATGCTACAAAAGCTTCAACCGGCTTGCGTGCTTGGGTATAACAGGAGCGATGCAATCTACTCCAACCACAGCAATGGAAGTTCTGTTGGACCTACTTCCACTGCACAAACAGGTGGAAAAAGAAAGTCTTCTCGGTGCTCTGAGACTAAGGTGTACATCGCCTATTCAGAGACACATGAAAATAAGGGAACAAATCGGAGAGAAATTTCTGAAGCAGCCCTGGGACGCAATGTCTACAGAATACCACTTTGATACAGCTGTTGAAGTGGTCATCAATGACCGCCAAAGCAGTGTTCAAAGAATCGAAAACCTGAAAGATAAAGCGTCCATAAGGTACACCGATGCATCAAAAACTGCTAAGGGTACAGGAATTGTCATATACAGCCGGAGTCACAGGGAGTCTACGGCATTGGGCCAGGCTCTTACGGTACTACAGGCTGAAATTATAGCCATTGAAAGATGCGCTCAAATTTGCCTAAAGAAACGTCTTATAGGAGTGCAAATCTACATCCTAACGGACAGCCAGGTACCTCTAAGGAATTTAAAATCCCACAACTTTAATTCCAAGTTAACCTGGAACTGTAAACAAACCCTAAAGCAACTGGTGAAAGATTCACGCTAATGTGGTCGCCGGGTCACCAGGGCATATATGGGAATGAAATGGCCAACGCACTCGCCAAAAGCGGGGCTGAGGCTCCCTTCTCGGGCCCGGAGCCAACTTGTGGGCTTACAAAGGTCCACTTAAGGCAGGGGGCTAAGAAATGGGAAGAAGAGCAAAAGCAAACCCACTGGAAGAACACGCCAGGACAGCGCCAAGCTAAAATGCTCATAAACTATTCTGCCGCAATAACGCAGCAGGTGCCAAGCTTCTCTAGAAGAGAAATCAGAACTTTGGTAGGCATACTCACAGGACATTGTTCGGTGAGATATCACCTACACAAAATGGGAAAGGCAGAGGAAGTTGCCTGTAGAATATGTGAATCAGATGAAGAAACCGCTGAACACATAATGTGCACATGTGTAGCGCCAGCATACATAAGGCTTGCCCACTTCGGGGTCGCAAGATTGACCACCTTGGAGCTGAGAAGCAAGTGTCTCAGGAATATCTTAGACTTCGTTCACGAAGTTGAATTCCTGGGAGAGTAATTGTAGTAGGGTCAAGCACAATAGATCAAGTTGGTCGCAGTGCAGAAAGGCTTTGCAGCCAAACGACCCGCACACAAAAAAATCCCCCATTACGGTTTTACAACAACTGCCTCCTTCCTCCTTCATTATATCTTTGAATACACATCTTCTACCTCCTCGTCCTCATCCTTTGTATATTATGGTATATCCTTTGGCACCACGTTGAGCTTTAAAGCTATCACTCTATCACAGCCATAAATCACTTTGGTTACACACCTGGAGAGTTCCTGACTCACAAGCAATCCTACCCCGCTTTTCCCTCTTTTCTTACCGCTGAAATAGTTATTTACATTAGAGTGTGGAAACGTTTGGGGCACGAGCCCGAAGGCTCCTCCTACTTTGCAACACTGTGTGTAAAAATCTAGTTTCGCTGGACGTATACACGATGTCAAAGCTAGCTTTACAATTCAGGAGGCCAAAAAAGAACCTTTTTTTTCACAGTTTACCTCATCTTGCTTCACTTGCACCAATCATATCCAGTCTGTTTCATTCATCATTTCTCGTCGTAGATTTTCCTCTTTTAGTAGACTTCTGACATTCCAAGTTCCAATTCTCAATTTACCTTTCTCATCTTTAAGTTTCGCTAGTTTTATAAATTTATTCTGCCACTGTTTAATTTTTTGCCACGTACTTTTTAAACCCTGGTAATTTTCTAACGTCTCTATATTGAAAACTTGATATTATATGATTTCTACATTGCTACCTTCGTCCTCGACATTTTCGATGTTGATATTTTGCTGGATTTGTATATGCGAGTCATTTTTAAAGAAGAAATATTTTACCAATTTTCACGTCTGTAACATCTTTGGTTTTTGAGATAAGTTTTCATTCGAAACAGTAAAGATAGAAACAATACAAACTAAAAGGCATTATGCTGAATCGATTGCTGTCGACTGTTAGTTATCCCAGGAGAGGGATCCCCGCAAGTTAAAAAAAACGCGTTTTTCCGATTTTTGTGGTAAAATTGACCCAGAGCGGGAATACGATGCCTCAGGTCCCAGATTGTTCCACCGCCCGTTGCGGTAAACATCTCGCAACGAACGAACCAGTTTGGAGACGTTGCGCTCTTCAATCAAGAGAACAGTGTCCACAGATGTGATTGAAAATTTTTTTTTCGCTTACATTTTCCGTCGCACCGGTTGAACCGACGGTCGCGTACTTTGCCGCATGACGTCAAAAAACGTGAAAACGACGCGGCAAGAAGAAAATCGAGGTCAGAAGCAAAATTGCTTCTCAAAGGTGCTAGAAACGATTTCCTGTTTTTGGCACCTGGAGCACGCTGTGTGGGACTTGCGAGCGGCAGAACAACACGAATCGTTCAGTTTTACAAAGATTCATTTCTAAATCACTTTTAAAATCATTTTTAAATGATGAAGATTAATTTTTCAGAAAATGAAAATTTCTCGTTTCAGCGCGCAAGAGGAACGGAGTTTTTGAGGGAAAAGCGAAAGATTTACAGCCGCCTCCTGCGTGGGCGGACCTTTATAAAGCTCGTCTAAAAAAAACTAATTTTTTGCTCAATTCACCGGAAAAAAATCAAGACGTAAACCGCATTTTTGGTCGATTTTTCGTAATTTTCAAAGAATCGTCATTTTTTGACCCCATTTTTGTTCAGTGACGGCACCTTACTAGTTTAGTACAACGTAAAAAACAAACAAACAAAAAATCTTCAAATGAGCATAATTTTTTTAAATAATTCTTTTCAATTCAAATAAATCTTTTGGTAATACACCCATTTCTTCATTTTTAAAGAAGAATATAAATACTAATTTTCACATCTCTAACATCTCACCTTTTTAAAATATAAGTTTATCGCATTTCCACTCCTTTCAGCTAGAACCTACCTTCAGCTAGAAAAAAACCTTTCTTCATTTTTAAAGAATAATGTAAATACCAATTTTTACTTCTCTTATCTCCAGTTTTTGTGATATAAGCATAGGTGGGCATTAACTCCTTAATCCGCTAACCGTTAATTAACGAAGTTAACAAAATGCTTAACTGATTAATTTTAAAGTTAACTCAAGAAAATGTTAACGCTCTTGTTAACTTCCGTTAAATTGAACTTAACTTTAAGTCCGTTACATTGGTTGCTTGTTGACATGTTGTCATTTTTTGTTTGAATTACGCGCCAAGCTGTTGCTCAAAAAAGGAAAAATCCAGAGCCGAGAAACTACAGAGCCGAAAAAAAATAAAGCGCCCCTGTTGATTATTTGCTCCGTGCGAGTGAATGCTACCAGTTATTATAACCTGACTTTTTTAGCGTTTGCATTATTTTTAGCCGACTTCATTTATATTTTATCAATCTTCATTTATTTATCTTTTTCGTTTGTGTAGGTTATTGCTGGAAATAACTGTTGGTGTAACATTTACAAGTGTACATCATGAGCACTACTACTTCCACTCAAAGTTCGCAAAGCTCTGAAAGTGAAGCTGAATCAAATACTTGGCCGCACTTGAGTGATTACTTTATATTCCAATCAAAACTTGGAGAACAGAAGTTGATTTATAAATGCAAACTGCGTTTGCCTAAAGTTTCTACAATAAAGGCTCACATGTCTAGTCTTAATAATCTTAAACAACATGTGAAAAGAAAGCATGCATCCAAATATATACAGGAAAATACGTTTGAAGGAAAAGTAAAAGCAGCGTCAACTCGGGTTCAGACCAGGCAGTTCCGCAACTGACCAACTATTCACCGTAAAACAAATGTTCAAATGCACTATGTAAAACAAATGCACTATGCTGTGTACAACATATTTGTGGACTTCAAACAAGCTTACGATTCGGTCAATCGCACAAAGCTGTAATACCAGAAGCGTCATACCAGAGAAACTGGCAAGACTTGTACGCATGACCATGGAAAAGTGTACGGCAAAAGTGCGCATACAAGGACAACTAACTGAAGAACTCACATACGCGCAGGCAGATGGATTAGCGCTAGAATGGGTAGTCAGAAAATCAGGTATCGGCAAAAACAACTTTCTCACTAGCAATACTGTTCAGCTAGCGGCATACGCCGATGACATCAACATCATTAGCAGAACCAAAGCCGCAGAAGAAAAAGCGTACACCCTCCTGAAGGAAGCAGCCAGGGCCATATATGGCTGAAAATTAACGTAACAAAGACTAAAGTGCTAACGCAATCAAGAACAACGGCAATGGCGTTAACAACACAAGACAACTTAGACCAAGTCAGCAGCTTTCACTATCTAGGGGTGACCCTAGAAAACAACGGAAGCGAAGAAGCAGAAGAAGCAGAAGAGCCAGAACTACAGCGGCAAACCGAGCATACTTCGCTCTCGCACCAGGGCCCGATCTAAGGGGGGGGCCAGCCGGGCAAATGCCCAGAGCGGCAAAAATGAGGGGCGGCAAAATTGAGGGCGCCGAGTTGCACGAAGTCCAAACATTCAGAAATAATAAAATATGTACCTCTACATATAAAAAATATGTACATAAGTAGGTACATACTAAGAACACATAGTATTAAATAAAAATAACTGAAAAAATATTGTACAAAATAATTAGACATATAAAAAAATATTATAGTTATTATATATATTTCAAAATATTATAGAAAATAGTTTTCCCAGAGCGCCGAATTACTGAACGTGCCATATTTGTAAATAGTCTAGCGGAAGCCATAAAAAAAGTTACTAATTTCGACACAGCGACACTTAAGAAATCACTCCAGAAATATATCTCAAGTCTACAAGTTGTATTTTCAATTTAAAAGTTGTGTGAATATTGGTGGTAGATTAAACAGACAATTAACAATACATATTGAAGTGCACGTGTGATTCGTGTGAATTTACTAAGTACCTATTTTATAAAATAAATCTGTAGTACGTAAAAAAATACGTAATTTTAAGCTAGAAAGTAGTTTTAATCAGGGTTGATAAAAATCATGATTAAAAAAAAAATCAAAGTAATCGGATTTATTTGATTTAAATCAGATTTTTTTTATTCATTTACATATTCCAATCTTTCTTCATTTGAAATCGGTTATTATTATTAAAAAAAAAACCTCATTGCTTATTTTAATTATATTTTCACTACATTCTTCTAAAATTTCTTTCAGTTCTTCTAAAATTATCAATATTAGTCACATTCAAATCAACAATGAAAAATTTTAAAAAATCTACGACTTAAAATTGACAAAAACCGTTTGGGTATTGCTGTAGTCGCAGTCACTTAACATATTTTGATATTTATGTTCTTACTGGTTACATAATTATTTTTTGTCATCACCCTACGATTTTTGGCGACTGGAGACTCTTACAAGTCTTTAATGTACTTATTCAGAGTGTCAATTTAAATAGAATTTTAATTTATATGGTAATTTTTAATGGAATTTAAAAAAAAAACTTTTTGTGAAAATTAAAATTTCAAATTTGCTGGGAATCTGAAGAGTGAAAATAATTTATAAGTTGCAATTATAATTGAAATTTGATTATTGATAATATTTTTAATGGTATTTTTAAATTTGAAATAATTGTAAATATACCTACTGTAATTGTACTAGTAAAACTAATTTCGGTTACAATTTCAATTGAATTTCAATTTTTATGCTATTTACAAAAAAGAATAGGGAAGTCACTTGACATTTTTTAGTTGATTTTGTTGTTAAAAAAGGTATTGATTTAAATCAACGATTTAAAAAAAAATCACTTGATTTTAATCGCGATTTAAATCACTGATTAAAATCAAGTGTTTAAAATCATCTCAACCCTGGTTTTAATTTAACATTGTCCGCAAGAAATGAGTAACTTTTCTGCGGTAAAAAGTAGCCTATTTCCGTTTTGAAAGTCCAATTTATTTCTATATAGCAAAATTTATCAAAATTAATTCAACGATTTAAGCGAAAAAACGTAACATACAGACAAACATAATTACTTTCGGATTTATAATATTAGTAAGGTTATTACATATCTATTTAAATTTATTTAATATTTTTATTGTTTACGGAACAGAATGGCTGACTGTAGATCACGCTTGTCGGGATACCAATATAAAAAACGAAGACTCGAAAAAGATGCAGAGCGGCAAAAGCAAGCAGGGGCTTTAGAGTCCTTTTTAAAGAAAAGTGAGCTTAACAAACCAACGTCACCCATACGAAAAACCGATGTAGTAGCTACGGCTTCGTTTAAATCACATGATGAACATACGCCCGATCCCAATATAATCTGTGAACCTGATGCTTCTACTTCTGGGTCAAGCGCTATTGTAGCTGATGGTGCTATTGCAACTACAAGTGTTTCTGCAGGATCAACGTCATTTTTAGATGTCGACGCAGCCACGTGGCCCGTTAGATTAACAGATGCAGAAAGAATATATTTGGTAAATAGAGGTTTTCCTGGCCCACTGTATGAATTTGAATTTCCACGGGATAACAATGGTCGAAGGTTTACTTCGAGATATTATAAGAGATAGCTTAACAACGGTGAAGAAAGTTTGAGAGATTGGCTTGTATATTCTGTGGCAAAAAATTCGGTATATTGTTTTGCTGCAAAATATTTAATACAACTACAGCTTCCGGTCTATCTGAAGCTGGCTACAAAAATTGGAAGCATGTAGGCGATATGCTTAAATCTCATGAGACATCACGAAACCATGTAGAAGCTGTAAAATTATGGGTAGAACTTTCACGTAGGCTGAAATCATCTCATACGATAGATGCCGAGTCACAAAGAATAATTAAATCAGAAATAGAACACTGGAATGGAGTTTTGTTACGTATTGCTTCAATCATCAAAATGTTAGCCAAAAACTGCTTGGCTTTTCAAGGTACTTCTGAAAATCTATATCAACATAACAACGGTATTTTTTTAAAACTAGTAGAGTTGTTAGCCGAATTTGATCCTGTTATGCAAGAACATGTGCGCAGAGTTTTAAAGTAAGAGGAGAGAAAAGCAATCTACTTAAGTAAAACTATTCAAAATGAGTTTATTGATACAATTTCAAACAGCATAAAAAACATATTCTGGAAGCTATCATTAAATCGAAATATTATTCTATTATCTTAGATTGTACCCCGGACGCTAGCAAAACAGAGCAGATGACCCTCGTAAGTAGGTATATTTCTATTCAAGAACGTCAGAAATTGTCTGACACTAACAGAAATTATCCTAGAACAATTATCAGCACTTGGATTGTCTTTAGAAAACATAAGAGGGCAAGGGTATGATAATGGATCTAATATGAAAGGTATTCAAAGTGGCGTCCAAGCCAGGATAAAAAACATCAATCCACGGGCATTTTATGTTCCTTGCAGTAGTCATTCTTTAAACTTAGTGGTAAACGACATGGAAAAGTCCTCACTGGATGGAACACATTTTTTTTAGTACTGTGCAAAAAATATATGTTTTCTTTTCCTCTTCAACATTGAGATGGTCAATTCTTTTGAAGAATGTAAAACATTTTACTCTAAAACCACTTAGTAACACGAGATGGGAAAGTCGAAACGAGGCAATAAAACCACTAAGACATCAAATAAGACAAGTGTACGATGCATTGTTTAGTGTTTACCAAAACACAGATACGGATACCCCTACACGAGACAAAGCTTCGGGTTTGTTGAACCAAATTAAACAGTTTAAATTTTTATGTCCCATAATAATTTGGTACGAAACTTTGAATCGGATAAATCGGGTTAGTAAATTAATGCAAAGTAAAGATTTTTATTTCGTTTCTGTTATTAAAATACTTAAAAATACTCAAGATTTCTTTAAACCTCACGTTCAGATGAGTATTTTACTCAAGTTTTTGAAGACGCGAAAGTCTTAGCTTCTGAAATTGATTGCCAGGTGTCAGACTTTGAAAATTTGCCGAAACTTCGTGCTCGATCCCAAAAGAAGCAATTTGGTTACGAGTGTAGTCACGAACCAATCATTGAACCTCGTCAAAAATATAAAACAGAAGTATTTTTTCACATTATAGATACAGCTATAAACTCCTTAGAGTTAAGGTTTTCCCAGATTACTGAGCATAGTAAATATTTTGCTTTTTTATATAACATATATGCCTTAAGAGAACTTTCAAAATATGAATTGTTAGAGCATTGTAAGAACCTGGAGACTATTTTAACCCACGACAACTCATGTGATGTGAATGCAATAGACCTTTCAGAGGAGTTATCAGTTCTTTGTATGTTTTTAAACAGTAATTTGTCTCCTCAAACCGTTTTAAAATTCATAACAGATTTAAGATTTGGTCCAAATATCAGTATTGCACTCAGGATTCTTTTAACTTTACCAGTTACAGTTGCAAGTGGTGAAAGAAGCTTTTCCAAATTAAAAAAAATAAAAAATTATCTGCGATCCACCATGACACAGAATAGATTGTCTGGATTGGCTATGATTTCGATAGAACACAAGATTTGCGACAGTATAAATTTATTAGAAATTATTAAAGATTTTGCGGAGCAAAAAGTGCGAAGAAAATTATTTTAATTACGAGGTAGAGTTTAATATTTACAGGAAAAATGTTTTATTTACCTAATTTTACCTACATACTTGTCGCACGCAAATGAATAAAGAGCCATTTATCGCCCGAAAAAACGTGCGAAAATAGTACTTATCCCGCATGAGTAATAAAAAAAATGTTTGTTGTTAAAGGGTAAGTTAAAGGGTCATACCTAGGCACAAAGGAAAAGAGGCCTATGCCTAGCACTAAGTCGAAACAGGTTGATGATGATGATGATGACGAAATTGAAAGATAATATTATGTGGTTAAAAAAAATATTTCAATCCATTCAGTAGTTTTTGAGAAACTGTTTAACATACATATATCCTTATAAACATACTTATACATACATACTCTCATGAACTTTTGTATGTTTGTTCAGAAGCCCTCGTAGACTAACATAGGTGAGTATTATACAATTCCAGCAATATCACATTTCTTTGGAATAGCAAGCTCATGTGGTAACTTATGTGGTAAACACCAGGGCGACGGTGGTGTAAAGGGCGGCGAATATTAGTTTTGCCCGGAGCGGCTAAATAGCTAGATCGAGCCCTATCTCGCACATATCTTCCTACACGTGCACAGAAACACAAAAATAAGGATGTACAAAACAATTGTCAGACCAACCACATATGGCTGCAAAACTTGACACACACCAGTGGCAACAAAATAGATATATTTGAGTATTAAATTTTTTTATTATTTTATTATTATTATTTAATATTTATTTTAGTAATTAAAAAATTAAGTATTGCGTAGAATATTCGGACCAATTCAAGACGATGAATAATACAATAAAAATCCTTTTTCTTCCATATTAGTTAGTCTTCCATAGTAGGTGCATAGGGTCGCTATTGTCGCTTGTAATAATTTGCTGAATCAATTAATCTAACTACTTGTTTTTTTTTATTTACCAATGCATCCCACCCCAAAAGGTACCAAAAGCAGTATACGTTTTGTATGGTTAACTTTAACTTGCGTTAAATTTTCGAAATTTTAACACTTTAACGATTTTAACTTTTTTATTAACGAGTTAACGATTAACGAAGTTAACTTCTGGATTAACTGTGCCCACCTATGGCTATAAGTATCTCACATTTGCAGCCTTAGTGGGATTTTCGGTAATGTACCCATTTCTTAATTTTCAAAGAAGAATATAAATACCAATTTTCACATCTCTAACATCTCCAGTTTTTTGTAATATAAGTATTACTCATTTGCAGCCTTAGTTGGATTTTCGAAAAACGGAAAAACTCGCATTTCTCTATTATGTAAGAGGAATCTAATTGCCAATATTGACTTTTTCAGAGATAACACCTAATTTTCAGTTCCCTGAATCGGATTTAAAAAAATGGCTCAAAACGTGTCCCTTTATTTTTTTTAAATAATCTTCATTCCAAATTTCACATCTGTAGTATCTTCCGTTTCTGAAATATAAATGAAATAAATAAAATAAATGCGATAAATTTGCTGAAATGAAATGTTCCAGACGCGGGCATTTGATTACTATTTACTCGGATTAGAGATAGCAAGTTTACAGATTATAGTTGCATTGAGATAACTAAAATGAAGAATCAAAGAGAAAGTGTCTTTCCGGTTTATTTCGAAATTCCAATGGAAATATTTGGACGTTTCACGGCGTTAATGTTTCGAGGGTTCGGTTTGAATGTGCGCGCGCGTTCGTTCGTGTCCTGCGAGCACGCACGTAGAAATTCCTGCCGACCTTTCCCGTCCTTCACGTCGACAGCGAGTTGTCAGTTGCGACCCGCAGGCCGTCTGAACAGCAGGCACACGTTTACCTTCTCACCCCACGAACACCAAATAACTGTAAGTGTTTCATTCTCTGCAATAAACAATACTTTCAGGACATTTCTGAAGAATTCCTGCTGTATTCAATTTGTCTTTGGCGTGTAATTTGATTAAGAGGATGGATAACGTATGGTTTGATTGAGGCAAATTTATCGTGGAGTAAACTTTATAGAGTAAACTGAGTGCACTTTATAAGAATTCTTTTAAATTATAGAAATTATCGCGAGAAATTGTTTCAGTTTTTTCCGTTTTTTTTTTTTTGTTTTTTTTACTACGGGTTGATGTAGATTTGTTTCACTTTGAAAGTGTCTTATGTCCCAATTGTCCCAATGTCAACCAAGGTTAAACATTTTTAAATGACTCTTTAATTTTGAGTCTCTTTAAATTATTTAATTTGGAATCGATTTGGATAAAAGTTTCCACAAACGGAAATAATCTAAAACTTTTTCATTTTTATTTTCACTCCAAAATTTGCTTGTATTTTTGATATTAACTAGTCCATTGGGATGGATTTGAAACGAGCGGCCGGACTGAACTCATACCAGGTGGCACAAAATCGTGACAACTGGCAAAATAAGGGAGACTTACACCCAAAGAGTAGAAAACAGCTGAATAAAAAAAAAATGGGGATGGAATAGTTGAATAGGGTGGAAAAGATTATGAGGGTGAACGATTGAAAGTGTAGATGGATAAGTTTTAAGGGAGGAATGTAGGTAGAATCTTGAGAATTTTTAAAACAAAAAATATTTTTAAATTTTAAATATGAACTCCTGCATTAAAAAAAATCCTGCGACAAGGCTATCGACCGTGAAGATACCAAAATATTAATTTCAATATTAAAATCAACGATCTATGCAGAACTGATATAATTTTTAATTTATCTCTTACAATTTTCAAGCAGTAGCTTTTTGAATTTGTTTCCATCAGTTCCGCTTTGATTTTGTGAGGCTGCTGCCAACAATTGATAATAGTTATTTACATTAGAGTGCGGAAACATTGATTTTACAATGCAACAGCTCGTTTGGGGAACGAGCCCTGCGGGCTCGTTCCCCATTCGCTGGAGCATTGTAAAATCATTTCCGCACGAAATTTGTATAAGGTTTTTTGGCCGACAATTATTATTTAAGAAACAAATAGATTTAGATTAATTACAATATTGGAAATTATTTAATTTTTTAATGTTGGTACTCACAAACTTTGACATTTTTACTAATTCAAATTTATTAGGTACATAATATGTCATTTTTCCATATGTCAGACGCACAGTAAAATTTGAAAAATCACTCTTATTTTCTACATTAGCATGGCAAATATGGTGTAAAGTAGCGTTTTCTAAATTAGATTTTAATGTCTTATACTTAATTTATTTTGTAAGTGTCCCTGAAAGGTTGAAATTTACTGGTCACTTTACCGCATCGTAGCCGTACTTTGCAACATTGTGTGTAAAAATCTAGTTTCGCTGGACGTATACACGATGTCAAAGCTAACTTTACAATTCAGGAGGCCAAAAAATATTTTTTCTATTTTTCGTCTGTAATGGACTCATAACAGCACTCATATGCGTGCGGTTATGGCTCACCGAGTGCGAAACAATTTTCTCAATATGTATCGGCGATTTTTTTATTAAGAAATGGCATAAAAGGGCACAAAATAGAAAAAATACTATAAAAAACTCGTTCGTAAGGCGTTTTCAGCACTTGTCCATTGCAACAAAATGAACCAAACTTGGACGCGTGCTGTAAAATCGCGCTTACTGAACTCGTCCTTTAATATACTATTGCAAAACTGACACAGTGATTTCATCATATGATCCTTTTGCTACAAATGTGTACGATTTTATTGTTCCACCTGGAATGGAACCTATTAAGACGATTTTTTTAGTGAATCTAGAAGCGTTAAGCCGGTATTTTTACTTAAACCGAACAGGAAAATTTCAAAATAATTTGAAATTCCAAAACAAAAATTTACGCTTGAAGCATTTCAGTGAATTTTTTACTGAACATGGGTATCCAAAAGAAGTACTCCCTGACAACATTTGAACGCTCCACCTTCGCCGGGGATGCTGTGTGTGGGGAATAATTTTTCCTTCGAAGGTTTTCTGAAAATATGTCGCCAATGCTTTAAAATAGGAAATTGGGACTTTTACCACCATATGTAGGACGTAGGTGCCTACCTACAAAAAAGTATTCATTGTGAATTTTGCACAATCGTTCAGTTTAGTCACAAAAGTGAAAAGTGTGAAAAGAATTTTTATTTCAATGGGTTTGCAAATTAAAATAATAAAATTAATAAAGTACACAGCCTGAATTTATAAATATTTTCAACCATTCCGCTCTATAACATTATTGAGTCTTTTTTAGAACTACTAAAACAAATCTCATGTGAAAATTGCAAAGTTATTTACTAGCTTTCAGTCTACCTTCGTGGCACTCAATGCAAAACAGAAAAATAACATTATTTTTAAGATCATGTCTTTGATCATTGTCTTGATCTAAAAAAACAATGGTATTTGTGGTTAAGGTGAACTGAAAGCTAGTAAATAACTGGCAAATTTCACATGAGAATTATTTTGGTAGTTCTAAAAAGACTCAATTGTGTTATAGAGCTCCGAAAAGGTTGAATATATTTATATATTCAGGCTGTGTTGCGACTTTATTAAGTTTATAGGATTACCTATAATGTAGTATGGTTTTACCAATATTAAAGGTATATATAAAGGTTTACAAATTGGTTATAAAACAGAAAAAAGATAATTTTTATCAAAACCTTGTAGATTGTAGATTTTGGCGGTGACTTGTTCTGCGACCTTTATAGATCTATTGTATCCCACACATTAGACGTTCATCGATAATAGACCTTTTTACGGTTAGTTAAACGCCTTCCTCTTATCCTCTTAAAAAAGTACCCTCTTCCTCTAATCGTTGGTATACTTACCCATTTAAAGCGCCTCCTCCAGTCCTCCCTTCTCTGAATTTGGTTCACGTTTCCGCAAATCGAACTTGATTTTTGCGTAGATACTCAATTTACGCATGTTTATAAGGGAAGGACGGTGTAATTTACTCGTGCTATCGAAACTGCTAGCGGCCGAATCATGAAATTTATCAAAATAAACCTTTTCATAGTTGAAATTTTTTTGTGCGCATATGTCAATTTCCGCCATGTTATACATCAAAAAGTGCCCGAACTTTTTGACGAATAACTAAATATGTGCCCGAAACTTTCATATTCCCGCCTTTCAAACTTGGCGGATGCGCATGCGTTTAACTAACCGTAAAAAGGTCTATTATCGATGAACGTCTAATGTGTCAATGTTAGTTTCAACCATGGATCTATAAATACTTCTAGTATTCATACGTCAATGGTTTCAACTGACAGACGGTTGGGCTGGCGTTTGTGTTTGCGTCCTGTCAGTAGCGCCGGTGTGTTTTCTTCGGGTTTTCTTCGCCGGGTGAATTCTCGGTTCAGAAAATGCGGAAAAAATATCGAAAATCATCTTGCAACGGGACTTGCTGTTGAAAGAGCTGATAATAGTTTGCCAGCGAATGGTGTTTTTCGTTTCCTCGTAAATATTATGGCAAGAAAATTCCGATTTTGACGAACTCGAAATTTGAAGATTTTGGAACCAACCGAACCGCAGCGGGCGAGGAAACGAAATTTTACAGAAAAGAGATGGAATTTGCGAATTGGGGCGGTAGAAGTTGCCAAAGTTAAAAGACGGGTGAAATAGGACACGCGAAAATTGGTCGAATATTCGCAGGACTCCGGGGGACGCACCGCAGGAACGATAGGGCAAACTTGGTTTCGGAATATCGGCAATAGGGAATATGCATGTTTTTTTTTATATTTTTAATTCACTGTTTACACCATTATTACATAGTAAAAAATATAAATACTGCTTAAAAATGCTGTAATTAAGTTTAAAAAAATATTTAAAATTGAGAAAAATTAAACGCCGCCATTTTCGCTCGGTCTGTTGACGTCAAAGATCACTGTCCATTGATTACTACCGCTGTTTTCATTTTTAATTTGACGTTTTTGACGTTTATTTTCTAACTAAAAGACTGCAGTGACATATAAATGTAAAAATACGGACTTGTTTATATGGTATGTTACGTCACTTTCGTTTTAACCAGTGGTGTTGCGTTTTACAAATATAAATTTCCCTCGCTTAATTTGCATTTCTATTTATTAATTTTAAGTATTTAAAAATATATTAATTTCAAAAATAACCGGTCAGTAAAGATTCGTAATAAAAAATTGAATCAAATTTAAATTTCATGAATATTCCCTATTTCCTGTGGAAGGACACCGTGTAAAAAAAATTGAAAAATTCGCAAGCACCTCGCAGCTAGGACGCAAAATGCGAATTTCGTTTTTTTTTTTGTAAAACTGCCAATTGGTACTTTTTTGTCTCTTTTAATAGCCTATGACACTGTCCGGTCTGTTGTCGATCTGCCATTGTAGGACAGGAAGTTGTATCATTTGTACTTTTGTAGATCTTGAACGCGAACTGACATCCTACCGGTTTCCTTTTATTTGCCGTGGAGACCTCGTGGTTTCTGGGAATCGGCAAATCGGCATACCGTCATCGAACGGTGTAGAATAAAATGCAAAATTTCGCCTACTTTCGGTTCGGCAGCCGCAACGTCCGGTTTTACAAAAACATCTACCGCACGGACATTTTTGCAAGAAATTTCACGCCCACTTCGAAGCCCCACAAAGAAAAAACCGGAAGCCGTTCCGTTGAGCATATTTGCAAAAATTTGCGCGTGTACTTCGAAGGCCAAGAGAGAAAAAACCTACAAAACCGGAAGCCGTTCTGTTCGTTGAGCTCGCAATAGAACTTCAATGAGAGTCGTTTTTGCCGTTTTTTTTTTGTTTTTTTGCAATTATCTCCAAATTTTTCGGCAAAGGCTCGAAAATTCGAGATGACTGTTTTGTGCGGAAAAAATCGGCGATGTTACCGACGAAAGTAGTAAGTGCAAATACAGCCCAAAACCTGTAATATTGTTTCCGTTTATTAGTATAATTTATTGTTTATATCTCAAACACTTGTCAATTCTCTGGAGTTTTCTAAACATTTTACTACATTTGCCCGGCAAAATTAATTTCGCAAATCACTCAAAAGGTCCGTTTTCATTCTTCAAACCTGATTTGACGTATTTTTCCCGCTACCTCCTAAAAAGGCGTTTCATGGCGTGTTTTTAGGGTTCCGTACCAAAAACGGAACCCTTATAGGATGATTTTGTTGTCCGTCTGTCCGTCCGTCCGTCTGTCTGTCAAGACCATTTTTCTCAGGAACGGGTTGAGGTAACAAGTTGAAATTTGTATCAAATACACGGGTCTGCGGTCTCTTTCAGCTGTGAAAAAATCAAACTTGTAAGTCAACGCGATCAAAAGATATGACCGTTTATGTCACATATTTTGCGATTTCACAAGGGAATCAAAACCTATACGGTACTTCCCGTTGACCTAGAATCATGAAATTTGGCAAGAAGCGGTGTCTTACAGCACATGTAAAGGTGCTACCATGGTGCTAAGGTGCTAACATGTAAAAATCTGAAAACCGTAAATATGTAGTTTAATTACAAGAAAAATGCGAATTTACTATTAGAAACTTATGAAAATACACTAATGTGTTGAGTGATATTGTCAGGCACCAGAAGCATATGGGTTGCATACAGTTAGGTCCTCCTAAAGATACCTTACTTACAAGTTTGTACGGAACCCTCGGTGCGCGAGTCACAACTGGCACTTGGCCGGTTTTTTTTTTAATTTGGCCAACTATGGACCGCAAAGAACTTTCTTCCTCCTCCCAGAACCTCTTCATGCGTTCGATTCTTTTCTTTCCTTATCGGAAATGATCCGTTTCGGCCTCTTCATTGTTGGTTTCTCCTGAAATGCTTTTATACTGTCTACTCTCCTTCTTAATTCTCTTCTGTTGTGAGCCATCTGTGGTATGATTCCAACTTCTGCCGCATCCCTTTTCACCTCATCTACCCATTTAGATGTGGCCTTTAACCCCATTATGTAATTGAAGATCCTTTTGGTCAGTCTGCATTCATCCATTCTTTGTAGGTGTCCGTAGAACTTCAACCTCCGCTTCCTGACAGGGCCGGCGCGTCAAAATATGCCGCCTAGGGCGAATCCAACTTTCACCGCCCCCGCCCCGCAAATATTAAAAAAATAATAAACCGATGATATTTTATTTACCTAACAAATAAAAAACAAATGTAATACTAATAACAATATTTACAAAAAAATAATATAGGTAGACACTTTGACAGAGGATATAACTTATACAAAAACAATAAGTTATAAATAAAACAAAAACATTAAAAATTTACTCTTCAGGCTTTCTCTTTTGCAAAATTATTATTGATGTCGTCGTAGTTTATTTTCTGTTTTCTCATGTTCTATGGCTAATATAGATATATTTATTAATCTTAGTTGTAAATAAAATTTAAAGGTTCTATATCGTCTGTTAGGTGCATGTGCAAATCCTGACAATTTTTAAGATTTTCGTCATAATTTTTGTTGCGCTAATGATGGAATATTATAAGAAAATTCAAAAATTTTATTATGATTTTCTAATTGTGTAAATCTTTCTGTAACAGAATTAGTACAAATATTTAACAGATAATTAAAAACTTAATTATTTCCTCAAAACTATTTATAAGAAATTCCATCAGAAACAAATTTACACTATTTAATATTTTAACACATTCTGATAAAATCATATTTGGACTAATATGCCGCCCTAAAAATATGCCGCCCTAAAAATATGCCGCCGTAAGGCCGGTCGATCGCCTGTTTGACCAGACGCACGTGCCGGCAGTGCTTCATCATTGTGTCCGTGATCTTCTCAGTTTATTTGTAGAGCTCTTCGTTTTTCCTCATCCTCCAAGTCCCAACAGTAGTTTTCCGTGGTACTCGAAAACATAACTTTTTGTATTATTAACGTTTTATTAACATTATTAACGTAACGTAATTATTAACGTTTTTTGATAATATTAAGTCGTTTTATTAAGTTTTTTTGTTGTAAATGTTGTGTAAGGTGCGTCCAATATTTGCATTGCAAGACCTTCTGGACACAACCGGAAGCAAAGAAACTAGTTTTCTTTCTAATTTTTGCGTAAAAATTGGCATTTTATCGCGTAAATGGCAACTGCAAAAAATACTACGAACAAAATTTTTTAAGAATTTCTGACCAAACAAAATTACATTTTTTTCGACAGTTCTACCAACAATTCAAATTTTGTCATTTTGTGTCATATGAAACAATTTCACCCAATCATGTCAACATAACACTGATAATTGCATAGACCTTTTCGTTTTAGTTGAAATTTTTTTGTGCACATGTGTCAATTTCCGACATGTTTTGCCCAAACTTTTTGACGTATAACCTTATAATTTGCCCGAAACTTTCAAATTCCCGCCTTTCAAACTTGTCGGATGCGCATGCACTAAGCGTGAAAAGTTCTATTCAGTGCATGATTCAGTGCAATTACCAATCACTATGACAACACGATTAAATTTGACAACTTCATTCCAAATAAATTACAAAATGTCACGTTTTAGCAATGCGAATGTTCAAAGTATAAATGCGCTATTTTTTTTAAATAAAAAAAAAATCACAGAAATATAACACAGTCCCAAATATAATTGGGGAATATTTATGGAATTTTCCTGCGAGCGAGAATATTAATTAAATGAACATAGAAGCTTAGAAGAATTCGCGTTGATACTAAAAGATTGGATGGTCAATATGAGAAAGAAAGACGGGACCGAATTTAAAAAAGCAACGGTGAAGACAATGTGGAACGTTTCGTGCAAACTTTTGGAAGCAAAGTACTATACTGAATATAATATTATGATTGACCCATTTAACAATATAGTATTTAAACCAGTCCGAGATGCCCGCGATGCAATCAAGAAAAAACTACAAGCAGATCCATATAAACGTAAGTCCAGTTCAGTTTCGTTAAATTTTTCTGAAGTTAACAAAATAATATTGCTATGGGATGAAAATACTCCTGAAGGTCTTATGCGTAAATTTTACGGTATTGCTGATGTAGAATTACCGTGGCGAGGAGAAGAAGCAGTTGCTTGTCTGGTGTATTTTTTTCAAATCGAGAAAAATGACTCCAACAAATCGCATTGAATACAATCCGCTGTTCAGTAAAACGTGCCAAGGTGCTTCTAAAAGCTGTACCAGTAGTAAATGGTTGGTTTCCAAGCTGCCCGGTACGTTATATACACTGATATCAAATAAACGGATATAAACACTGATATAAACTGATATAAACTGATATCAAAATGAGGCGACAATATTACCTCACCACCACGACTGTTCTTAAAACCAAATCGACACTGGAAAAATGAAACTGACAAATGGTACGATAATGTACCTGTTGGAAGAAATACAATAAATGGATGAATTAAATCTGCTGCTGAGGCAATTGGCTTGAATGTTGAAGGACAAAAAGATAACAAATCACTCGAATAGATCAACTGATGTTACCGAATAGGCAAAAACTGGTCCCTCAGCCTTCTGGCTCGCGTACACCTAATCCGTCATCGGCCGAAGTTTGCTCGGGCGACGACGGCGATTGAATCAAACACTTGTAAAAGAAAGAGAGCGCGTACACAAACACGACTGTCATCGTCCGATGACGCCCTAAAACGGTCGATCACCACGATGATCCGAACTTGTTGGGATTTCTCGCCAGTTTGCCGGCGTCTACAATGCAAATTGAGTGTATTTATAGTTAAATTTTGTTGTTATCTATCTAAATGACTATGGATATTGAAAAATTAATTAGTTGTGTTTATAATAGACCAACCCTGTAGGATAAACATTCAAAAAATTACAATAATCGAGATTTTTCCATACGGTTATGGCTGTCGGCACAAGTGGTTGCAGTGTAAGCACTTACACGTCAGTTACTCGTCCCGGTAGTTCTGTCCGCCATCGGCCGACAAAATCGGTTTTGGTGTACGCTTAGCATTCGGCTTCGAAGGATTTACCAATAAATAAATAATAAAATTATCTCGTCTATTATCAATGTCCTAGGGATATTATATACTACTGAAAATAATTTGTACATAAAACTGACAACAATGTCAATAGATATGACAGCATATTTTGTGTCAATGATTAATCACAATTTTACGAAGTTTCAATATTTTTGACAAATAAATGACAATTTTGGAAAACTAAAATTTTCGTTTGAATCTGACGGTCGAACGGATTTCTTTCAAAACATTTCTTAGTAGTATTATTAACAACAATTTGACAAAGTTTCAACATTTTTGGTCAAGAAATGACAATTTTAGCAAATTCAAACTTTTTTTTAAATATGACGGTTAAACGTATTTCTTTTATTTTTTAATAGAATTTTATGACAAAATTTGCAACATTTCTTTGTTGTATTCTTCTTCTTTCTTCGTTTTGTCCATTCAAAGAACGCGTTTGAACTTGTTAGTTGGTTTAATGGTTTTCGCCTTCTTATCCTCTCAAAATCTCTTCATGAATGAGAAGTATTCTGCACCTTTAGGAAGGTGTTCCATTTCTCAGTTGTTTGATGTTCATTCCACTGATTCCATGCTTTTGTCCGGTCATCAATGACTTTCTCGCAAGTCGTGTTCCACCAATATTAAATTGTAACATTTGTATCTTTTCTTCAAAGATTATAATTTCTAGGAATATTATACATATTATACATATTTCATTGTATACATATCGTCAACAAAGTTGACATCATTTGTATAACTAATCTTTCTATAACAAACTTTCTTAAAAACAACTACTTCACTGGCAAACACCACGACTGACATTGAACTACTATTTAATATTATCAAAATCTTCAAACTCAACAAGAAATAAATAATTCCACCACCTATGTTTGCATTTCCTTGGAGGCTGTGCTAATATCCTAGCTGATGTCTCAAGTGTTTTACGAAGACCTGACCAGTCCTTGGGGTCCAGCTCTCGAATGTCTTGTAGGAAGAGCGATGCGTTCTCTCGAAGACATTCTGGGTCAACTCTTGAAGAACTGTTGAATTTAGGTCTGCATCTGTTAGGCTGTATTCTCACATTGATTTGTGTTAAGTAGTGGTCCGAGTCGACAACTCCCTTCCGTACTCATTTTGGATCTCGCACATTTTTGCAAAATTTCAACATTTTTGGCAAAGAAATGACAATTTTAGCAACTTCAAAATTTCTTTTAAACCAGACGGTTAAACGGATTTCTTTTATTTATTAACAGAATTTTGAACATTTCAAATGAAATTTTCAACATTTCTTAGTTGTATTATTAGTAATAATTTTGCAAAGTTTCAAATTTTTTTACCCAGAAATGACAATTTTGGCAAATTCAAACCGTTTTTTAAATCTGAGGGTTAAAGGGATTTCTTTTATTTATTAATATAATTTTATGAAATTCGCAACGTTTCTTAGTTGTATTATTAATAACAATTTTGCAAAGTTTCAAAATTTTTGGCCAAGAAATGACAACTTTAGCAAATCTAAACTTTTAAATTTGACGGTTAAACGGATTTCTTTTATTAATTAACCGAATTTTATAAAATTCGCAACATTTCTTAGTTGTAGTATTAAGAACAATTTTCCAAAGTTACAACATTTTAGGCCAAGAAATGACAATTTTAGCAAATTCAAACTTTCTTTTAAATCTGACGGTTAAACGGATTTCATTTATTTATTAACAGAATTTTATGAAATTTTCAACATTTCTTAGTTGTATTATTAGTAACAATTTTGCAAAGTTTCAAAGTTTTTGGCCAAGAAATGACAATTTTGGCAAATTCAAACTTTCTTTAAAATCGGGAGGTTAAGCACATTTCTTTTATTTATTAACAGAACTTTATGAAATTTGCAACATTTCTTAGTTATGTTATTAATAACAATTTTACAAAGTTTCAACATTTTTGGCCAAGAAATGACAATTTTAACAACTTCAAACTTTCTTTTAAATCTGTCGATTAAGCGGATTTCTTGAAGAATTGCAACATTTCTTATTTGTATTATTAATAACGGTTTTGCAGAGTTTTAACATTTGTAACAAATAAATGTCAATTTACAGCTGTAGATTAGAAATAGACGATAACCAAATCAGCTACTTAGTTTCAGAAAGAAAACAAAAAAACACTCCCCGTTTTACTAGATCAATACGCTATCTGGTATTGTTTTAGAAATACCTCCTTATCTTGCTTTCGTAACATCAACTTCTTTCTCTTATCACCTTGCGTTTAATGTGCATAATAAACAGATTGGAAATTTCCCTTCTCTCTGTCTATCTATTACATACTTTTCTCCCTTATCAAAATTTCAACAAACATTACAGATTGAGACGTTTAAACAAGATAAACGTTGAAATAAATTTCCAAAAATAAACGTTATCTCTTCCCAACTCGCTGCCTATCCGTTTGCTCTCTGACTTTCGTTGCGCTCGATAAGATAATCATCGGACGAGCCTCCGCCAAAGGTCACCATAACAACACTTTTATAACTGACGCTATATAGTGTGCGACTTGACTAGCTCCAGCCCAGACTGACTTCATTCGCTCGTCCGTTTTCTGGTGAGTCTTAACACACCGATTAGTTATAGATCGTTGCATTTGTAGATATATACAGATATAGTTTAATAAATTATATAATAGGTATTGAAAACTCGAAGTATAGAATATTTCGATTAGTTATAAATTATTACACCGATCATTGCATTTGCAGATATACACAGATGTAGTTTAATAAATTATGTAGTAGGTAATGGAAACTAGAAGTATAGAACATTCAAACTAATCTATAGTCTATAACTAATCTATATAGTTATAAAACTATGAAGTATCTAAACTGTTAGATATAGTTTGAACAACTGGAGTAAATTTAGTAAAACCTTGATTTCTCAAGTATTGTGCAAGATAGCGACTTGAAATTTGAGACGGAGTTAGTCAACTAAATTATCTAGCTAGCACCGAAACCTAGAACGTATTATCTACATTGATCTAGTGTCTATATTAATTTGAACTTTGATGGATTTTGACGAAGCTAATAGACACTGAAACAACCTAGATGATATTACCTACATTGATATAATTCTAGATTAAAGAAATATATGTTATATATTATACAATATATTAAAAAATAAATATTTTGCCGATACCAAATATCGTTTATTTATAGTTTGATCGGAGTTGAGCGATCGCATCCATTAAGAACGTACCAATTTTACCAATTTCAGAATTAAATCATTTAAACTTTTTATATAAAAATCTTCCTCTAAATCAATGCCAAAAGACGTTATCATATCCATTAACACGTTGAATGCCACGCTAAAAATCTAAGCGCATTACAGCTACAAACAATCTTGGTGCCGGTCACCGGTGACCCCACGTCTTTCCAACTTGTTAAAATAAAGCAATTCTTTTGTAGATATTGTTCAAGTATGTCGACGACGTTCAACTACCTGGAGCCGGCCAGACAGGACGAGCTCCGGAAGATCGCGAATGCCATCGTCGCGCCGGGCAAGGGAATCCTCGCGGCCGACGAGTCGGTCGGCACGATGGGCAAGCGTCTCCAGGACATCGGGCTGGAGAACACCGAGGAGAACAGGCGCAAGTACCGCCAGCTGCTCTTCACCGCCGACAAGTCCATCGGCGACTCCATCTCCGGCGTCATCCTCTTCCACGAGACGCTCTACCAGAGGACCGACGACGGCACACCATTCGTCGAGCTCCTGAAGGAGAAGGGCATCATTCCCGGCATCAAGGTCGACACCGGCGTCGTACCGCTTTTGGGATGCGACGATGAAGGAACTACACAGGGTAATACTTTCTAAATTTCTTAAGAACTGTTAGAGATTAAATCAAATTGTTGCTAAATTGAATTTGCTTAAACCTTCTTAGACAAAACTAAATGAACAAAATTGAGTTGCTCAAACCTTGATGTACAAAATCTAGACAACTCTAACTTCAAATATATACTTTAATCAATATTTGTGTGTTAGGTCTGGATGATTTGGGTAAACGTTGCGCGCAGTACAAGAAGGACGGTTGCCACTTCGCCAAGTGGCGTTGCGTGCTCAAGATCAACGTGAACACGCCCTCCTACACGGCCATCCTCGAGAACGCGAACGTGTTGGCGCGTTACGCGACCATCTGCCAGATGAACGGCCTCGTGCCGATCGTCGAGCCGGAGATCCTCCCCGACGGCGACCACGACATCGTGCGCTGCCAGAAGGTCACCGAGACCGTGCTGACCTTCGTCTACAAGGCGCTCAACGACCACCACGTCTTCCTGGAGGGCTCGTTGCTGAAGCCCAACATGGTCACAGGAGGAATGTCGCACGCCGTTAAGTTCAGTCCGGAGGAGGTCGGAAGGGCTACGGTTACGGCCTTGTCCAGGACGGTCCCGCCAGCCGTGCCTGGAATCACTTTCTTGTCTGGGGGACAGAGCGAAGAAGAAGCCTCTGTTAATCTTAACGCCATCAATCTGTAAGTTATTAATATGTTTTTAACTTGCTGAATGTAGCTGTGATAACTACAAATCTCCAAGACTGTTCTAAATATTTTCGCTTGTAGAATTAATTATGTTTTGATTGTTATTTATTTGCGATTATTTTTGTTTTCGATTATTGCACTCATCCCTCGATTTACAAGATAGATACGTTCCTAGATAGATCTAGAACTGATCTACCTGAGTATATTGCTATCGTTCTCTTGCTCATCTTACATTACATTTGAACGGAAACATAATAGACTTTTGCGCTTTTTTAAACTTTTATCGAGCTTTAGAAAATAAACCGTGTAAATCGAGGGATCGGTGTATTATATATTTCAGTTTATATATTTAAGTTTTTAATATTTTCGATTATTTTTAAGATTCTCTGGTAAGAAACCGTGGGCTTTGAGCTTCAGTTTCGGACGCGCGCTGCAGGCTTCCGTCCTGAAGGCGTGGCAGGGCAAGGACGAGAACGTGCCGGCCGCCCAAAGCGAACTCTTGCGTCGTGCTAAGGTAGAGGAGTAGGCATCAGCAGGAAAGGCAATAATCTCGTTTTGTTTTTTGTTTAGGCTAATTCTGAGGCTGCGCTTGGTACCTATCAGGCGGGAAGCGTGGGCGGATCGGCGGGAGCACTAGGAAACTTCGTCAAAGATCACACTTATTAATTGGCCCCACTTTTTTGCAGGATTTTAGATTTGTTTTTTTTTTTTAAGGATAAATCGTTTTTAGAGGAAGATTTTTATATGCAAGTTTTTAAGTTTAATCGTGAAACGTAAATGTTTAATTGATTGTTAAAATGGAAGATATTTTTTGACAAAAAGATGTTTTTTTTTCTTTTTATTACCAACTAGGTATACTGGCAAAGTAAACTTATTTGTGTTGACTTGCTTCCTCTGAGATTCCGCGTGGATGAAAAGAACCGGATTCTCGACGTTTTGGCGAACTAACATTCGTCATTCTTAAGAGATATACGCATACACGTCCTTGCGGGTTAAGTGCTGGGCGTATATTGAGCGCGACCGAGTATGGTGTCCTTTCTTTCCTTGCGGTTTGTTGAGTCGCCTCATTTATATGTAGTCCTCATTTGGTAGTCGTTTGTTAGTCCTGGTATCCTGGTTTGGTCCTTTGGGGTTTTTGATTTCCTTTGTTGCTCCCGTGTTGTTTGGTGTGGAGCGCGACCGAGCGTATAAAGGTCGATATTCCCATATGCGCGACACTCAGCTACAAGGCGTCGTGCGACATCGCCTGTCAAGTAATGATTACATTGTTTTAAATGGGCACGTAGCCATAGTGAGAACGTGCCCATTTATAACAATGTAATCATTATTTGACAGGCGATGTCGCGTGACGTCGCGTAGCTGAGTGTCGCGTATATGAGAATCGGCCTTTGAATGGGCACGTCGCGTAGTCATAGTGTGAACGTGCCCATTTAAAACAATGTAATCATTATTTGACAGGCGATGTCGCGTGACATCGCGTAGCGAACTGTCGCGTATATGAGCATCGGCCTTTACGCGTCTATTTATACCTGTCGTCTGGCTTCGGGTCAAGCGCGTTGTTTGCGGTGCTTGTTTGTTCGTCTTGTTGCTTGTAAATGGGTCTGGGATGTTAGGTTCGTTGGGTGAGATGTTTGGGATTGCATTTTGAGGGTGAATATAATAGGTCGCCATGTTGGGGGGAGCCACAAGAAATCATCTCTCGTATACCCGTGACATTTCGTGGCTAATCTGTGCAAAGTCCTTGAGTTTATAAAATCCATCCAGTGGACGGTGTTGGTATACCAAGACAAAACTGCATGTTCTTGAATCCTGGCCTTCGCATGTTCCAAATCTCTCACATGTCCTCATTCACATTCTAATCTTTCGCATGTTCCACAAGTTATTTCGTAAATTCCATGGGATTCTAACGGGATGGCGTCTTTAACGTTGGAGGATATTTTTTGGTTTGTCTTGAAAATGGTTGTCTTTTTAGGATTCTGTCGATTTTGTCGACCTTCGCCACAAATTTCGATCATAAATCAACCTCAAACACAACATAAGCCCTGAACGCCTTTTTGTGTTGTTGGTAGGTGTTTACAGACACGGAGAAACTATTTATGAGATGAAATAAAGAAATATTCCGTTTGCAAGACAATTGACCTTTTCATATTTGAAATTTTTTTGTTTGCATGTGTCAATTTCCGCGATGTTATACGTCAAAAAGTGTTCGAACTTTTTGACGGATAATTAAATATGTGCCCGAAACTTTCATATTCCCGCCTTTCAAACTTGGCGGATGCACATGCTCTTAACTAACCGTATAACTCTCCGTAGTGTGGTGGTGGCTCGGATAGCTAAGCACTTCGCTCTTGGGTCAGACAGCGTGGGTTCGAATCCCACTCGTAACTAAAAGCAGTAATTAAAAACTAATGGCTGCAACCCATGACACTCAATTCCCCAATCCGACTTAGGCAACCGTGGGGTCCCAACTGCCTAACCTTCTGTGGAAATTTGTCGTTCGGATTCGACGTTAAACCGCTAATATGGGGGACATATTTAAATCTTAGTACCGAGGTTGGATATGTGGCAGAGAAGAGAGCCGGTGCCCAGCAATGGGACATAAAAAGGCTAATAGAGAACCGTAAAAAAGGTTATTTATTATGCTTGAATATCAGTTTAAATTTAACAAGATTGCTTATCGTTTTTGGCCGTAGCATCTGGTAAACTGAAACCATAGTAGTTTATGATACAAGTGTGTGAAGAAGGGCTTTTGATGTATGAGGGCCTTCGGCTCGTGCTTTGAACTTCTAAACTCCTACAAAAAAGCCTTTCTTCTCCCACCTTCGGCTCGAAACTCATGCACAAAAGCCCTTCTTCACACACTTGTAAGTATAATACATTATTTTAATCTACGAAGCGTGTTAAAATCCTGTTGAATCTACAAAAAATATAATTGTTTCTTACCGATAATATAAATAATAAGGAGAAGGAAAAGGATACGTACGTGGATATGAAGAGAAAGGCTATGAATAGAGTTGAGTGGAGAAGGCAGAATGGAACGACCAAAGACCAATGATGATGACCGATAATATGACAATAGTAGTTTATCTACTCACACACCAAAATGAACACATTACTAAATCCATTATTGTATATAAAGGATGCCATTATTAGAATCGTGTGTAAAAGTATCCAAATCATGCGTAAAAGTCCAATGTTAATCAAATGGAGTTTCATTATTAAACGATTTATGTTTGTTGTTACTATGGCAACCTAACCATAATCTAATCTAGATTAAATCTAGGTTAACCTAGATTACATCGAAGTAGGGAAAGATGGTTCCTTCTAGGCCCTCCACCTCCATTAACCTTGACACTTCGAACTTCCGGTTTCGAATTCCGGTTTCGACTTCCGTTTCCGGTTTGCCACTTTCAGTTTTTCACACATGAGAGTATGAGGTCTATGTAGCCCGACGTTCTAGGTCTATGCAACCCCAAGCTGGGTGTGAGGTGTATGTAGTTCCACGTGTGAGGTATATGTAACCCCACGCTGAGTGTAAGGTCTGGTTTCGACTTCCGTTTCCGGCTTCGACTTCCGTTTCCGGTTTCCCACTTCAGGTTTCCAACTTCCGGTTTCAATCACCCGGTTTTCATCCGGCCTACCCATTTCCGGTTCCTGCACTGTGCGCGGGAAATTCAAAATTCGGCGCAGGCGGGAAATTTCAAATCCGAAACCGGAAGTGTAAAGGTCAGTGGAGGTACTCACCTAGAAGGAAAAATATTTCCCTACTCATCGACAACGAGCAAATAGTGTTTCTGTTACTGTGCATTTTTACTAGTTAGCAGTTTATTCCACGGAGGCGCTGAACGTTCAGTCAGTGTCAGTGATTTGAAGTATGTTGTCTGTCAAAATTAAATTTTTTACAATATCGTCGGTAATAAACAATAATTTACTTGTAGATTCAACAGTATTTTAACATGCTTCGTAGCCAAAATAATGTATGACACACGTGTGTGAAAGGCTTTTGTGCACTCATTGCGATTACACTAGTCGCCTTTGGCTCGTACTTTAAACTTCGAAACTCATGCACAAAAGCCCTTCTTCACACACTTGTATCATAAACTACTATTGAGATACAAATGTGTGAAGAAGGGCTTTTGTGCAAAGTTTAAAACACGAGCTGAAGGTGACAAAAAAAAATTGTTTCCGATAATATCGAAAAATTGTAATTTTGACAGACAAAAACTGCGTGGCAAAAATTGCTAACTAATAAAAACGCACAGTGACGGGAACACTATTTGGTCGTTAACGATGTAATCTAGGTTAACCTAGATTTAATCTAGATTAGGTTATGGTGAGGCTAAGTTATATTAGATAAATCCAGACTGAGAGGCGGAGACTTCTTGATTTAAAATTAGAAAAATTAATTCCATTTTAATATACGTCAGAAAATTTATTTTCACTACGTCTATGTTTTTTGTTTAGTGACGCGAGTTGTTGTCATAGTAACAATAAACAGAATTCGTTTAATAATGAAACTCCATTTGATTTACATTGGACTTTTAAGCACGATTTGGATACTTTTACACACGATTATAATAACGGCTGCCTAATCGTACGAGAGATGTTATTAAGGCAAGAGGGGGTCATACCCATTATTAAAAATTAATTTAGATAATGTCAGTAACCAAATTTCTGTTAGTAATAAAAAAAGTTAATTTGTTTCATGAGTTAATTTCACTATTGTTTATATATTGTTGAGTTTGAATATATAATAATGGATGGCAGGACGAGATAAAGATCGTGGGCCTAAAACCAAATGACGCACAAAACCGTGCAAAATGGCGGTCATTGCTCAAGAAAGCGGGAACCCTGCACCAGCGGGACAACGCTAAGGAAAAGAAGAAGAAACAGATACAAATTAAAACTCATATTAAAGCATATTGAATTGTCTTTCAAACGGCATATTCCTTTATTTAAACCCCTCATAAATGGTTTGCATAAAAAAAATATTTAGTCAAAAGTTTACAGTGGGTGGATTTCTATGCACGCACGTTTAGATAAAATAAGAACTAGAAACATTTAATATTTGTATTTTTAGTATACATTAAAGAGCAAGGGCGATAAAATACAACCTTGCCTTACTCCACGTTTGATCTTTACTTCCAGTGTATCATCACCATCTGTTCTAATTACTGAAGTTTGATTCCAATATAAATTTTCAATTATCCTAATATCCCTTCCGTCCAGTCCTAGACCAAATAGGACGACTGGACGGAAGGGATATTAGGATAATTGAAAATTTATATTGGAACCAAACTCCAGTAATTAGAATAGATGCTGATGATACACCGGAGGTAAAGATCAAACGTGGAGTAAGGCAAGGTTGTATTTTATCGCCCTTGCTCTTTAATGTATACTCTGAAAGAATATTTAGGGAAGCACTAACTGATATACAAGCTGGCATTATTATAAATGGCGAAATCATAAACAACCTTCGATACGCAGGCGATACGGTACTGTTGGCCTCCAGTCAGGAAGATTTACAATGGATACTGGATGCAGTCATCGAAAAATGCACCATGGACGGTCTCGATTAAATGCAAAAAAGACCAAAGTATTAGTAATTAGCAAGCATCTTAACATCACAGCTAACATAACTGTTGGGGGTGAACTACTGAAGCAAGTAAACCAAATAAAATATCTTGGCAGCTTAATAACTAACAGCGCGGATAGTCAAACTGAAGTGAAATCAAGGATTGAGCAGGCTCGAGCAGCATTTAAAAACATGAGTAGGGTCTTGTGCTGTAGAGATCTGAAGTTAACTCTAAGAATCCGTCTTCTCAGATGTTATGTCTTCTCCACTCTGCTGTACGGTATGGAAGCCTGGACTATAAATAAGTATGAAGAAAGATGACTTGAAGCCTTTGAGATGTGGGCTTGCAGGAAAATATTAAGTTTTATGGATGGAAAAAGTATTCAAATTGATAATACTCCAACGTCTGAATAAATCCGCCGAAATTCTTACCACCATCAAAAGAAGGAAACTGCAATATTTTGGGCATGTTATGAGAGACGAAAATATCGATTACTGCAGAACATCATACAGGGAAAAATTGATGGTAAAAGAAAGCTGGGCCGCAGAAAAGCATCATGGCTCAAGAATCTACGTGACTGGTATAAACTCGACTCAAGCTCTCTGTTCAGACTTGCCGTCGACAGAGTCTTGTTGGTGACAAACGTTCTAGAAGGACATGGTACTTAAGAAGAAGATTTTTTGTTTGTTTTTTATTATAAACACATTATTACATTTCTTTGCCACAAAAAAATTATCATAAACACTGATATACAATAGAGATTGCTTCTTTAAAAAAATAATTAAAAAAAAAACTTAAAAACATACTTTCATATCCAAAGTAAAAACGAACAAGACTAGAAAACGAACGAAAAATAATTATCAAACAAAACTACAATTATATACAGTTTACTTCCGCTATCTCACCTGGTAAATAGATTTCTTTGAATGATAATAAAAAAAACTTTCTTGAGAAAGCCAGAAGGATGATAAGAATACTCTATTCTCTGTGTATCCGTATTTTCTTAATTAATTTTCTTCTTTTTTTCTTTAAATATTTTTGTCAAAACGGTATATAAAGCTATAGAAAAAACGTTTATATATGATTCTCTTACGTTTAGGTTGGTTTACTTATATTATAAATTATTAGATATAGTTTCTGTTTTAAGGTAGATAGCTCAAAATTGTGAGTTTATTTTAGTTTAGTGCGTAGTTCAAGTGGTTTTAACTCTTCGTGCTTTTCTTTTATCGAAAGTCTTTATTGCACTGAATTTCGTGAGCAAGAATATTATACTAGAAAATCGCAAAAACAAATAATTATTTGAACAAAATCTTTGCGTGTAGAATTTTTTTAGTTTAAAAATGTATTGTAAGCTTTTTATGACTCATACAGGGTGCGTTCACAAAGTTTCAAGATTGAGTAAGGGAGGGTGCGCATATCGCTTCCACCGTCAGGGCAAAGTAGTGGGAGGTGTCAGCTAATCGACTGCGCCAGCGAGTATGTGTATAGCGGCGGTACGAAGAGACTGCTCTGCTCACTCGAAGACCTGGTTCAGGACGAGGCAAGACTACAACAGCTAGAGATGACCGCTTTATCGTTTCTAGTGCTTTGAGAAACCGAACGGTCAATGCAGTTTCCCACGTCACACAGTTTCAAGACGAAGTAGGGGAGGGTGCTCAAATCGCTTCCAATGACAGGGCAAAGTAGTGGGAGATGTCAGCTAACCGATCGCGCCAGCGAGTATGTGTATGGCGGCGGAACGAAGAGACTGCTGTGCTCACTCGAATACCTGGTTCAGGGCGAGGCAAGACTACAACAGCTAGAGATGACCGCTTTCTCGTTTCTTTGAGAAACCAAACGGTCAATGCAGTTTCCCACTTCACACAGTTTCAAGACGGAGTAGGGGAGGGTGCGCATATCGGTTCCACCGACAGGGCAATGTGTAGGGGGTGTCAGATAACCGACCGCACCAAAGGCTGTTGCCTCCGAGACGCTGGAGTGAGTAGATCTCTAGTGGCGTGAGTGACCCCTGTTGAAAATGCAATGTTATTCGATAAAGTTTTGTGCGAAAAACCGCTACAGAGACTTTTGGTACGATTCACGAGGCCTATAAAGATGAAGCGGCTGCGAAGTGAGGATCCTCACCGTAAAGAACGAAGCAAAAATCGACGCGTTAAAATTATAAAAAAAAACGCGACGTGGAAAATTAAGAATATAGGAGGCGATACAACAAGGAAGTATATCAGGCCCTTAAAGGCCAACCAGTGTCGATATACGTGAAACTGCAACGCCTCCGGTGGGCAGGCCACATTATAAGATTGCCAGATGGTAGAATGGCCAAAAGAATCCTGAACAGACGAATGGAGGGGAAGAGGCCGATAGGATGACCAAAAAAGAGATGGGAGGATGAAATAGACCAGGACGAATCCTTAAACTAGAAAGAAGGAAGGAAGTGGCCCAGGAAAGAGAATAATGGAGGAGGAAGCCAGGAGAGGCTCAAATTGAGCTGTAGCACCAGAAGAAGAAGATACGACAAGGTTGTATTTTGTCCCCATGCTCTTTAATGCTAATATACAAAATTTTATCCAGATATCCAGCTTTTAGTTTGCATAAAAATGTTTTGTTCTCTTCTGAGAACAGCTTTAAAACTTTGTGAACGGCCGCACCCTGTATATAAGTTTTTGGGGTCTTAAGCCTATATTTAACTTTCTAATATTTTTTTAGTTAAAAAATGTGTTGCAACCTTCTTATGGTATAAATCGTGAGAGTAATGCCAAAAGTGACCGAGTCAAAAATGCTCAAGTCGTTTAACGCCTGCTACCTTTATGGAAAAAATAGTCCAAGCCACTTACTAACATGGGCCAAAAATGACTAAGACTTTTAGATCAAAATCTCTACAGTTACATGTCGTCCAAAGACAATGAGTCCAAAATTGCCAATTCTGACTTGGCCACTTTTTGCAGTACACCAACAATATGTGGGTGTACTGTATGTTTTTAAAGTCTTGTGCTTTTCTATATGAACACCTCAGACAAAGAATGTGCTGTCACTTTGGCAAGAATTTTCAGGAGGGCGCTCTTTAGGTCAAAAACCCAAATGCTTCTTATTTTCTCTAGAGGCAAATTTCTTGACCCGAAACATTCTTCCACAGCAGTAATATGCCATGTCATAACACAGCTCGGTAGCCAAAAGGTCGCATGGAAATCTTGATTTGAGACAACACATTCTTTCCCTGAGGTCTTCATCTATTGATGTGAATATATACGCCTTTCGTATACATTGATAGACCTTTGAGGGTGTATATATACGCCGCTTGTATATATATATATATATTGATAGACTTGTGAAGGCGTGTATATGTTACGGTAAAAGTACAAAATCGGCAAATGTGAACATTTACCGGTATATGTACACATCTACCAATGTGATAGGTAAATGTGAGTTTAAATCTGTGATCAACTTTATATCTCTAGTTTTACCGAAAAATGTTTACTTTTTGTGTGTTACAATATCACGTGTGTCTTGTTGGACAGCCCATGCGTTGTGTATGTTAATGTAAACCTCTAACAATTGCCAACAACATTATTCATATGTGCACATTTGCCGGAAATAATTGGTAAATGTAAGTTGAACTCACATTTACCAACCAAGAAGGTAAATGTGTACATATACCGGTAAATGTTCACATTTACCTAACTACGCACTTTTACCGTAACATATATACGCCTTCTGTATATATTGAAAGTCTTGTAAGGGTGGTAATATATACGCCTTTCGTAGCCAGAGGGTTAAACAATGTTTGTTATAAATTTTTCTTACAACCTTTTTCTATTTGGCTTTATACCATCATTTTTTTTTTGTTCAAATTACCATTTGTTTTTGTTTAAGGCTGTAGAATCGAACAGAAATCATAACGTAACGACAGTGTATATACCTTAAGAGTACTTAAAAAAATGTACAAAAATTCCTAAAAACGAAACGTTTTCGCAGTCATCACCAAAAAAAATCCTCCTTAAATTTAGGTCGTCCCACCTCTAACATTTTTGCAATAATAATAATATATACATATATATTTCAATAATAATAATAATATATACACTTAAAAGAAATCACATTATAATAATAAAAAAATAAGAATTAAAAAAGTTAGTACCATATCAAGTTCGGGGTGTAAGTTTTACTCGATCGCCTTCAGTATGAAATCAATGAACCTCTTGGCGTACTGCTCGGGGTCGCACGTGCTGATCCCGTCCACGTTGCCGCCGTACTTCACGGTTTTCGCCGCCTTTGCCGCCTGCTTCCTCACGCCGTAATGCGTCAGCACGTCGATTATGGCCACAAAGTAGATTTCCGCGACCGGCGCGCTCTCACAACTCGGTATTGCGTAAATATCCAATTCTGGTATTATCCCACCTAAATAAAAAATAAGAATAGATTTAAACAAATCAAACTTTTATTGAAATCAATTTTTTTTGTGCGCATGTGTCAATTTCCGCCATGTTATACGTCAAAAAGTGCCCGAACTTTTTGACGTAAAACTAAATATGTGCCCGAAACTTTCATATTACCGCCTTGGCGGTAAAACTTGGCGGATGCGCATGCGCTTAACTAACCGTAAAAAGGTCTCTAGGATCATTCCATGTCAAGTGGCTCCTCGCACGACCATCTCGGATTTGGCTGAAATTTTATGTGAAGGACTCCCTATATCCAAAATGAACTTTGGTAAAATTTTAGGTTCACTGATAATTATGAATATTCATGGAGTTACAGTTCTTTGTTTGACACCACACTGGAACCCGCGACAGTATGCCAGCGAGATTTCAACAACTTTGAATCCCAATATTTCATTCACAAGTTTTTCAAAATGCATGAAATTTGCCAACTGGTACAACTTTATGAGCTTTATTCAATTAAATTAATCAAACTTTTTATGCATTGCACCCAAAAAGTGTAAACTGCTTCAAAGTTGGCCTAAAATTTTACCGTTAAAAAAAATTTAAAGTTTAGGTTTCCACAAATATGGCTGTAGTTAAGCTACAGGCTTGATACTTTGCACATAGTGTCTCTGTACAACTGTGTTTTCGAATGTGCAGTTTGAACTTCCAAGTTACTCATTTTAGCTTACAAATTGAGTGTAGTTTGTGATTTGTGTAATGCGGCCAATAATAGGGTATTTTCAAAGTGATTTTGCAAAAAAGAGTCATCCAGAAACTTTTGAAACCTATTCCATTAGAAAGAGCATGTTTTAAACCCCCTAAAAAAGTTGAATAGATGTTTCAACGCGGATATATAAGGCCCTAAAATCAGGGACGTGGCGACGCTGTACGCTACAACATATAATTCACCCTTATCTTTCAGGATTGTCAGATTGATTGTGAGTTGTTGTGTCAGTTGTACATTATTACAAGTGTATGTCTTGCAATGGTCCATGGTGACTTTGTCACTACCAGTTCAGAAGCTTGAACTGGCAACCCCATCGCCATAGGGGTCACGCCCAATAGCTGTGCAATACCAGCCATGGGTGGGTTTCTTCATCCAGGTTCCTTCAAGCCTGTAGTTCGGTTTCTTTGTTGAGGTTCCAAAGCCTTGTGTGGGTATCTTTCTGGTTCCCAAGCCGATGATTGGGCTGCTTATCCTAGGTTCCCAAGCTTAAATTAGGTATCTTATAGGGTTCCCAAGCCGAAGCCTAATTTGATTTTAGCCACCAACAGTTCTTTTACATCTTTTTGTAGGGGTAAATAGTACAGTTGTTGGTCAGTAGGTAGTGATTGGTCATAATTTGAAAACTATATAACTATAAGACAATCTTTTGGTGACATAATTGTTTGTTAACAGAAGAAAATTCTATATTCTTTTCTGTATTCGATACAACACATAACTTTGTTATAACTTAAAGTTTGGAAAAGTTTTGGAAGTTATTTATATATTTGTTATTCTAGTTAGTGAAAATACTAATTTATTTATTTCTAGGTTAAATACGCTATTGTTAATATACATAAAATGGCAAACGTAAGAAAAGGTACAATCTTAAAACAATCAGAACACAGCCTGAATATATAAATATATTCAACCTTTCCGGAGCTTTATAACAATTACTGAGTCTTTTTAGGACTACCAAAACAAATCTCGTCTGAAATATGCCAGTTATTTACCAGTTTTATAAAAACATATACGGATAATCAAATTGAAGATGCTATTAATGCAGTTTAAAATGGGATGTCGCAATGCACAGCTTCAAAAAAGTATGGTATTCCCAAACCAACAATTCAATTTAGAATTACTGATGCATTCATCAAATCTACTACAGGTCCGTCTCCTGTATTAGGATGCAATGCAGAAGAGGACCTAGTACGTTGGATAATTGATTGCCAACGAAGATGATTTCCTAGAGATCAATATACAAGTTATTGTCAGAGTTTTTGGATCAAAGTAAAATAAAAAATCCTTTTTGTGACAATGTTCTAGGAAATGGGTTATCGAGATATGGGTTATATAGAATATGGGTATATAGCCTTTCTTGAAAGGAATCTGATTCTTATTGAAAGATTTCCAGAAAGAGCAACTAAAGCCAGCTCTTGTGTAAGTGAGAGTAATATTAAAAAATGGTTGAGTGAAATATATGATTATCAAAAATTAAATATTTAAACATATTAAAAGATCCGACTCGTGTTTCCAATGGTGATGAAACTTATTTTATGGTATGTCCAAAAATGAAAAACATAATAGCCCCTCGTGGGGCACAAAATGTTTATGAAATTGATCACGTCAATTTCAAACTTAATGGAAAGACATTTTAAAAACAATGTTATATTTATGGTTTTTGTAGAGTGTCAAGAAGGTGGACTGAAAGTTATTAAATAACTGACAAATTTCACGTGAGATTTGTTTTGCTAGTCCTAAAAAGACTCGGTAATTGTTATATAGCTCCGGAAAGGTTGAATATATTTATATATTCAGGCTGTGTTCCGATTGTTTTAAGTTTGTATGATTATCTATAACGTAGGGTAGTTTTACCAATTCGAAAAAAAAATGAAAACGATAAACAAAAAGAAAAACGGAAAACTGGCGGAAAAAAAATCATAGAGTTGATTGAGGATCAAGAAAATATTGGTGGCAATTAAGTGAATAAACATAACATTAATTATAAATTTATGTTTAAATTGTTTTTTTTTTAACAATAATTAAATATTTTTCTTTTATTAGATCACTGGAGTGTTCACCACTGGAGTGATCACTAGTTCATAATAGTTTTTCATATTTTCAAATTACTTTTATTTATTATGAAGCGTTGACTAATTACTGTAAATCCACTAGACAGTCACTACATTCTAATGATCTATAACTATGTTTTTTGATGAATCGAATAATATATCTTCTTATTTTCTATAAAATTTTAAATTTTTGATTCGAATTATTATTTAAATAGAAAAGTGACGTTTTTTACAATTACTAGCACTACAATAATTCTTAAATTCATTTTATACAAGCATGCAATTTATTGTTTTCATTGTTCGATTTCTAAAATGACCTATCACTGTACTGTTTACCCCTATTTACTAGCCACGTTCTTCAGTTCGGCTTCTTGCGGTTTGTTTGTGACGTAGCAATGTGGCTACAATTGCCATAGAAATGTGTTTTGGGTACAGGAGATTACCAATGCAATGAGGTCGGTAGGAGAGTAAGACATGGGTACTTATGCAGTACCTGTACATAGTACAAAAACAACTTACAATCTGATAGATAAAAGATTGCATGTTGTGGAATGTGGCAATGACGCTCTGCTTTGCACCTGCTTTTAGGGCCATATATATCCGCGTTGAAACATCTATCCAACTTTTTTAGGGGGTTTAAAACATGCTCTTTCTAATGGAATAGGTTTCAAAAAGTTTCTGGATGACTCTTTTTTGCAAAATCGGTTTGAAAATACCCTATTATTGACCGCATTACACAAATCACAAACTTTACACTCAATTTGTAAGCCAACATGAGTAACTAGGAAGTTCAAACTGCACATTCGAAAACACAGTTATACAGAGACACTATGTGCGAAGTATCAAGCCTGTAGCTTTACTACAGCCATAGTTGTGGAAACCTAAACTTTACATTTTTTTTGAACAGTAAAATTTTAGGCCAACTTTGAAGCACTTTAGACTTTTTGGGTGCAATGCTTAAAAAGTTTGATTAATAAAGCCCATAAAGTTGTACAAGTTGGCATAATTTCATGCATTATGAAAAACTTGTGAATGAGATATTGGTATTCAAAGTTGTTGAGAAATCTCGCTGGCATACTGTCGCGGGTTCCAGTATGGGGTCAAACAAAGGACTGTAGCTCCATGAATATTCCACCAGTGAACCTAAAATTTTACCAAAATTCATTTGGGACATAGGGAGTCCTTCACACAAAATTTCAGCCAAATCCGTGCTGGTCGCGAGGGGCACTTTTTTTAAATTAGACCACTTGACATGGAATGACCCTCTATTGCAAATCTTAAATTGTATTTTCGGGACCAACTTTTTGTCAACAAAAATGCTCAAACATTTGGAGAACTAAGTGGATGAAAAATGAGCAAAAATTGTTGCTTTCATTTAGGAAATGTACTAAACGTCTTCACATTCACGTCGCAAATTCTTACACCGTCACAGCGCAATCGCGCATCGCGAATTCTTAGACTGTCAACGAGCAATCGCGTCGCGAATTCTTACACTGCCTACGCGCAATCGTGCAGCGAATTCTTACACCGTCAACGCGCGATCGTGTCGCGAATTCTTAAATCATTTCCCCAACAAAGCAACAATGTACAAAATATCTTCATTTTCGCGTTTTTAATTCCCGTCGCGAATTCTTACACTGCGCAATCGCATCGTGAATGGTGAAGGATGAATGCGAGAAAATATATAAAACTTGTTTATTTGTAACTTTAGAGCGAAATAAACTGGAAAATCGTTTTAAGCTCTTTGATTTCCTTCAAGTAACAAAAAAAAAAACAGGAAAAAATTTTCCAAAAAAATTTTCAACAAAAATTTTCCATCATTTCGTTCGAAATATGAAAAAAAAAATATGAAAAATATGAGCTTTTTCAGTTTTTTCGATTTTCTTGAGAACAATAAAAAGCAGCTAAATCATTTTCGGCACACAGAAACTACAAGACAAGACGAACGAGTCGATGTGTAAATTGTCCTCAAAGATTCAATAATTCGTCGCGAAATTTCAAACTGAAATTTGCCCGATACTCGATTTTCTAAGTAGATGTCTCGGAAACGGTTGCAGATAATCAAAATCGCATTGCGGCATCGTTTTTAGAAGTTCATTTTCCTATTAATACACTAAGATTGTCAGCTGGAAATTCACGACTTTCCGAGAACTCTACTCGAGCGCCGAAATTTCTTAAAAATTTCTTCAATTCTTGCAAGCGATAGTGAACGGAAAGAGCTAGCTAAATATAATTTGCATATCTGTAATCAACAGCAAAAATGCTTTCAGAAACGTTTTTAAATTTTACTTTAACTAAAAAAATAACGATTTTGACAAAACCGATTTTCTCGCATTTCGTCGTTTCCGCGGTCTAGACTGCACGTGTCGATGGTATTTCTTAACTGAAGGCTTCCTAGGGAATATTATATACGTTTTCTGACTAATTTTGGGACGCTGAATCGATTGGTGAAGCCTATAAGTCTCTGTAGTTAGCCGTTAAAAAGTTATGACAGCGTAAAATCAGTCGGAAATGCGAGATGGTGTACAGCAAAAAAATATATAAAACTTGTTCATTTGTAACTTTAGAGAGTAATAAACTGGAAAACCGTTTTCAGCACTTCAATTTCCTACGGATAACCAAAAAAAAAATCACGAAAAAAATTTCCACAAAAATTTTTCATCATTTCGTTCGAAAAATATGTGCTTTTTCGGTTTTTTTCGATTTTCTAGAGAACGGTAAAAGGCAGCGAAATCATTTTCGGCACACAGAAACTACACGACAAGACGAACAAGTCGATGTGTAAATTGTCCTGAAAGATTCAATAATTCGTCGCGAAATTTCAAACTGAAATTTGCCCCATTCTCGATTTTATAAGTAGATGTCTCGGAAACGGTTGCAGATAATCAAAAACGAATTGCGGCTTCGTTTTCAGAACATCATTTTCCTATTAATACACTAAAATTGTCCGCGGGATATTCACGACTTTCCGAGATATCTACTCGAACGCCGAAATTTCTTAAAAATTTCTTCAATTCTTGCAGGCGATAGTGAACGGAAAGAGCTAGCGAAATATAATTTGCATATCTGTAATCAGCAGCAAAAATGCTTTCAAAAACGTTTTTAAATATTGCTGTAACTAAAAAAATAACGATTTTGACAAAATCGATTTTCTCGCATTTCGTCGTTTTCGCGGTCTAGACTCCCTGTGTCGATGGTATTTCTTAACTGCAAGCTTCCTAGGTAATATTATATACGTTTTCGGACTAATTTTGGGACGCTGAATCGATTGGTGGAGCCTAGAAGTCTCGGTGGTGAGCCGTTCAAAAGTTATGACAGCGTGAAATCAATCGGAATTGCGAGATGGTGTACAGCGAAAAAATATATAAAACTTGTTTATTTTTAACTTTAGAGCAAAATAAACTGGAAACCCGTTTTCAGCACTTCGATATCTTTCGGGTAACACAAAAAACCAAGAAAAAATCTTGCAAAAAAATTTTTCAACTAAAATGTTCCATCATTTCGTTCGAAAAATATGCGCTTTTTCGGTTTTTTTCGATTTTCTTGAGAACGGTAAAAAGCAGCGAAATTATTTTCGGCACACAGAAACTACACTACAAGACGAACAAGTCGATGTGTAAATTGTCCGCAAAGATTCAAAAATTCGTCGAGATATTTCACACTGAAATTTACCAGATTCTCGATTTGCTAAGTAAATGTCTCGGAAATGGTTGAAGAAAATCAAAAACGGATTGCGGCATCGTTTTCAGAAGGTCATTTTCCTATTGATACACTAAGATTGTCTATGGGAAATTCACGACTTTCCAAGATCTCTACTCGAACGCCGCAATTTCTTAAAAATTTATTCAATTCTTGCTGGCGATAGTCAACGGAAAGGGCTAGCAAAATATAATTTGCATATCTGTAATCAGCAGTAAAAACGCTTTCAGAAACGTTTTTAAATTTTGCTGTAACTTCAAAAAATAACGATTTTGAAAAAATCGATTTTCTCGCATTTCGTCGTTTCCGAGGTCTAGACTCCCCGTGTCGATGGTATTTCTTAACTGAAAGCTTCCTAGGGAATATTATATACGTTTTCGCACTAATCTTGGGACGCTGAATCGATTGGTGAAGACTAGAAATCTCTGTGGTTCGCCGTTAAAAAGTTAAGACAGCGTGAAATCAGTCAGAAATGCGAGGTGGTGTACAGCGAAAAAATATATAAAACTTGTTTATTTGTAACTTTAGAGCGAAATAAACTGGAAACCCGTTTTCAGCACTTCGATTTCCTTCGGGTAACCAAAAAAAAGTCACGAAAAAAATTGCCTTAAAAAATTTCAACAAAAAATTTCCATCATTTCGTTCGAAAAAAATGTGCTTTTTCGTTTTTTTTCGATTTTCTTGAGAATGGTAAAGAGCAGCGAAATCATTTTCGGTACACAGAAACTACACGACAAGACGAACAAGTCGCTGTGTAAATTGTCCTGAAAGATTCAATAATTCGTCGCGAAATTTCAAACTGAAATTTGCCCGATTCTCGATTTGCTAAGTAGATGTCTCGGAAACAGTTGAAGATAATCCAAAACGGATTGCGGCATCGTTATTCAGAAGGTCATTTTTCTATTGATACACTGAGATTGTCCGCAGGAAATTCACGACCTTCCGAGATCTCTACTAGAGCGCCGAAATTTCTTCAATTCTTGCAAGCGATAGTGAACGGAAAGAACTAGCGAAATATAATTTGCATATTTGTAATCAGCAGCAAAAATGCTTTCAGAAACGTTTTAAAATTTTGCTGTAGCTAAAAAAATAACGATTTTGAAAAAATCGATTTTCTCGCATTTCATCCTATCCGTGGTTTTCTGTTCTCCGTGGGGTTCTCAAAGCGTGTTCCGCGATGTACATTTAAGTGTTTCGCGAAAAAATCAATATTAAAAAATATTATTGCAGTTATCAAAATTCTGCGTAATCCAATAGACAATTTGTGAAATCAATTCGAAGTGTCAATCGTTTGTATGACGATATTTAAAATTTGATATTTCAAATTTGGATTAATCTGGACCGGAAATACAGATTGTCCAACACCTCTCTGCATTGTATGTTGAAAGAAACTTGCCAACAGCGTGATGGCGCCCGTCAATTAAGGCGTCATTTCAAAACTAAACATAAAAATGTTTTAACAAAAAACCTCATCATTTTTTCATCGACTCGATCGAATCGATTGTCACATCTACCTCACGGCTGCATATGACACCATCAACCTCCGACTCCTAAAGCAGAAGATATATCATACAACCAAAGATATTAATCTCACAAACAATATCAGGAACCTGCTCCAAAACCGGAGGTTCCTGGTGGAGTTCCAGGGAAAGCGAAATAGGTAGACGAACCATGCTGGCACCACTACTCTTCAACATATATACCAACGACCAATCCCTTCCTGAAGGAACAAAGAGCTATATATATATATATATATATATATATATATATATATATATATATATATATATGCAGACGATAGGGCAACCACATTACAAGGGAAAACATTCGAAGAGGTGGAACAACGTCTGAGTGCGGCCCTAGTAGAGTTAGATTCGCACTATAGAAATAACCAGCTGAAGTCAAACCCAACAAAAACGCAGGTATGTGCCTTCAAGAACAAGCAGGCCGGCAGAAAACTACAGATCGAATGGAAGGGAGTACCATTGGAGCACTGTCCCAACCCTAAATACTTGGGCGTAACACTGGACAGGGCCTTAACATTCAACCGTCAAGCTGACAAGCTCAACCGAGGGTTCTTAAAACTCAGCACTCGCCCTGTGTCACTCCGCCGGCGAGTATGCATGCTCGGTTTGGTATAGCTCAGCGCACGCAATACAAGTTGATGTCGCCCTCAACGAGACAAGCAGAATCATCACCGGATGCTTAAAGCCAACACCCCTGAACAAAATCCGCCACCTAGCTGGCATCGCTCCCTCTACCATCCGTAAAGAAGCAGCAGCACTCAGAGAACGATCCAAAGCAGCAGTATCTGAACGCCACCCCCTCTACGGCCTCCAACCGGCCCACCAGCAACCAAAATCAAGGCGAAGTTTCCTCGACAGATCGACAGAAGATTACGAGGTACCTAAAACCATAGTGGACTTTTAGGGAAAGACCTCAAACCAACATTGGATGAAGACGAATTAAGAAATGCCACCACGAGGCGGTTTTTTCTTTCTTAAATTATGATGCTTCTGATACGAATAAATAAATAACAAAAAACAAAGAATATTTCGATAGACTTTTAGAAATGCAAGGCAAACAAAGAAAACAATTTGAAAAAACAATGAAAGTTTAACTTGCGTCTTATGAAATTGCCGAGATAGTAGCACTAAAATTAAAGCAACACACGATAGCAGAATCTCTCATTTTGCCTGCCTGCTGTGAAATAAGGACAATTATGTTTGGGGAAGAAGCAAATTTTGAAGATTACTGTGTTTGATGATATGATTCGTATGTAAATGACATGTCCTGCAGCATTGAAACAGTCAACTAATATAAGTGGAAACGCGCAGTTTTTAGGCTCTGTACGATTTATTTATGAACAAGAGATACTAAATCAATGTCTATGCTGCAAATAACTTTTGGGCCGTACAACTTGTTTGATGCAATAGCAATGTATTTGAATGCTTTAAAATTATCATTGTGTCAGTATTTGTACCGATGCGCGTTGGATCAGCGTCAATGACGGAATCAATCAAAGGATTTGTGACTTTAGCTAAAACCATAAATTCAAATATAATATATCATCATTGTTTCTTGCAGCGAAAATTACTTGTCATAAGAAGAAATTAGACGACGTATTTGACCAAATAGTTGCCATGGTTAATTTTATTAAAATCAGACCGATGAAGAACCGAATTTTCAACTTTATTCGTCAATGGAAGCAGATTATGAGTGTTTACTTAATCATACCGAAGTGAGTTGCTTGTCACGAGGAAAGGTTTTAAATCGTGTGTTGATATTAAAAAATGAATTACTTGTTTTTTTTTAAACATAAAATCAAAAACATGTGAATTATCTAAAAAATTATGATTTCTGTAATAATTTGGCATATATTTGTGTTTACTTTAATACTCAATATGAGTATGCAAGGAAAATTGAAAACATTCTTACATCAACCGACAACCTTACCCTTTACCCTTCTGGTTTCTTTAAGGTTTATATTATATTGTAGATGTTCCGCTTAAAAATATATCAGAGTTTAGTGTTCCCCGACTTCTAAAAGTTTGAGAACCCCTGGTCTAGACTCCCGCGTCGATGGTATTTCTTAACTGAAAGCTTCCTATGGAATATTATACACGTTTACCGAATAATTTTGGGACGCTGAATCGTTTGGTGAAGACTAGAAGTCTCTGTGGTGAGCCGTTCAAAAGTTATGACAGCGTCAAATCAGTCGGAAATGCAAGGTGGTGTAGAGCCAAAAAATATATAAAACTTGTTTATTTGTAACTTTAGGGCGAAATAAACTGGAAAACCGTTTTCAGCACTTCGATTTCCTTCGGATAACAAAAAAAAAAAATCACGAAAAAAAATTCAACCAAAATTTTCAACAAAATTTTCCATCATTTCGTTCGAAAAATAAGCGCTTTTTCGGGTTTTTTCGATTTTCTTGAGAACGGTAAAAAGCAGCGAAATCATTTTCGGCACACAGAAACTACATGACAAGACGAACAAGTCGATGTGTAAATTGACCGGAATTAATCAATAATTCGCCGAGATATTTCAAACTGAAATTTACCTGATTCTCGACTTGCTAAGTGGATGTCTCGGAAACGGTTGCAGATAATCAAAAACGGATTGCGGCATCGTTTTCCGAAGATCATTTTCCTATTAATACACTAAGATTGTCCGCGGAATATTCACGACTTTCCGAGATCTCTACTCCAGTGCCGAAATTTCTTAAAAATTTCTTCAATTCTTGCAGGCGATAGTGAACAGAAAGAGCTAGCGAAATATAATTTGCATATCTGTAATCAGCAGCAAAAATGCTTTCAGAAACGTTTTTAAATTTTGCTGTAACTAAAAAAATAACGATTTTGAAAAAATCGATTTTCTCGCATTTCGTTCTTTCCGCGGTCTCGACCCCCGTGTCGATAGTATTTCTTAACTGAAAGCTTCCTAGGGAATATTATATATGTTTTCTGACTAATTTTGGGACGCTCAATCGATTGGTGAAGACAAGAAGTATCTGTGGGGAGCCGTTAAAAAGTTATGACGGCGTGAAATTAGTCGGAAATGCAAGGTGGTGTACCGCGAAAAAATATATATAACTTGTTTATTTGAAACTTTAGAGGGAAATAAACTGGAAAATCGTTTTCAGCACTTCGATTTCCTTCGGATAACAAAAAAAAAATCACGAAAAAAATTTCCACAAAAATTTTCAACAAAAAATTTTCATCATTTCGTTCGAAAAATATTTGCTTTTTCGGTTTTTTTCGATTTTCTAGAGAACGGTAAAAAGCAGCGAAATCATTTTCGGCACACAGAAACTACACGACAAGACGAACAAGTCGATATGTAAATTGTCCTGAAAGATTCAATAATTCTTCGCGAAATTTCAAACTGAAATTTGCTCGATTCTCGATGTGTTAAGTAAATATCGCGGAAACGGTTGAAGATAATCAAAAACGGATTGCGGCACCATTTTCAGAAGGTCATTTTTCTATTAATACACTGAAATTGTCCGCAGGAAATTCACGACTTTCCGAGATCTCTACTCGAGCGCCGAAATTTCTCAAAAATTTCTTTCATTCTTCCAGGCGATAGTGAACAGAAAGAGCTAGCGAAATATGATTTGCATATCTGTAATCAGCAGCAAAAATGCTTTCAGAAACGTTTTTAAATTTTGCTGTGACTCAAAAAATAACGATTTTGACAAAATCGATTTTCTAGCATTTCATCGTTTCCGCGGTCTAAACTTCCCGTGTCGATAGTATTTCTTATCTGAAAGCTTCCTAGGGAATATTATATATGTTTTCTGACTAATTTTGGGACGATGAATCGATTGGTGAAGACTAGAAGTCTCTGTGGTGAGCCGTTAAAAAGTAATGACAGCGTGAAATCAGTCGGAAATGCGAGGTGGTGTACAGCGAAAAAATATAAAACTTGTTTATTTGTAACTTTAGAGCGAAATAAACTGGAAAACCGTTTTCAGCACTTCGATTTCCTTTGGGTAACCAAAAAAAAATCACGCAAAAATTTTCCAAAAAAAATTTCAACAAAAATAATCATTTATGAATTCTTACACTGTCTACGCCCAATCGTGCCGCGAATTCTTACACCGTCAACGCGCTATGCTGTCGCGAATTCAATGTACAAAATATCTTCATTTTCGCGTCTTCACGTTACCGTCGCGAATTCTTACACCGCCATTGCGCAATCGCATCGCGAATTCTTAGACTGTCATTGCGCAATCACATCGCGAATCAGCATCAACCCCTCCCCGAAAATTCGGGAGTTTTAGCAACGAAGAAAGTACAACACGCGATGGGTGTGCGAATTTACCTTATTTGTATGTAATTTCCCATTTTAATTTTATGGCGGCACAAATTATTGACCCGCTATAACATTTCTTACCATCGTATTGTAAGCTGCAATCTCTGATGAATTGAGCGATGGCGTTCGGTGAATCGGGTGGGGTGTTGATGCCAAATGGCCGGTTGTTGTCCATGCCGCTGCCGGCCTCGCTCTCGTCGGACTCTAACCCTTGTCCCTCGGCCATCTCGCGCCTCTCGCGGTCGCGCTGCATCTCCTGCTCGCCCCGCGCCGTCTCGTGGATGCCCAGCAGCAGACTGTAGTCCATCAGGTGGAGCTTGGTGAGGAAGCCGACGTCGGCGTTGAGCGTCTCCATCAGCTTCTGCTTGGCGTCGTCGCCGATGTAGACCTTCATCTGCTGCTTGACGAAGTCGTTGTCCTTGAAGGTGGGCAGGTCCTTCTCGAGCTCCTTCTCGGACGCCTCGCGGTCCACCGTCGAGCCCTTCAGATCGAACTTCCGGTGGGTGCTCAAGTGGTTTGAGAACACGTTGCGCATTATCACTATGTAGTGCTCATTGTTGTCCACCGTCAAACGGTACATTCCCAAATACTGGGGTAACAGAGTCTTTCCATGTCTCTCCACAATAAACTAAACAAACAAATCAAAAATATTAATAACAGAGATATTACAACGTTGAATTGAAAAATTCACTATGTTTTTAACACAGTTACTGAATTTTTCAATTCAATGTAAGTATGAATTACCACGAAGTCGCAGTACCACGTAATCGCGTAATCTATTCATGAGATATTACAAATTTAATTTAGAAATTTTCTCACTCAATTTAATCAGAAAACAAACTGGAAAAACCGAAACACATATTCGTCTCGTCCTTGAAACGGAACAATACGGCAACAAAATAAAACTATTACGGGCGTAAATACCGCGCCAAACTATATTATTATCGGTTTAAATTGTTTTCCACGACAATTTACATGCATAACAAAATTCTATTTAAAAATCGTTATTTTTCAACGACACAAACACTGGTTTTAGCCCGGTGATACGTCTTTAAACCACAATTACTATTTTCAACTGTAAACACAAGTTTACAAAACGAATAATAGTTGTAAGTGAAAATCATATTTCATACAGAAAATACTAGTTTAAACTGTAAAACCCATTTTATATTGCAAATACTTGTAGTGAATATGTTTACACAGCGAATACTAGGTTAGACAGTAAATACTAGTTTATACAGTGAATATTGGGTTAGACTGTGAATACTAAGTTAGGCAGTGAATACTAGTTTATACAGTGAATACTAGGTTAGACAGTGAATACTAGTTTATACAGTGAATACTAAGTTAGACAGTGAATACTAGTTTATACAGTGAACATTGGGTTAGACAGTGAATACTAAGTTAGGCAGTGAATACTAGTTTATACAGTGAATACTAAGTTAGACAGTGAATACTAGTTTATACAGTGAATATTGGGTAAGACAGTGAATACTAAGTTAGGCAGTGAATACTAGTTTATACAGTGAATACTAGGTTAGGCAATGAATACTAGCTTACACAGTGAATACTAGGTTAGACAGTGAATACTAGTTTATTAAGTGAATACTAGTTTATACAGTGAATACTAGGTTAGATAGTGAATACTAGTTAATACAGTGAATATTGGGTTAGACAGTGAATACTAGTTTATACAGTGAATACTAGATTATACAGTGAATACTAGTTTATATGGCGAATACTGGTTTATACAGTGAATATTAGGTTAGACAGTGAATACTAGTTTATACAGTGAATACTAGGTTAGGCAATGAATACTAGCTTACAAAAATACTAGGTTAGACAGTGAATACTAATTTTTAAAGCGAATGCTAGTTTATACAGTGAATACTAGGTTAGACAGTGAATACTAGTTTATACAGTGAATACTAGGTTATACAGTGAATACTAGTTTCTACAGTGAATACTAGTTTAAACAATGAATACTAGCTTACACAGTGAATACTAGGTTAGACAATGAATACTAGCTTACACAGTGAATACTAGATAAGACAGCGAATACTAGGTTAGACAACGAATACTAGCTTACACAGTGAATACTAGTTTATAAAGTGAATACTAGGTAAGACAATGAATACTAGCTTACACAGTGAATACTAGTTTACGCTGCGACTACTAGGTTAGGTGAAGAATATATAAACCGTCATCTAAAGGATAAAAAACAGTGTATACTAGTTCACAATCTAAAATATTAATAATAAATTGTTCACAATCTAAAATATTATTTGTGGTATAAACTATAGGGTTTTCCAAAAGAGTCTTCCGAACTTTGACAGTTGGTAGCGGCCATAATGTTGAAGCTACAGCTGCCAAATTGGCTGTAATTTTTTCAGTCTGTTTTGCCAAATCAGCATGGAGGGATATAGCGTTCAACAACACGTGCAAATGATAGAATTGTTTTATCGAACTGGGTGTTCTTTTCGGGCAACATTCCTCTCCCATTTCGCGTCGTATAATCGTCCTGCCGAGAGGACTATTCGCATACTATTCGACTATTGTGGTGGATAAATTTGAGTCACTGGTTCAGCCAACCAACACTAGTACGACGACGAAACGCAAGAAAACATCGCCGCTGTCGGTGAAGGTGTGCAGGAGAATCCGGGGCAGTCGATTTCGCGTCGCTCACAAGAACTCTGCCTTTCGCAGACCACGACTTGGCGAATTTTACGTTGCAACTTGGACCTGCACCCGTACAAAATTCAATTGACCCAGGAACAACTGAAGGTAAACGACCATAGACAACGAAATATGTTCGCTGAATGGGCCCTGGAGCAGCTGGAAACTGACCCTAATTTTCATAAAAAAAATCATCTTCAGCGTTGAGGCCCATTTCTGTATGAATGTGTACGTCAATAAACAAAATTGTCGAATTTAGGAAGATACCAATCCACATGACATCCAAGAGCGTCCAATGTATCCCGAAAAGTCAATGTTGGAGTGGATTGGTGTGGATTTTGTGCTGGTGGCGTCATCGGAACAAAATTGTTCAATATGGAAAGATACCAATCCACATGACATCCAAGAGCGTCCAATGTATCCCGAAAAGTCAATGTTGGAGTGGATTTTGTGCTGGCGACGTCATCGGAACAAAATTGTCGAATTTGGGAAGATACCAATCCACATGACATCCAAGAGCGTCCAATGTACCCCGAAAGGTCAATGTTGGAGTGGATTGGTGTGGATTTTATGCTGGCGGCGTCATCGGAACAAAATTGTCGAATTTGGGAAGATACCAATCCACATGACATCCAAGAGCGTCCAATGTACCCCGAAAGGTCAATGTTGGAGTGGATTGGTGTGGATTTTATGCTGGCGGCGTCATCGGAACAAAATTGTCGAATTTGGGAAGATACCAATCCACATGACATCCAAGAGCGTCCAATGTATCCCGAAAAGTCAATGTTGGAGTGGATTTTGTGCTGGCGACGTCATCGGAACAAAATTGTCGAATTTGGGAAGATACCAATCCACATGACATCCAAGAGCGTCCAATGTACCCCGAAAGGTCAATGTTGGAGTGGATTGGTGTGGATTTTATGCTGGCGGCGTCATCGGAACAAAATTGTCGAATTTGGGAAGATACCAATCCACATGACATCCAAGAGCGTCCAATGTACCCCGAAAGGTCAATGTTGGAGTGGATTGGTGTGGATTTTATGCTGGCGGCGTCATCGGAACAAAATTGTCGAATTTGGGAAGATACCAATCCACATGACATCCAAGAGCGTCCAATGTACCCCGAAAGGTCAATGTTGGAGTGGATTGGTGTGGATTTTATGCTGGAGGCGTCATCGGAACAAAATTGTCGAATTTGGGAAGATACCAATCCACATGACATCCAAGAGCGTCCAATGTATCCCGAAAAGTCAATGTTGGAGTGGATTTTGTGCTGGCGACGTCATCGGAACAAAATTGTCGAATTTGGGAAGATACCAATCCACATGACATCCAAGAGCGTCCAATGTACCCCGAAAGGTCAATGTTGGAGTGGATTGGTGTGGATTTTGTGCTGGCGGCGTCATCGGAACAAAATTGTCGAATTTGGGAAGATACCAATCCACATGACATCCAAGAGCGTCCAATGTACCCCGAAAGGTCAATGTTGGAGTGGATTGGTGTGGATTTTATGCTGGCGGCGTCATCGGAACAAAATTGTCGAATTTGGGAAGATACCAATCCACATGACATCCAAGAGCGTCCAATGTATCCCGAAAAGTCAATGTTGGAGTGGATTTTGTGCTGGCGACGTCATCGGAACAAAATTGTCGAATTTGGGAAGATACCAATCCACATGACATCCAAGAGCGTCCAATGTACCCCGAAAGGTCAATGTTGGAGTGGATTGGTGTGGATTTTATGCTGGCGGCGTCATCGGAACAAAATTGTCGAATTTGGGAAGATACCAATCCACATGACATCCAAGAGCGTCCAATGTACCCCGAAAGGTCAATGTTGGAGTGGATTGGTGTGGATTTTATGCTGGCGGCGTCATCGGAACAAAATTGTCGAATTTGGGAAGATACCAATCCACATGACATCCAAGAGCGTCCAATGTATCCCGAAAAGTCAATGTTGGAGTGGATTTTGTGCTGGCGACGTCATCGGAACAAAATTGTCGAATTTGGGAAGATACCAATCCACATGACATCCAAGAGCGTCCAATGTACCCCGAAAGGTCAATGTTGGAGTGGATTGGTGTGGATTTTATGCTGGCGGCGTCATCGGAACAAAATTGTCGAATTTGGGAAGATACCAATCCACATGACATCCAAGAGCGTCCAATGTACCCCGAAAGGTCAATGTTGGAGTGGATTGGTGTGGATTTTATGCTGGAGGCGTCATCGGAACAAAATTGTCGAATTTGGGAAGATACCAATCCACATGACATCCAAGAGCGTCCAATGTATCCCGAAAAGTCAATGTTGGAGTGGATTTTGTGCTGGCGACGTCATCGGAACAAAATTGTCGAATTTGGGAAGATACCAATCCACATGACATCCAAGAGCGTCCAATGTACCCCGAAAGGTCAATGTTGGAGTGGATTGGTGTGGATTTTGTGCTGGCGGCGTCATCGGAACAAAATTGTCGAATTTGGGAAGATACCAATCCACATGACATCCAAGAGCGTCCAATGTACCCCGAAAGGTCAATGTTGGAGTGGATTGGTGTGGATTTTGTGCTGGCGGCGTCATCGGAACAAAATTGTCGAATTTGGGAAGATACCAATCCACATGACATCCAAGAGCGTCCAATGTACCCCGAAAGGTCAATGTTGGAGTGGATTGGTGTGGATTTTATGCTGGCGGCGTCATCGGAACAAAATTGTCGAATTTGGGAAGATACCAATCCACATGACATCCAAGAGCGTCCAATGTACCCCGAAAGGTCAATGTTGGAGTGGATTGGTGTGGATTTTATGCTGGAGGCGTCATCGGAACAAAATTGTCGAATTTGGGAAGATACCAATCCACATGACATCCAAGAGCGTCCAATGTATCCCGAAAAGTCAATGTTGGAGTGGATTTTGTGCTGGCGACGTCATCGGAACAAAATTGTCGAATTTGGGAAGATACCAATCCACATGACATCCAAGAGCGTCCAATGTACCCCGAAAGGTCAATGTTGGAGTGGATTGGTGTGGATTTTGTGCTGGCGGCCTCATCGGAACAAAATTGTCGAATTTGGGAAGATACCAATCCACATGACATCCAAGAGCGTCCAATGTACCCCGAAAGGTCAATGTTGGAGTGGATTGGTGTGGATTTTATGCTGGCGGCGTCATCGGAACAAAATTGTCGAATTTGGGAAGATACCAATCCACATGACATCCAAGAGCGTCCGTTGTATCCCGAAAAGACACTGTTGGAGTGCATTGGTGTGGATTTTATGCTAGCGGCGTCAGCGGTCATCTTTCTTTGAACACGACGTTGGCCAGGGCATCACCTTCAACGGCGAGCACTATAGGTCGATGATAACCAACTTCTTTTGGCCTCACCAAATCCCCTATTCCACCTTGGCTTTTAGTATGCGCCACCCCGGTATCGCATATATTGCATTCATTCAGGGTGGGCAGCCCAGACGGTTAATGAAAACCGCCCTAGTTGTCGCCTCCCCGACCAGGATTCAACTTCTTTTGGCCTGAACTGGATAATATGGACACCAACGACATATGATTCAAGAGGACTGCGCTACGTGCCATACAGCTCTTTCCTCATTGGACATTCTGCACCAGCCATTTGAAGGGATGGTCATCTCATGTGGAGATGATGTGAACTGGCGAACGAGATCGTGCGATTTGACCCCGTTAGATTTTTTTTGTGGGGTTTTCTTAAGTCGCATGTTAATGCGAATAAGGCACAAACCTCACGCCATCGGTCAAATTCAGCCTTATTTGTGCGCCAGAGTCATGGAAAATTGGACATTTCGGATGCGCGCCACCCAGCGAAGCCGACATTTGCCGGATGTTATATTCCACACATAATGGCATCGATAGGCCTTTCAAACAAATACAAAATTTCGATGATATCTCACACACACTTTGTTTTATTTTAATTTAAAGATAGGAAGCGCTTAATGAGAGACCCTATAGAATTCCCTGTGTAAGCTAGTATTCACTGTTTAAACTAGTACTTGCAGTATGGTTAGACAGTGAATATTAGGTTACACACTGAATACTAGTTTACACAGTGAATACTCAGACAGTGAATACTAGTTTACACAGTGAATACTAGGATACACAGTGAATACTAGTTTACACAGCGAATACTAGGTTAGACAGTGAATACTAGGTTAGACCGTGAATACTAGTTTACACAGTGAATACTAGGTTAGACAGTGAATACTAGGATACACAGTGAATACTAGTTTACACAATGAATACTAGTTTACACAGTGAATACTAGGTTAGACAGTGAATACTACTTTATACAGTGAATCCTAGGTTAGACAGTGAATACTAGGATACACAGTGAATACTAGTTTACACAATGAATACTAGTTTACACAGTGAATACTAGGTTAGACAGTGAATACTAGGATACACAGTGAATACTAGTTTACACAATGAATACTAGTTTACACAGTGAATACTAGGTTAGACAGTGAATACTAGGATACACAGTGAATACTAGTTTACACAATGAATACTAGTTTACACAGTGAATACTAGGTTAGACAGTGAATACTACTTTATACAGTGAATCCTAGGTTAGACAGTGAATACTAGGATACACAGTGAATACTAGTTTGCGCAGTGAATACTAGGTTACATAATGAATACTAGTTTATACCACACAAATGATATTTTAGATTGTGAAGAATATTTGATATTTCAGGTGATTATGTTGTAACTAGTGCCTATTTGTCATAAATACAAATATTAAATTGTTACTTACCGGATGGTACTGTTTCAAAAAGGAATGCATTCTTTCGACCTCCTCGGATGTTAAAGTCTTAATAATAAATAGTTTATCCGACGAGAGGTAAAATTTCGCTCCGCTTTTGCCGGAAGAGTCATCTGGCAAGGGCTGAGACCTAAAAGTCAATACATAAACATTTGCTAAAATCTGCTGAAAATGTATGTTGATGGTATGTTACATAATTTATCTAGGCTCTTATATAAATAGTGACAGCAATACATCCACAGAAACTAGAAGACGTATAACTCTTGCGAAACCAGCCATGACGAAACTAACAAAAGTATGGAAAGATGACCACATCCCGAAAAAAACAAAACGAAGGCTCGTCAACACACTGGTGTTTCCAATTGCGCTATACGGAGTCGAGGCATGGACTCTGAAAGCAATAGATCGGCAAAAAAATAGACGCTTTAGAGATGTGGACGTGGAGAAGGCTAGACAACGCATAGAACTAATGTATCTATACTAAAAGAACTCGACATTGATATAAGACTATCAATCGACGAATACTTTCGACACGTCAATCGTGGAACGGGCGAGAATCTCGAAAAACTGGCTATCCAAGGGAAAATTGAAGGTAAGTGACCTCGGGGACGCTCTCCAAAACGCTGGATCGATCAGGTGCTAGAGATGACCAGGACAGCACTACAAGAAAACATAAGAACGGCGGCAGACAGTGGTAAATGGAGGAAGATCGCTAAATCCGCTATGACGGAAGCATGGGATCACGACACTTCAGCCATAAAGTAAACGGATAGAGAGAGAGAGAGAGGGAGAGAGAGAGAGAGATTTCATCATAGTTCCTGGAAGATATGAAACACTTCTAGAGTACTTTGTGCGAAAATTCAATAGTTCTGCAGAATTTCGCGAAAAGAAACGGTGAAAGATACCAATAATGTGCGTAGCATCCACTCTGAGAAAAACTGTGCCTTTTTTGACATATTTCTGCACCTCAATCATAATTCTGGTTAGTCGACTGTTCTGTGAATCAATCGTTAGTTCTTGACAAATTTTGCAAAAAAATCTACAAAAATTGAGATTTTGCAACAAATTCTGCAAAATTGAAATTTTGCCAAAAAAAATCGGGTTTTGAAAATTCGCAAAAACAGTTCCATTCGCAGATCTGAATAGCACCCTAACGGCTCTCGTACACCAAAACCGATTTTGTGTCGAAACTGTTGCAGTGTAAGCACATACACGTCCGAGTTACTCGACCGGGTAGTTCTGTCCGCCATCGGCCGACAAAATCGGTTTTGGTGTACGCGAGCCGTTCATTCAGCACAATGTCTTTCTCCAGCTGTTTCAAATCGGACTCCAGCCTGGACTTCCGTTGCTTTTTGGGAATGGTGTCCGTTAAAATCGGCAATCCCTGACACACCTGTTGCAACTCCTCCCAATTTTGCTTTAATCACGCCAATAAATTCTCGCCTTCCTCTCGAGTGATTTTCAAAACCCGATTTTTTTTGCAAAATTTCAATTTTTGCAGAATTTTTTGCAAAATCTCAAATTTTGTAAAATTTTTTGCAAACACCTCGATTATATTAAACGATTATATATATATTAAACACAACTAATTAATTTTTCAATATCCACAGTCGTTTAGGTAGATAACAACAAAATTTAACTATAAATAAACTCAATTTGTACTGTAGACGCCCGCAGACTGGCGGAGAAATCCCAACAAGTTCGGACTCGAAGGTTGATCGGCCGTTTTCGGGCGTCATCGGACCACGGTCGTGTTTGCGTACGCGTTCTCTTTCTTTTACAAGTGTATTCAATCGTCCGAGTTCGGGCGTCGTCACCCGAGCAAACTTCAACCGATGACGAATTAGGTGTACGTGAGCCATATGAGTTCTATTGATGATATTTAACATGCAAGTCAAGCGAGTCCTCCTCGGTGGTGTAGTTGACAACATACGCGCCTTTTAATGCGGGAGACCCGGGTTCGAATTCTGGTCGGGGACAACAACTAGGGCGGTCGGGGAGACAACAACCGTCCAGTCCGGACGGTTATGATCGCATCGACGAATACTTTAGACACGTCAATCGGGTGACTATCTCGAAAAACTGACCATCCAAGGGTTAATTGAAGGTAAGCGACCTCGGGGCGCCCTCCAAAACGCTGGATCAACCAGGTGCTAGAGATCATCAGGACACCACTACAAGAAAACATAAGAATGGCGGCAGACAGTGGTAAATGGAGGAAGATCGCTAAATCTGCTATTACGCAAGAAGCATGGGATCCGGGCTGGACAACAACAATCCAGCCCGGACGGTTGTTGTCTCCCTGACCGCCCTAGTTGTTATCTCCCCTACCAGGACTCGTTTCATTTCATTTTTCATTCACGGTGGGTCATGGCCCGCCCACCCTGAATGAAAAATGCAAAATATGCATGCGATACCAGGGTGGCGCATACTTAAAAGCCAAGGTGGAATAGAAGGTTTAGTGAGAGCTTCCCCCAAACCATTAAAAAAAGAGTTATGGAAGCGAGGCGTGGACCCTCACATAAAGAAATGAGGAGCACTAAATCGAATGAAAGAAGAGTTTTAAGGAGAATATATAGATAGGACCTATGTACGACGAAGCGGAAAATCTATGGAGAATACTGATGAACTTCTAATTATAAGAACTATTACAAGAACAAGATATTGTTGGCTGGATTAACCCATTTTTGCTTACTCAAACTCCTATACTCAATATCTCCTCTCCAATTGCGCTACAGCCCGAAGCGAGCCCTGGCCTCCACCAAACGTTGTCTCCAGCGTTCCCTTTCCTCTGCCGCCGCCCGCCAGTTCCGCACCCCCAGCATCTCTCTCGCATCCCTTTTCACACTTTCCTCCCATCTCGCCCTTGGCCTGCCCGCTTTCCTTCTACCTTCCAGCACTCTGAGTATTTGTCTCGGCACTGCTGTTGGAGCCATCCGGCACACATACTCAATATAAAGGTATAAGCTATACTCAATATAAAGGTACAATAAATACCGATGTACCTGCGTTTGTACAGTGGTCAAAAATGGGTTAAAAGGCAATGTATAAGAGGAGTGGGCCACGCCTTGGAGAAGGCCAAACACAAGAACAAACAAACAGCCAGAGCTATGTTTACAAATACACCAGAGGGCAGACGACATAGAGCAGTGGTGCGCAAACCATAGTGATCTCATCAGCAAACTATAGGTCGCGACTGCCAGAGGGGTCGATGGAGAATCTTTTTGGGTCGCCGAATTAAAATTAAAAAATTTAAGGCACCTCGTGTGTAAGTATTGGATAGCAGTAAACAGTGAAATGTCAATATAAAGGAATTTAAAATACATTCATATTTTCAAACATATTTTTTTCAAAAACTAATTTGGGCATTTGTTTCAAATTTTATGGAGATGTTCGTAGAACTGTTTCGGAATATTTAGCAAACTTTCTCAATTTTTTAATATTTATTTCAGCAAATATCGCAGTTTCTTGTTAACTCCACCTTGAAAATCAAATTTGTAAAAATTGAAATTTTCAAACTTAATTTTCTCAAAAACTAATTTGGGGATTTGTTTCAAATTTTGTGCAGCTGTTGGTAGAACTATTCCGGAATATTTAGCAAAATTTCCCAATTTTTTAATATTTATTTCAACAAATATTGCAGTTTCTTGTTAACTCCACCTTGAAAATCAAATTTGTAAAAATTGAAATTTTCAAACTTAATTTTCTCAAAAACTAATTTGGGGATTTGTTTCAAATTTTGTGCAGCTGTTGGTAGAACTATTCCGGAATATTTAGCAAATTTTCCCAATTTTTTAATATTTATTTCAGCAAATATTGCAGTTTCTTGTTAACTCCACCTTGAAAATCAAATTTGTAAAAATTGAAATTTTCAAACTTAATTTTCTCAAAAACTAATTTGGGGATTTGTTTCAAATTTCGTGGAGGTGTTGATAGAACTGTTCCGGGATATTTAGCAAAATTTCCCAATTTTTTAATATTTATTTCAGCAAATATTGCAGTTTCTTGAAGTTCAAATTTGTAAAAATTTAAATTTTCATACTTAATTTTCTCAAAAACTAATTTGGGGATTTTTTTCAAATTTTGTGGAGATGTTGGTAGAACTGTTCCGGAATATTTAGCAAATTTTTCCGATTTTTTAATATTTATTTCAGCAAATATTGCAGTTTCTTGTTAACTCCACCTTGAAAATCAAATTTGTAAAAATTGAAATTTTCAAACTTAATTTTCTCAAAAACTAATTTGGGGATTTGTTTCAAATTTCGTGGAGGTGTTGATAGAACTGTTCCGGAATATTTAGCAAAATTTCCCAATTTTTTAATATTTATCTCAGCAAATATTGCAGTTTTTTGAAATTCAAATTTGTAAAAATTGAAATTTTCAAACTTAATTTTCTCAAAAACTAATTTGGGGATTTGTTTCAAATTTTGTGGAGATGTTGGTAGAACTGTTCCGGAATATTTAGCAAATTTTCCCAATTTTTTAATATTTATTTCAGCAAATATTGCAGTTTCTTGTTAACTCCACCTTGAAAATCAAATTTGTAAAAATTGAAATTTTCAAACTTAATTTTCTCAAAAACTAATTTGGGGATTTGTTTCAAATTTTGTGCAGCTGTTGGTAGAACTATTCCGGAATATTTAGCAAATTTTCCCAATTTTTTAATATTTATTTCAGCAAATATTGCAGTTTCTTGAAGTTCAAATTTGTAAAAATTTAAATTTTCATACTTAATTTTCTCAAAAACTAATTTGGGGATTTTTTTCAAATTTTGTGGAGATGTTGGTAGAACTGTTCCGGAATATTTAGCAAATTTTTCCGATTTTTTAATATTTATTTCAGCAAATATTGCAGTTTCTTGTTAACTCCACCTTGAAAATCAAATTTGTAAAAATTGAAATTTTCAAACTTAATTTTCCCAAAAACTAATTTGGGGATTTGTTTCAAATTTTGTGGAGGTGTTGATAGAACTGTTCCGGAATATTTAGCAAATTTTCCCAAATTTTTAATATTTATTTCAGCAAATATTGCAGTTTCTTGTTAACTCCACCTTGAAAATCAAATTTGTAAAAATTGAAATTTTCAAACTTAATTTTCTCAAAAACTGATTTGGGGATTTGTTTGAAATTTCGTGGAGATGTTGATAGAACTGTTCCGGAATATTTAGCAAATTTTCGCAATATTTTAATATTTATTTCAGCAAATATTACAGTTTTTGTAAATTCCACCTTGAAAATCAAATTTGTAGAAATAGAAATTTTCAAACTTAATTTTCTCTAAAACAAAATTGGGGATTTGTAACAAATTTTGTAGAGAAAAAGGTAGAACTGTTCTGGAATATTTAGCAAATTTTCCCAAATTTTTAACATTTATTTCAGCAAATATTGCAGTTTTTTGTAAATTTCACCTTGAACATCAAATTTGTAAAAATTGAAATTTTCAAACATAATTTTCCAAAAAACTAATTTAGGGAATTGTTTCAAATTTTGTGGAGATGTTGGTAGAACCATTGGGGAATTACAATGTTCATGTTACTTCTATCCAGGGGTCGCGATAAAATTTTACAGAAAATTTTGGATTGCAAATGAAAATAGTTTGCACACCCCTGACCTTGAAGACGGCCCTGGTCAAAATGGAAAGATAATGTGCTAGAGCAGGGGTCACCAAATAGCGAACCGCGGTCCGGATCCGGACCGCCGACCTCTTTTGTGCGGACCTTAAGTAAACAGTAACTTATATTACTGAGTACGTAACTTAATGAAATGTCTTGATTTGTCAACAAACAGTGGCGTTAATTAAAAGCTCGAATATTAAACGACATTATGATACAAAACTTTCGACTTGGTAGTAACTTGGTAGCGGAAATCTAAAATTGCAAGTTTATTATCGAGCTACGCATCTTCGACCCAGATCATGAGTCGTTCAATGGCCGAGCAGGAAAAATGTGATTAGGCTTCTTTGCGTGTTTCCTGGTCTCCTGCAAAGCATATGAAACCATTTACTGATGCTGGCATGGTTAAAGAATGCTTTGTCGAGTCAGGCAATGTTCTGTTTGAAAACAAAAAAGATATTGTTGATACTATTCGACAGATTTCGTTATCTGCGTCTACTAATACAAGAAATACATACGTTTTGTCAGAAGAAAATCATTGTGACGTGAAAAGGCAGTTAAATAATGCAAACTATTACGTCTTGGCTATGGATGAATTATGCGACGTACCTGATAAGGCACAACTGCTTATTTTTGTACGCTTCCTGGACCAAATGAGAGAAACTTTTGTTGAGGAGATGTTGGATGTTTTTCCGTTATTGGGAAAAACCCGAGAAGAAGACATGAACAACGCGGAGATGGATTATTTCGATAGAGATGATCTGAAAAATCTTTTAACAGTAACTACTGACGGTGGTGCGTCAGCAATGGGTGAGACTAGAAAAGGACTAGTTCGCCTAATGAGGACCAATGCAACATGTAATAAAAATTTGGTTAGATTATACACCAAACTGTGCTTTGCTGCAAACTTAATAATAATTATGAGATTATTATGCTTGAAGTGATTGAAATAGTAAATTTTCTTCGTGCAAAATCATCACTGAAACATCGTGAATTACAATCATTTCTTGAAGGAGTTGATGCACAATATGACGATCAACTGTTACATAATAATTTGTGATGGTTAAGCAAAGGCTGTGATTTACAAAGATTGTTAGTCATTTTAGAACATTTGAAGACATTTCTTTTCAACAGTGTTCAGATTTCAGCAAATGCCTATAAGTTTTCTATGCAAAAAATACAATGTAGCTCATGTAGCTTCCCTACTGAATTGGTAAAACCATACAACATTATAGATAATCAGATAAACTTAATAAAGACGGAACAAAGCTTGAATATATAAATATACTCAACCTTTCCGGAACTCTATAATACTAATGAGTCTTTTTAGGACTACCAAAAACAAATCTCATATGAAATTTGTCAGTTATTCTATAGCTTTCAGTCCACCTTCGTGGCACTCAACAAAAACCATAAAAATAACATTGATTTTTAAGATCATGTCTTTCCGATACCTTGAGTGGATAGCCATCTGTGGACGCGTTTCGAGATTTATCTCTCATCAGCACAGCTTTGCTTCCATGAACAATATTCCATGAAAAATTTCATACGAGATTTGTTTTTGGTAGTCCTAAAAAGACTCATTAGTATTATAGAGTTCCGGAAAGGTTGAGTATATTTATATATTCAAGCTTTGTTCCGTCTTTATTAAGTTTAGCTTCCATACCTTTCTTAACGGATATTTTTTAACATATGATTTGAACCTTCAAGGCAAAGGAAAGCTTATATGGGAGCTCATGTAAAAAACAAAAAGCTTTTCGCTAAAACTCGATATCTTCTGTAATGACTTTGGTAATGAATGCCTACACTTCCATAATTTAAATAAAATAAGCAGCAGTGACCACGACACCAGACGTTCATTAAGATCTTAAATCGGAATTTTAAAACAGATTCGCAGATTTCAAGAAAGTTGAGAATGTCGTCGGAATCCTCAGCAATATTTACTACCTGCATCCTGATGGTGAATGGAGCAACGAAGCCGCAAATGTTTACGGGAGTAATAAAGCTACTCTGCAGATCGGAATGATGGATTTTCAAGAAAACACAGCACTGAAACACAAACATACGGAATTTCCTTGTGAAGCGTTCTGGATAAAACTTGTGCGTGGTAATAAATAACCAGAATTAATTTAATAGCCTTAAAACTTCTAATTATGTTTGGGTCAACATATATTTGTGAAACAGCATTTTCGAAGATGAACTTCGATTTAACTGAACTTGATTTAATAGCTTGCACCAACTTTACTCCACACTTCAGACAAATTCAAAAAATTTAATTTTTTACATTGATATGTAAAAAAATTCCTTGTTACTGTACATTACATTTGCTTATTTAATAAACTCCAGTAGAAATGGACTGCAATGCTAATTTTATTTTAAAAACCGGACCCTGGAAGAAACTAATTGGTGATCTCTGTGCTAGAGGACCTGAGAATACAGAACTGGGCTATAAGAGACAGATGGCAGGGCGTTTTCGTAGAAGCCAAAGCTCTATATGGGCCATAGTGCTGTGTGTGTGAGTTCTATTGAAAATCCCTTTGACACTTTTTGATCAAAACCTTAGTTCAAAAGATATTTGCAATAATAACGAACCCATAGTATTTAACACGTTAACTGCCGCGGGTAATTTTGAAAAAGGTCCCACAGGCCACGACATTTTTTTTTGATTTTCATTCATGAATTTATAATTTTTAAAAAAAATTTTTGGGCTAAGTTGGAATGTGTTCTTCCACGCCACACCAACCATTCCGTCATAAAAAACGTATGATAAGCAAGCTCCGGTAGCATACACACAACCAGAAAGAAGATATTGTGTGTGTATGTGTAATTATACACGCGGCGTACAGGACCCTACTAGCATGTATACATTTATATACACATGGTCGTTAACGTGTTAATGGAAATTAAAAGAAACCACCCAACAGTTCTGTTTGGAGTTCAATACAAAGTAACATTTAAGAAATGAGCGTTGCAAAAATTATCATTCCAGTCTCAAAATTTTACCTGGTCAGTGATTCCTTGTAGTCCAAGTCATCGATCCCAAACCTTTCCCGGATGTTACGAAACACCATCGGACAATATTCCTTGACTTTGAAATGCGATGGCATATTCTCCCTAAACAAAATGAAAGCAAGTCAAACCTCCATCGTTTCTGTATCTGCAGCACTTACTTGTTGAATAGGTGGTTATCGATCTTGATCTTGGAATAAGCCCTGAAGTCGTCTGGCAAGAGCATGACAGGAATCGTGACGTGCATTAGCTCGTTGATCTGAAAATCATTTTGCATGTAGGGTTGGTTAGTTTTCGATATGTGTGTCTTACAGTGTGGTTGATGCCCCACATGAGAACGGAGAGGAAGGGCTCATTGGCCCGGAACAGTTTGACCTTTTGGTGCTTAACGCGGAAATGTTTCTTCTTGAGCTTGGAGAGACCCTGACCACTGTTTGGCAAAGACATGATGTTTGCTGATACTTTTGACAGTTGAATTTATTCCCACAATTTTTGTTTGTTTGTTTGCGAATCTCCTCCGATTTGCGGCTCCACAGTCTCTCGGTTTAAGGGCGACGATGGTTTTTTCTCGGCGAGTTTACTACCTACCTGTCACACGACCACCGATGTCGATACACGCCCGATTTGCGCATATCTTATCGCGTCGAGATGTCGATTCGATTTATTTTCACCCCGAGGATCCCACGGATTCGAACGGAAGCCCTAGACCTCGTCCGCGAATTTTCACCACCGCTTCGTGGTTTCTTTTGCTTTAGGCGCTGCTTCGTTTCTATTTTCTCGGCTCTCGCACGCACCTCCACACACACTCGCTCACGAAACACTCCTTCATCGATTGCGCCTCCTCTCGGCCGTGCTCGACCGCCTTTTCGGCTCCGTTCGCCTCGAAATTTACCAACAAATTTCGGATCAACCTGCAAATAAGCTAAACAGCATTCAGCGCCTGCGTGCGGCAATTTCGAACTAATGAAAAATTCCAGTGGCGGCGACAAAGATAGGTATGTTAGGTAAATTGCTGGAACAACTTATTTAAGGATTAGGATGGCAAGGATTAAAGTGCAAAGGAGTATTTGGTTTAAGCAAGGTTAGATTTGATGACATTCTGGGAAGCAGTAGATAAAATTCCTTTTTGCCCAGCAGGTATATTGTCAGACAAGGCTAGACAGACAAGACTAGACAGACAAGACCAGACAGACAGGACTAAACCCCCTCTTCCAGCTTGGCTTTTAGTATGCACCACCCCGGTATCGCATATTTTGCATTCATTCAGGGTGGGCAGCCCGAACGGTTAGTGAAAACCGCCCTAGTTGTTGTCTCCCCGACCAGGATTCGAACCCGGGTCTCCCGCATTGAAAGGCGGGTATGTTGTCAACTACATCACCGAGGAGGACAGACAGACAAGACTAGACAGTCAAGACTAGACAGACAAGACTAGACAGACAAGACTAGACAGACAAGACTAGACAGACAAGACTAGACAGACAAGAAAAACTACTTTCGATGTTTTTCGGACCTAGTGGCCAAACCCGACGCTCCACGTCGACACGTGGGGCTTCTGAAAATGCGGGCGGCTGCGCCGCACACGCTCCGAAATCGGTCGCAGGACGCCGGTTCCAAAGCCCTTCAAGTAGGAAAACGGGTTTTTGCCGACGGTGCCGCCCCCCCAGGTGAGTTTTGAAAATCCGTGTGCGTGGGTCGACGGGGAATTCGCTCCGCTTTCGTGCCGTCGCGGATCGGCGGTCCTGCGACACCTCCTCGGACCGCTCTCGCGAAATATGTGTTTTTTCCGGGGGCGTCGCGATGCTCTGTAGAAAGTGTCGATTTTTCGGTTAGGGTACACGACGCCACGCGTTCCGACAGCACGCAACAGGAAATCGGCCGAAATACGCCATAGTTAAGGGAGTTTTTCTCTTGCGGAACTCTACCGCCCCCTGCGGCGGCGGCTTCGACGCTAACACGTCGGCGCCGGCGCCGGAGCGACCTTGCTGCCGTAGGACGCCCGAAGACGCCGACGTGAGCTGTTCGGGGCTGAGACGTCCGGGTTGCCTGCAACGACCCGCCAATGTCGGTAGATTTTTTTCAAAAAAAAGTTTTAGACGAAACGGTGCCGCCCCCCAGGTGGATTTTGAAAATTCGTGTGCGTGGGTCGATGGGGAATTCCGCTTTCGTGCCGTCGCGGATCGGCGGTCCTGCGACACCTCCTAACTCGGTTTATCCGGGGGCGTCGCGACGCCAAGTAAAAAAGTGTAAAAAAAAGTGATTTTTTTCGCTCGGTCGGTTCGCAGACACGACGCCACGCGTTCCGACACCACACAACCGGAAATCGGCCGAAAATTGGCAAAGTTAAGGGAGTTTTTCTCTCAGGCGACTCTACCGCCGACTGCAGCGGCGGCGCGACCTTGCGGCCGAAGGACGCCTGAAGACGCCGACGTGCGCCGTTCGGGGCTGCGACGACCGGGTCGCCTGCGGCGACTCGCCAAAGTTGGTCGATTTTTTTAAAAAAAAAAGTTTTAGTTTTGTCCGGCTTCCGGGCAAGCCGGAAGTTTTCGGGAAAAACTTTTTATGTTTTTCGGACCTGTTGCACGAACCCTACGGTCCACGTCGACATGTGGGGGTTCTGAAGATGCGGGTGGATGCGCGCAACGCTGGACCCGCGCCTAAATCGGTTGCCAGGACACCGATTCCAGAGCCCTTCAAGTAGGAAAACGGGTTTTTCGCCGACGGTGCCTCACAGGTGAATTTTGAAAATCCGTGTGCGTGGGTCGACGGGGAATTTGCTCCGCTTTTTGTGCCGTTTTTCCGGGGGCGTCGCCACGCCCTGTAAAAAGTGTCGGTATAATAATTTTTTCGGTTCGGGGACACGACGCCACGCGTTCCGACAGCACGCAAGAGGAAATCGGCCGAAAAACGGCAATGTTAAGGGAGATTTTCTCTTGCGGGACTCTACCGCCGCCTGCGGCGGCGGCGCCGGCGCTGCCTTGCGGCCGAAGGACGCCCACCGTGTGCGTGGGTCGACGGGGAATTCGCTCCGCTTTCGTGCCGTCGCGGATCGGCGGTCCTGCGACACCTCCTCGGACCGCTATCGTGAAATATATGTTTTTCCGGGGACGTCGCTATGCCCTGTAAAAAGTGTCGATTTTTCGGTTAGGGGACATGACGCCACGCGTTCCGACAGCACGCAACAGGAAATCGGCCGAAAAACGGCAAAGTTAAGGGAGTTTTTCTCTCAGGCGACTCTACCGCCGACTGCAGCGGCGGCGCGACCTTGCGGCCGAAGGACGCCTGAAGACGCCGACGTGCGCCGTTCGGGGCTGCGACGACCGGGTCGCCTGCGGCGACTCGCCAAAGTTGGTCGATTTTTTTAAAAAAAAAAGTTTTAGTTTTGTCCGGCTTCCGGGCAAGCCGGAAGTTTTCGGGAAAAACTTTTTATGTTTTTCGGACCTGTTGCACGAACCCTACGGTCCACGTCGACATGTGGGGGTTCTGAAGATGCGGGTGGATGCGCGCAACGCTGGACCCGCGCCTAAATCGGTTGCCAGGACACCGATTCCAGAGCCCTTCAAGTAGGAAAACGGGTTTTTCGCCGACGGTGCCTCACAGGTGAATTTTGAAAATCCGTGTGCGTGGGTCGACGGGGAATTTGCTCCGCTTTTTGTGCCGTTTTTCCGGGGGCGTCGCCACGCCCTGTAAAAAGTGTCGGTATAATAATTTTTTCGGTTCGGGGACACGACGCCACGCGTTCCGACAGCACGCAAGAGGAAATCGGCCGAAAAACGGCAATGTTAAGGGAGATTTTCTCTTGCGGGACTCTACCGCCGCCTGCGGCGGCGGCGCCGGCGCTGCCTTGCGGCCGAAGGACGCCCACCGTGTGCGTGGGTCGACGGGGAATTCGCTCCGCTTTCGTGCCGTCGCGGATCGGCGGTCCTGCGACACCTCCTCGGACCGCTATCGTGAAATATATGTTTTTCCGGGGACGTCGCTATGCCCTGTAAAAAGTGTCGATTTTTCGGTTAGGGGACATGACGCCACGCGTTCCGACAGCACGCAACAGGAAATCGGCCGAAAAACGGCAAAGTTAAGGGAGTTTTTCTCTTGGGGGGCTCTACCGCCGCCTGCGGCGACGGCTTCGACGCTAACACGTCGGCGCCGGCGGTGCCTTGCGGCCGAAGGACGCCCGAAGACGCCGACGTGAGCTGTTCGGGGCTGAGACGTCCGGGTCGCCTGCTACGACCCGCCAATGTCGGTAGATTTTTTTTCAAAAAAAAGTTTTAGTCAAAACGGTGCCGCCCCCCAGATGAAATTTGAAAATTCGTGTGCGTGGGTCGACGGGGAATTCGCTCCGCTTTCGTGCCGTCGCGGATCGACGGTCCTGCGACACCTCCTAACTCGGTTTTTCCTAGGGCGTGTACAAAAGTGTCCATTGTCATCCTATGTACAAAAGTGTCCATGTACAAATTTTTTTCGCTCGGTCGGTTCGGAGACACGACGCCACGCGTTCAGACACCACGCAACCGGCAATCGGCCGAAAATCGGCAAAGTTAAGGGAGTTTTTCTCTAGGGCGACTCTACCGTCGACTGCGGCGGCGGCGCGACCTTGCGGCCGAAAGACGCCAGAAGGCGCCGACGTGCGCCGTTCGGGGCTGCGACGTCCGGGTCGCCTGCGGATACTCGCCAAAGTTGGTCGATTTTTTTCAAAAAAAAGTTTTAGTTTTCGCCGGCTACCGAGCAAGCCGGAAGTTTCCGGGAAAAACTTTCGATGTTTTTCGGACCTGGTGCCCGAACCCGACGGTCCACGTCGACACGTGGGGGTTCTGAAGATGCCGGCGGCTGCACCGCACACGCTGGCGAGGCCCGCGCCGAAATCGGTCGCAGGACGCCGATTCCAGAGCCCTTCAAGTAGGAAAACGGTTTTTTCGCCGACGGTGCCGCCACCCAGGTGAATTTTGAAAATCCGTGTAAGTGGGTCAACGGGGAATTCGCTTCGCTTTCGTGTCGTCGCGGAACGGCGGTGCTGCGGCACCTCCTCGGACCGCTATCGCGAAATAACACGACACGACGCCACGCGTTCCGACACCACGCAACCGGAAATCGGCCGAAAAACGGCAAAGTTAAGGGAGTTTTTCTCTCTAGCGACTCCACCGCCGCCTGCGGCGGCGGCTTCGACCCAAGCGCGTCGGCGCCTTGCGGCCGATGGACGCCCGGAGACGCCGACGTGCGCCCTTCGGGGCTGCGACGTCCGGATCGCCTACGGCGACTCGCCAAAGTCGTTCGATTTTTTTCCAAAAAGAGTTTCAGTTTTCGCCGACTTTCGGGCAAGCCAGAAGTTTCCGGGAAAAACTAATATTTTTCCCATACGGGGGCCGTCTCGACGCTCTTTTTGACTCTTTCTACTCTCCCGATTAAGGGGGATGAGGAGTGGGAATAAAGTTTGAGAGGGGGGAGACTTGACGAAGCGATCGTTTAGTCTCGGCCGCTCGAATGTAGGTAGTACTAGTGCAGCAGCGAGAGCGAAAGGAGGTTTAAGCGTGTAGCAGCGAAAGAACGAGGAGGTGTTTATATAATGCAGTGCTTGCCGCAGTGATTACAACAAAACGAATTATTTGGATAAATTACTAATCACAGGTGAGTTTTTACAAGTTATTTATTATTATAGCTTTGTTATTAAATGATTATTTAAGCAATAAATCAAAATTTAATAAATTAAAAAATGATTAATTTCGTTACTAAATATTTTTTCTTCAAATGAATTTTAAATTTCCACGCATTTATTTAACAACAATTTGTAAAAAAATTGTTCAGTTTTGATTACATCACGACCAAAACCGAATAAATATGCATCAATTTAATTTACTGCAAATTCCTTTAGCTTTATCGCGATTTTAGTTTTGATATGAAACCAAGTAAATTCCAGTAAATGTTAGCTTTAGATTGATTATTTTAGATTTTGATTTTTTTTAAACATCCGTTCTATAACGCTCTCCGACGTGTTCCGGTTTCCATCTTACATCTTCCTCGGTCCATCTTCAATTTCCCTATCTTTCAGCTCGCCGTCTATGCCTTCTCGCCAGCTTCTTCTTGGTCTACCCCGTCTTCTTCTGCCAATAGGTTGCCAGTTCATCATTTGTTTTGGGATTCTCTGTTCAGGCATTCGTTGCACATGGCCGTACCATATAAGTTGTTTATCCCTAATATCATCTGTGATTGTGTGTGTAATCCCCATTATCTCTCTGATGCGCTAGTTCGTTATTCGTTCCGTTCTCGATCTTCCGGTCGCTCTTCTCCAGAAGTCCATTTCCGTCGCTCTCAGTCTCTGTTCCGCTCTGATTTTCAGGGGCCATATTTCCGAGCTCTATGTTGTGATGCTTTCGATTATGGTGTTGTATATTCTTTTTTTGTTTTCCTTTGTGATATTCTTATCCCATATCACGCCATTCAGTAAGGAGATAGCAGTTCTTCCAATGTTGTCTCTTTCCTTTATTGCTGTGTACATTGTACACGTGAATGTACACGTATTGTCTCGTGAAATAGTTACTCCTAGATATTTGTATTGTTTGCAATGATTAATAAGCTTTCGATGAGTTTTCGTATCATATAATTGAGATACATAAGCATAGCGTGTAAAGTAGAATATTGTCAGTGATGGGTATCCCCATGTTTCTACATTTGTTTTTCCAAGTTCTTAGGGCTGCTTCTAAATATACCTTAAATAATGTTGGTGACATACAGCAGCCCTGTTTCAATCCCTTCGTTACTATGAATCCAGGTGTGACCTTTTTATCGATTTTTATTTGTGTTATGGGTTCGTTGTATAGTGCCTGGACCGCTCTAATTAATCCGATGTTTATGTTGATTCTCTCTAATATTTCCCAAAGCCTTTCTAATGGAACACTGTCATATGCTTTCTGTAGGTCCACGAAAAGTAGATGTACTTCTTGATTTCGTGCTATCTTCTTCTCTATTAACTGTGTTAGGGAGAAGAGATGGTCTATCGTAGATCTCCCAGCTCTTAAACCTGCCTGTTCTTCTGCTTCCATTGTTTGGTATTTCAGTTCCATTCTGTTCATTAGTACTTTCCCATATACTCTGCTCAAAGAGTATACTGATGAGTATACTGACTAGCTCGTAACTGATATTCCGCGATAGTTTTCGAATTTCGTTTTTCCCCTTTTTTATGTATGGTTGTCATATATGACACTCGCCATTCCCTTGGTGTTTTTAGTGTGTTGATACAATTTTTGAATAGTGTTCTGAGTTGATTATATAGTTCTTTTGTACCATACTTTAATAGTTCCCCTGGGATTTCTCCAGGTCCTGCAGCTTTCCTATTTTTTAGTGTTTTGCATGCTTTTACTATTTCTTCATATTCTATTCTTATTGGTGATACTATGACGTTAATATTCTGGTTGTTTGTGTCTTCCCGGTTCTTGAATTCTTGCCGATGCTCCGTTAGTAGTCCTTTGAAGTATTCTTCCCAATCTTGCGGTTTTATAGTTGTTATAATATCTTTATTCTTGGTGTTTCTTATGTTTTTTATTATTTCCTAGCTCTCGGAGCTTTGGCTTCCTCCTAAGTACATATTTACTCTTTGACAGTTTCTTTCCCAGGATTCGTTTTTCTTTCTACATATTTGTTTTCTCACTTTTGCTTGGGCTACTTTGTATTCTTGTTTATCTTCGTCTTTTTTTGAACTTAAGTATTTCTGATGTTTTATTCGCTTTTGCTCTATGTCTTCGATTTCTTCATCCCACCAATATGGCTTTTCTTTCGTTATTCGCTTATATAGTCCTACCGCTTCAAAAGCCGCTTCGTGGATTGCCTTCTTATGTATTCATATTGTTGCTCTATCATAGAATTCTTTTTGTTCCAATTTATCATCCTGTCTATTTTGGTATAATTTTTTTACGCTTTCCTCCTCCAGCAGCGCTATGTTGTATTTTATCTCCTTAAGGTTTTCTGTATAGTCATCTTCTTTACTTTGTGGTGTGTCTCTTTTCCTTGTTGGGAATATCATTTGCCCCAGCACTAAGTAGTGGTCGCTACCGCATGTTGCGCCCCTGTAGACTCTTACATCTTGGGTTCTTATTTGTGTTTCTTGTTTTAGCATTATGTAATCGATTATTGATTTGAGGTTTCTTTTTTCTTGTGTCCACGTGTACTTGTGTATTGATTTATGTTGGTAAAATCCGTTTAGTATTTTGAGCTTGTTTTGACTACACAGGTCTATAACTCTTTCTCCGTTGTTGTTAATTACTCCTTCTCCGTACTGTCCTACTACCGTATCCAACTCTCTTTGTCCTATTCTGCTATTGAAGTCTCCGAGGATTATGATCTCACGCGATCCCCCAATTTTTCCAATTTCTTCATTTAATTGTTCGAAGAATTCATCTTTAGTTGCTACTACTGCATCATCATTGATAGCATATATTCCCATAACAGTGATTCTGTATCCCCTTATACACATGTTTACTTTGATTATTCTCTCACTTGTTGCTTCCCATGTTGTTATATATTTTAAGTTAAGTGTTAAGTGTTAACTGTTATAAGTTTTTTGTGTATCAATATGGACCTACCCCTTGTTGTGCTCGTTTCGCTTTTGGGATGCCGCTGTAGAAATGATCATATTTTCCTAAGTTTTCCGATCCTTGTCCCTTCTTCTTCGTCTCGGTAGGTATAGCTATATCTACCTGTAGTGTTGCAAGTTCATTTATCACCTCGTTCAGTTTGGTTGCGAGTCCTTGCACGTTCCATGTTCCAATAATCGTTTTCCGTTTTCGTAAGTTTGTTCGTCTTCGTTCATCCGTCCTATTCCGAGGCTGGTCGCTTGGTTTTTTAACATTTTATGTTTTTTCCGAGTATCGAGGAGTTAGCCCGATGCCTCAACCCCCATTTTGGAGGGCCATCTTCTTCTTCTTCTTCTGACTCTACAGCCCAGGGTGAGCTTTGGCCTCCTTAACAATCCCCTTCCACCTTTGACGGTCTTCAGCGACACGTGTCCAGTTTCCTACTTGTAGAGTTTCTACATCTTCCTCTACCTTATCTTTCCACCTGGCTCTGGGTCTACCTCTGCTTCTTGAGATGTTAGGTTGCGCTTTATGGATGGATCTGGGTGCTCTCGCACTCGGCATTCTAATCATGTGGCCCGCCCATCGAAGTCTCTGTGCCTTAATGAATCTTACTATGTCTTCACCTTCTATTAGTTCTTAAAGTTCGTAGTTCATGCGAATTCTGTATCCTTCTTCCTCTCTCACTGGTCCAAAGATCTTCCGTAAAATCCGTCTTTCAAAAATACGAAGAGAGTTTTTGTCTGCTTCCGACATACTCCAGGATTCAGCTCCATAAGTTAGCACGGGTCTGATCAGGGTTTTATATATTCGCAGTTTTGCTTTACGTGAGATGATTTTTGATTTGAAGAGCTTCAGATGTGAATAATAGCATCGATTCGCAGCTTGGATTCTGTCTTGTACCCTCAGTGATAGATTATTTGTGTTATTGAAAGTTACTCCAAGATATTTGACATTTTGAACTTCTTCAAACCGATGATCATTTATAATGAAGTTCTGAGGAGCCTTTCTTGGGTTATCACGTAACAGTTTTAGGTATTTTGTTTTATCTGCATGTATTTTCAGGCCGACTTTGCTCGCTTCCTCTTCTATTTTTAAAAACAATCTTCAAGAGTTCTGTTGTCCCTAGCCATGATCAATATGTCGTCCGCGTACGCACATATTTGGTATGATTTTGTTATGATATTTCCCTTATTTTCGAGGTTTCCAATTGCATTTTGTAGCGCAAGGTTAAAAAGAACAGCTGACAAGGCATCTCCCTGCCTAACACCGGTTCTTATTTCAAATTCCTTTGATGTTTTGTTTTGGACTGTTACTCTCGCCTTGGATCCATCCATTGTCATCATGGCTAGTTTGGCAAGTTTATGTGGGATACCCATTAGAGCAAATGCACTTCCTAGTTTTGTTTTTTTAATACTGTCGAATGCTTTTTTAAAATCGATTAACAGACAGTGCAGGTCGATGTTGTATTCATAACATTTTTCCATTGCTTGACTTAGCACAAATACCTGATCCAGAGTTGATCTACTTTCTCGGAAGCCACATTGATATTCTCATAATATTTCTTCTGCATACGGTCTTATCCTGTCGAATATCACATTGGAGAGTACCTTATATGCAGTGTTGAGTAGTGTTATTCCCCTGTAATTGTCGCAGTTTGTTTTGTCGCCTTTTTTGTGGATAGGGCAGATTAACCCAGTTTTCCACCTTTCAGGCATCTGTTCTTCTTTCCATATTTTGCATATTAGTTGGTGCAGTCTTTTATGTGCATCCATTCCGGCCAGTTTTAAAATTTTGGCAGTGATGCCGTCCTGGCCGGGTGCCTTACCATTTTTAAGCTTTTCCATGGCTGTTTTGACTTCATCCAATGTAGGTGGTTCGGTATTTTCTTGAGCTGTGTATATTACTGTTTCTGGCTCTTCTAGGTCTTCCATATGATCAACATTTAGTATCTCGCCGAAGTACTGGCGCCATCTATCCATGACATCTTTCTCTTCCGTTAGGATTTTTCCGTTCTTATCCTTGCATACGTTTAATTTTGGCTGGTACCCTTTCGCTTCATTTCTGATTGTTCTATAGAAATCCTTCACTTTGCGTTGATTATAGTTCTCTTCTATGCTTTCTATTTTCTTACGCATCATATCTCTTTTTTTCCCCCTTAGGCACCTGTTGGCTTCTCTCCGCTTCTCTTGGTATACTGCATTATTAGTTCTAGTGTTTCTTTGCAGCATCTTTTGTCGCGCATTATTCTTTTCTGTTATAACCCTTTCACATTCCATATCAAACCAATCTATGTTTCTTGATTTTCTTTTTGTCCCAACTACGTCTTTGGTTACTTTTATTATTGCCCTCTCCATGGACTTCCACTCATCGTCAATATTGCTATGGTCTGGGAGTCTATCTAACTCCATGCTGATGGCGTTTTGATATTTGTTTAGGGCTTCATTTTTGCTCAACTGGTCTGTATCCCACTGCTCCCTTTTTGTACCTTTAGTTTTGTCGACATTTGATATTCTCTGCCGTAATTTTCCCACTACCAGGAAATGGTCACTATCGCAGTTTGGCCCTCTGTGGGTCCTCACATTGGTTATTGATGAGCCGTATCTTCTCCTTATAAGTACGTGGTCGATTTGGTCCACCAGTTGGCTTCCCGGCATTTTCCATGTGCTTTTGTATATAGTTTTTCTCTAAAAGGCTGTACTTTTTATTCGCAGCGACATTGCGTTGGCTAATTGGCATAGACGAATGCCGTTTGGGCTTGTCTCATTGTGCAGTGAATATTGCAATTATTTGGAGGGCCATACATTATTGAATAAATGTATAAATTTTGGAGTAGAAAAATTTCAACAATTCACGTTGACGTTTCAAGCCTACTAGATTTTGATTGATTTGTTTAAAGAATTTCGTTTATTTAATTCAACACACAATTTTCGTTTCTTCTTCTTGTTTCGAATAGCCCTGCTTTGGACCACGCTTCTTCAACTGTTTTATCTTTGCCCAGTATTGTCGCATCTCCTGCCGGTGTAACTCCTCTCTCTCTTCTGTCCAGGGGGTACCTTTCCTACGGGGTTTTTTCCTGAAATCCACGGACTTCCTTCAGGGTGCGTCTCACAGACTGTCTGTTTTGGAGATCTGTTATTCCCAGTTCTTTAATATCCTTCTCGGTTTCTGTCAACCAACTGGCACGAACATTTTTGTTTTGTCAGAAGGCGAACAGACGGTTGGTTCGTCGGTAATCTTGCAACGTGGTCATAGAAAGTTACCCTTCTTTTCCTTGCACAGTCAGAGAGCATCTCAATATGTTCGTAGAGCTCAGTTCGTATGCCGCCTTCGGAATTCTCCATCTTCCTTTACCAGTCCTAGGATCTTCCTGAGGATTCTCCTCTATCTGATTTCCAATTTCTCTACTAGACCTCTTCGGTTCAAGGAAAGACACTCCATGGCATATAGGGCTTATGGTCGTAAGACTGATGTGTAGTGCTTAAGTTTCAGGTTGCGTGACAGGCACTTCTTGTTGTAAGTGTTCTTAGTCAGTCGATAGGCTAGTTTTAACTTGTTGATTCTCTTCGATAATGATGCTCTTTCTGATAAGTTGGGTTCAGTTCATTCGCCGAGAAACTTAAATTTCTCAGTCTTCTTGATGTTTCCCTGCTCTAGTAACATCTCTCTGTTTGCTTCTCTGATGTTGGTGAAGAATTCTGTTTTTTCCAGCGACACTTGTAGACCCACTTTGGCAGCCTGTCTTCTGAGGCAGTTTACCTGCATTGTTGCCATCTCAGCAAATAGTGGCATTTCATCTGCGAAGGATAGGCAATCTACAACCAGTCCATCGTTCTTACGTCCCAGGTAGATACCACGCTGAGCACCCAAATTGTTCAGTTCCTTACGCCATTCTCTCATAACCTTTTCAAGCACACAGTTGAGGAGAAGTGGGAAAAGTCCATTCCCTTGCCTCACTCCAGTTTTTATTTCGAAGCTTTCTGAAATCTCGCCTCTAAATTTAACCTTAGAATGGGTGTTGGCCAAAGTTTCTAGGATGAGTCTGCGGGTTTTGTTGTCTAGCCCCAGTTCCTGTAGTACTTTGTTAAGCGTTTCTCTATCAATGGAATCGTAGGCCTTCCTAAAATCAACAATGGTGACAACCACCTTGCGGTTTCTCATCTTGGAGTATGCAAGTACAGTTTTAATAATGAGCATCTGTTCAACACAATATCGGGTCTTCCTGAAGCCCCCCTGGTATTCTCCCAGTTGACTATCCAACTGATTTTCTGCCCTTGTTTGTAACGCCTTCGAGAGCATCTTGTATGTTACCGAGACGAGAGAAATTCCACGGTTGTTTAGATCAGTAGAATCTCCCTTTTTGTGAAGCGGATGAATCAGAGCAGATTTCCAATCTGGTGGTAATTTTTCTGTTTCCTAGATGTCCTGGACGATCTCGGTTAGCTTGCGGCATTATTGCCAGCACCTTTCCACAGTTCCGCAACGATATAGTACTCTCCAGCGGCCTTATTATTCTTAAGAAGTTGAATGATCTGGCTAACTTCTTCCAATGAAGGGGGAATCGAGTTCGGGTTTGGTTTGTTTATAGTCGAAGTCTTCGCTGGGTGGGTCACAGTTGAGTAGATTTTTATTTTTAAGTACTGAGCCTAAAGATGGCAGTTGTCCTTGTCGTTATAAGCCAGTTTCCATTGTGGGTCTCTAAAATGGAGGCTTGGCGAAGCGTATTTTCTGAGTGCCTGCTGAAAAGTTCCAAGGAAATCTCTGGAATTATTCTTAGCAAAGCTCTCTTCGATTTGGGTTAGTTGATTTTGTGTGAAGGTTTGTTTGGTTCCTCGAATTATCTTGGCTGTAACCTTTCTTTGTTCCAAAAATTTGACCAATTTTCTTTGTCTTTTTAGAATTCCACTTCAACCAGGCTATCTGTCTTTGGGCTATTGCATTGTCACAGTCTTGAGTCCACCACGGATACTTCCTTATTCTAGCGAGAGGGGCGAGTTCATTGGCCGCCTTGACAAGAGTCTCCTTCAGTTGGTTCCAGCTGTTTAGGTCTGTGTTGTTCAGTCTCTGACTTACTTCTTGGCTCTTCTTCAATCGCTCTACGTCAAATCCTACCATTTTGGAGGTTCTGTGTAATCCAGTGTTTCTGGGCTGGAGTCTTATTTTGATCTTTGAGAGGTAGTGGTCTGAGTCCAGATTGGCGCTTCTTAGTACCTTCACGTTTTGTATTTCCTTTTGAGATATTCGTGAAATGGCCACATGATCTATCTGGAATTCACCCAGGTTGGTATTAGGTGAAATCCAAGTCTCCTGGTTCCTTGGCAAGTGTTTGAAGTCTGTAGACTTCATGAGCAACCCAAAAGTCCTACACAGATCCACCAATCGTTCTCCGTTGCGGTTAGTTCGCTTATGCGCCGGATAATTGCCCACCATGTTTCTGTATTTTTTTTCCTTCCCAATTGAGCGTTAAAGCCGCCAAGAAGTATATCGGTGTGCCTCTCTGGAAATTTAGAGATAATATCTTCTAAGTCTTCCCGGCATTTGTCAGTTCTGTCTGGATTGCGTCTGTTGTCCTGGTTGATGGGGCATGTACATTGACTATACTGTAGCCCTTGTTTGCGCATTTGTGAGAGAGGAGGGATACACGACTACTCGGGGAGGTAAAGTCGGTGACTGAATCCAGTATCCTGTGACTGATTATAAATCCTGTACCTAAGTGGAGTACGTTCTTCATTACCCGCTGACCCACTTTTCCTTTGAGGATTCTGTAGCCTTGGGACTCGAAGGCATGTTCGTCCGTAAATCTGGTTTCCTGTACTGCTGTCAGTATTATGTTGGTGAATCAGTCAAATGTTTCAGTTTACCCACTTTTAGCAGTGAGTTTTCATTAAATGTTGCGAAGAAGCTTTGCCGTCTTGGTCTGAGTTTACGTCCGGTGATTTCAGGATGCTCCGACTCATCCTTAAAGCATGTTGGTGCGGACTCCCTAGAATTCGAAGGTCCGCTAACGTCACCATAGGTGACGGTGGATTGGTTACCACCTGGGGTGGTGCATTTAGCGAAATTTTCCTTCATGCTCAGTTGAAGAATATTCTTCGTGGGACAGTGGCGAGCCACTGTCCAAGATACTACCCAAGTTGTTAGCTTGGCAGGCTTATTTATTGTGGCGTTCTTTATCGATATCAATTTCTACTTTAGCCCGTACGAGTCAATGGTCGCTTCCAGTGGAGAACCTATTCAGTACTGTCACATCTTTGACGATGCGTTTTTTTTCCTTATGTTATAATCTATTTCGTTTCTTGTGTGACCATCTGGGCTTTCCAATGTCCATCTTCTATTTAACTTTTTCTTGTAGAAGTTATTCATCTGAAATAGGTTATTTTTCACCCAGCATTTCTTCACCCCTCTCGTTTCTGCCTGGTAGTCCAAAGTTGCCCAAAGCGGTTTCAGCGGTGTCCTGCTTCATTCCCATTTTAGCATTGAAATATCCACATAGAATGCGCTTGTTGGTCTGTGAGAGCCATAGTTATATCATCACAGAGACTGTCTACTTCCTCGTCATCATGGCTAGTCGTAGGTGCGTATACCTGTATGATCTTGATGTTGTATCTCGAGGTCAGCTTCAGAATAAGACAAATTACTCTGGTGGAAATTTTGTTTGCGTTATGGCGCTTATGTATCAGGAATCCCGTTCCTCCGCTAGACTTGTCCCCTTCACCCACATAGTATAGGTTATGTCCTGATTTTAGTGTGATAAGTTGTTCACCTCGCCTTCTGACTTCGCTGAGGCCTATTTTTTAAAAACAATATTATATATTCTAATAACAAAATCTTACCTATAAGAAAAGAAACGACAATTAATATTTTTAATTGTAATGTCGATTCCAAATTCACGTAACTAGTTTTAACAAAATTATAACATAAATTAAAAAAAAACAAATAGTATCCGTTGTCTAGGTTTCGAACTACTATGATGCTGTTTTAAACAGAGTAATATTAAAGGAAATTATATTTTTCTTTAGAAGGCTAAATGGCTGGTATGGGTCTCAGGGTAGCAGAAAGTGTCACTATTCCTGCTACAACAAAACTCTGGGAAACGACCACAGTCCCAAAAGGGACAAATCCAGGAAATCCCACTTCCACGTCCTCGTCGTGGCCTCTGGGTGCATCGCGTACAATGGATGTGCGTGGTGTAGCAGACGGAAGGGGGTAAATGGCGAGTTTTCGGCGCCTGAAAACTGAAACAAAAGTGTCTAAGGGAGAAACCCCTAACAGAAAATCCCGGTCCTTCATGCTGGAGGGTTGAATCGATGGGCCAACACCTCATCATTCGGAATAAGGAAAAAATGTTAAAAACGTCAAAAATCCGCCGCGGAACAATAAAATACAACGAACTAGGCAAAGAAAATTGAATAGAAGAAGACGACTGGAAATTAAAAAAAAAAATCGTGTAAAATTAAATCGTTAAGTCGCGAGTGAAATGCATGTCAGTTAAAGCTGTGTGTTAAGTAAAACCGGGAGTGTTAATCTCGCGGAAAGTCAGATCGTTTATTGCCGAGATTTTTTGTAGTGCGCGAGTGTAAAGTCGGGAGTGTTAGTTTCGCGTGAAATGAAATGTCTAGGAAAAGTTTCTGTAAAAATTTGCAAATACAATTGTGCCGTAAACAAAGACACAGTGTTAGATTCGCGAGTAAACAAATAAAAACCGCGGTTAGGGCAGTGATGGATCCTGTCAATGGCTGGTGGATATGGTTGGGTGAGCGGCGCAGACTGCAGGAGACGCCTGTAGGGCAGGAAGGACGCCTGCCGCTCAGGGTCTCAGAAAAGTGCAGGCTACCGTCCACTGCACAAAGGTAGGTCCTGCAAGAGATTGAGCACCAAGATGCCAAGTAGTGAGTGATTTTTTAAGTTTATTAATCGCAGTCGCGAGTGCCCGATAGGACTTTGCCGCCCAATATTCGGATTGGGTTTTGAGTGGACAAAGTTCTCGAACGTCCGCGGAAAATTTGAATGGATGTTTAGCCCGATCTGGAAGATGGAATTTGAAATTGGGATTTTAATTTTTGGTTGAATATGCGGTGAAGTTAAGTTAATACGTTTTCCGTGATTTTGCCACATTTTCGGAGAGTTTTTGTATTACAAGTGGGCGATAAGAGCATTTAATTTACTAAAAGACTTAGTTGCACAAAATCAAACTAAGTTAGAGAGCGTAAATTTTCCGACCGTTTCAAAATATCCTCTTCCAGAGTCCAACAGTCATCGTTAGCTAGATTTCCTAGGACTAAGCAGATTCGGTTTAGAAATCGCGCCTGCTTAGTGCTTAGCTTGCGCCTTCTGCTTTGTCGTTTTGCAGAAACCGAACGATCCGGATCGTTCGGCGCGTGTGTCAACAAGGAAGAAAGAAGAAAGGAAAACACAGAAGTCCAGGTTGTTAGCTTTGAGGTTTGTTCAGTTGGTAAGTCAAAATATATAATAGGAAAACCTTTGAGTAATATTTTTTAGTTTAAATCTATTTTCAGTTTTTAAATTATTAATTTTCGGGAGTGAAATATTGCAGGTCGCGAGTGCAATAAATGTCAGTTACAACAGAGTGTTAAGTAAAGTCGGGAGTGTTAATCTCGCGGAAAGTCAAATCGTTTATTGCCGAGAATTTTTTTAGTGCGCGATTGTAAAGTCGGGAGTGTTAGTTCCGCGTGAAATGAAATGTCTAGGGAAAGTTTCCGTAAAATTTTGCAAATAAAATTGTGCCGTAAACAAAGACACAGTGTTAGATTCGCGAGTAAACAAATAAAACCCGCGGTTAGGGCAGTGATGGATCCTGTCAATGGCTGGTGGATATGGTTGGGGGAGCGGCGCAGACTGCAGGAGACGCCTGTAGGGCAGGATGGACGCTTGCCGCTCAGGGTCTCAGAAAAGTGCGGGCTACCGTCCACTGCACAAAGGTAGGTCCTGCAAGAGATTGAGCACCAAGATGCCAAGTAGTGAGTGATTTTTGAAGTTTATTAATCGCGGTCGCGAGTGCTCCGATAGGACTTTGGCGCTCAAGATTCGGATTGTGTTTTGAGTGGTCACAGTTCTCGAACGTCCGCGGGAAAGTTAAATGGCTGTTTTGACCGATCTGGAAGATGGAATTTGTAATGGGCGTTTCAATTTTTGGTTGAATATGCGGTGAAGTTAAGGAAATACGTTTTCCGTGATTTTGCCACATCTTTACGGGGTTTTTGAATTACAAGTGAGATGATTGCTGCAATTCATTTACTATAAGATTTAGTTGTAATAAATCAAACTAAGTTAAAAAACGTAAATATTTCTACCGTTTCAAAATATCCTCTTCCAGAGTCCAACAGACATCGTCAGCTAGATCTCCTAGGACTAAGCAGCTTCGATTTAGAAATCGCGCCTGTTTAGTACTTAGCTTGCGCCTTCTGCTTTGCCATTTTGTAGAAACCGAACGATCCGGATCGTTCGGCGCGTGTGTCAACAAAGAAGAAAGAAGAAAGGAAAACACAGAAGTCCAGGTTGGTAGCTTTGAGGTTTGTTCAGTGGGTAAGTCGAAATATATAATAGGTAAACCTTTGATAAATATTTTTTAGTTTAAATCAACTTTCAGTTTTTAAATTATTAATTTTCGGCAGTGAAATAGTGAAATATTGCGGGTAGCAAGTGAAATAAATGACAGTTAAAACAGAGTGTTAAGTAAAGTCGGGAGTGTTAATTTCGCGGAAAGTCAAATCGTTTATTGCCGAGAATTTTTATAGTGCGCGAGTGTAAAGTCGGGAGTGTTAGTTCCGCGTGAAATGAAATGTCTAGGGAAAGTTTCCGTAAAAATTTGCAAATAAAATTGTGCCGTAAACAAAGACACAGTGTTAGTTTCGCGAGTAAACAAATAAAACCCGCGGTTAGGGCAGTGATGGATCATGTCAATAGCTGGTGGATATGGTTGGGGGAGCGGCGCAGACTGCAGGAGACGCCTGTAGGGCAGGAAGGACACCTGCTGCGCAGGGTCTCAGAAAAGTGCGGGCTACCGTCCACTGCACAAAGGTAGGTCCTGCAAGAGATTGAGCACCAAGATGCCAAGTAGTGAGTGATTTTTGAAGTTTATAAATCGCGGTCGCGAGTGCTCCGATGGGACTTTGCCGCTCAAGATTCGGATTCGGAAAGTCGGGGGTGTTAATCTCGCGGAAAGTCAAATCGCTAATTGCCGAAATTTTTTGTAGTGCGCGAGTGTAAAGTCGGGAGTGTTAGTTCCGCGTGAAATGAAATGTCTAGGGAAAGTTTCCGTTAAAATTTGCAAATAAAATCGTGTCGTAAACAAAGACACAGTGTTAGTTTCGCGATTAAACAATTAAAAACCGCGGTTAGAGTAGTGATGGATCCTGTCAATGGCTGGTGGATATGGTTGGTGGTGCGGCGCAGACTGCAGGAGACGTCTGTAGGGCAGCAAGGACGTCCGCTGCTCAGGGTCTCAGAAAAGTGCGGACTACCTTCCACTGCACAAAGGTAGGTCCTGTAGTGAGTAATTTTTGAAGTTTATTAATCGCGGTCGCGAGTGTTCCGATAAGATTTTGTCCCTCAATGTTTTGAGTAGTCTAAATCCTCTAACGTCCTCGGAATATTTAAAACAAATCGTTGACAAAAAAAACGTCGTTTTTATGGCGTCACGACGACATCTTCGACGCACTCGGGATTAAACTTCCAAACAAACTAAAAGGTTCTATGGCCGAACGAACAGCACCGGTCCCATTCCGATCCGTCAATTTGTTCGGACGCCCTAGGGATCCCCGCAAAACGCCTCTTTTTTTTTCTCACTTTTTGCACTTTTTTCTCTTACTACCGCTACTAACTACCGCAAATTCGCAAAAAGTCGCCGCAGTTTAAAAATTCTTGCCGGAACGGCTGCGGGCGAGTGTTCCGAAGAGAACATACCCGACCGGCGATCTGCAGCCCTTCAAATAAGTCCTGGGCGTCCATGGAAGTGATGGCAAAATCGTAAAAAAAAAAAAATTATTCGTTCTCGCACCAGATGAACGGGACATCGCAGGACGGCGAGCGAGGGCTCTAAAAACGTGGCGCTGCGGCGGCTAGAGGATCCGGAAAAAAAATGATATCCGACGAAAAATGCGCCTCAAAAGTAAAATATCGTGATTTCAGTTTTCGGTCGGATGCGTCCGAACCTGGGGGAGTTGAGTCGCGAAAATGGCACCGCTCGACGGGGATCTCGGTTCTACACCGAAAAAATGTACTAAATGCCTCCGCTTCCGTCGGGCCGTTTCCATAAAAACCTCGATTTTCGGGTGGGTTTCGGACCCCCCGGAGGGGCGCAGCAGAACGGAGGACGAAACTCGGGGATGCGCCACATGCGGGCGGACATTCACAGTTAAGTCGTCGAAGACGCGCGGTTCAAACATCGAAGATCTGCATAAATAAGCCAAATTTGAGTATTTTTAAAACCAACGCGGTGCGGTCCCCCAGCTTAAATTCACGAAACGCCACACGTCGATCGTCTCAGAATTGATCTAAATTTACGATTCCGGTCGAACGCTTCCCCACACGGACCCCAAAATTTTGCATTCAACAAATTACCACTTTTACGGAAGTCGCGGCGAAGATGCCCAGGGAAAATTAAATTCACGCAAGGATTTCGGTAAAAAACTTATAGACGCGTCATCAGACACCACTGTCGTCGCTGCGCGACTTTTATCGGCGACGTTAATCCCTTTTTTCGGCGAATCCGGGTCCCCCGACTGAAGGATACTGTTAGTATTCTGTCGTTGACGTATCCTATGTTTGTTAAGTTGGTTTTGAACTTATCACATGGCCACTTCAGAAGAGACTCTTTTGTTCTTTGCTACGCCACTGTGTATGAAGAGGTAGTTGTCACATTGCTGTAATCCTTGGCCCTTTTGCTTAGTTTCTGTGAGTGTGCAAATGTCTATTTTGTGCTGTTCTAGTTCCATCACTATTTCGCATTCTTTATTGTTGAGACAAAACAATTGAACAAAACAAAATTGCTTTTAGCAATTTCAGCAAAATGGGGGGGGGGGGCACAGCCTCTGTGGGCCCCCCCAACCCGTGGCCCCGGGCATTCGCTCGATTGACCGACGCTAGCGACGCTACTGTCTGTCGTTGACGTATCCTATGTTTGTTTTTGAACTTATCACATGGCCACTCCAGAAGAGTCTCTTTTGTTCTTTGCAACGCCACTGTGTATGAGGAGGTAGTTCTCACATTGCTGTGATTCCTTGCCCTTTTTCTTAGTTTCTGTGAGTGTGCAAATTTCTATTTTGTGCTGTTCTAGTTCCATCACTATTTTGCATCCTTTATTGTTGAGTAAACGACTGTTTCACATTCCTAGACTCAATGTATGATTTGGGTTTCTTACCCGAGTCTCTTGCTGTGGCCGTCTTCAAGTCGTTTCCTGTCCTGTTTCTTGAGGCCGAATTGTCAGTTCTATGAGCACTATATGTTTGGTAGCTCGCTGGCCTCACCAGCTAACACTCCTCTTTTCACGTTAGGGCTTGTGACCGGCAACGGCAGAGTTACAGCCTGAAAACTGAAACTTAAGCCTGAAATAGCGACCACCAAGCTTTGACTATTAAGCATGGATGTAGTTTGGGGGTTCAAGACCCCCCCCCCCCAACTATGTAAAATATAACATAAATATTATATGGAAATAAGGAGAGACGATGAGAGGCGACTCTCTTCAAGAGAGCATGGTACAAGTTGAGGAACCCTTGTGTGTCAGTTTTAGAAAGTAAATTGGAGCATTTCAGTTATTGTATTTTCTTCAAACCCCTCCAGAAATTAAACCCTGGCTACGCCCATGCTATTGAAACTATTATATCAAATCTTGACAACCAAGTCCTCTTTAACAGGACTATATAGGAATCTACGGGAATATAGAAACAGATTATTTGCAAAATTGTGTTATTTTTGAGCAGATTTGATGTTGGAATTGAAATATTTTAGAAATTTGAAACGTTTTTTAACGGGACATTAATAAACTGCGCCCTCTAGGTTGCAACAAATAAACCTTTCCAAGAATCGATTTTCTCGTATCTCACTAAATTTATTTCGAAAAACATGAATTTACACACAAAACTGTGGAATATTCGACCTCAAAACATTAAATTTCAAAAAAATTCAATAAAACGCCAGTTTTTAAGCAAAAATTAAAAATCAAATTTTTGTTTGTAGTATTGGTTGCCTGTTTCTCTTAGTTCAAATAACTGTCTTGCACGCAAGCTAAAAACTTTCGGAACATTTTCTTCTAATTAAAAAGGTAATTGAAGTCGTTTAAACCAATTAATACACTAAAAGTGCTGAATTATCTAGATTGCAACAGATTAACCCTTCCAAAAATCGATTTTCTCAAATCCCAGTAAATTTAGTCCGAAATACATGAATTTACACAGAAAACTGTGGAATATTCGACATCAAAACTTCAAATTTCAAAAACAGTCTACCAAACGCAAGTTTTTAAGCAAAAATTTAAAATCAAATTTTTGTTTGTTGTATTGGTTGCCTATTTCTCTTACGTCAAATATCTGTCTTGCACGCAAGCTAAAAACTTTCGGAACATTTTCTTCTAATTAAAAAGGTAATTGAAGTCGTTTAAACTAATTAATACACTAAAAGTGCTGAAATATCTAGGTTGCAACAGATAAAACCTTCCAAGAATCGATTTTCTCGAATCCCAGTAGATTTTGTAAAAATTAATAAACTACGCCCTCTAGGTTGCAACAAATAAACCTTTCCAAGAATCGATTTTCTCGAATCTCACTAAATTTAGTCCGAAAAACATGAATTTACACACAAAACTGTGGAATATTCGACTTCAAAACTTCAAATTTAGAAACCTTTAACAAGATGCAAGTTTTTAAGCAAAAATTTAAAATGAAATAGTTGATTGTAGTATTGGTTGCCTATTCCACTTACGTCAAACAACTGTCGCGCACGCAAGCTAAAAACTTTCGAAATATTTCGTTCTAATTAAAAAGATAATTAAAACCAATTAAAACACCAAAAAGAACTGAATTAAATATTTATTCAAACATTAAAAGTGCTAAATGCAATAATTATTCTGTTAAATTCAATCCGACATCTGTTAAAGAAAATGTAACAACATCTGCAGGTTTCTATTTTGGCGTGAGTTACGTAAGCTGGGTGTGAATTGCGCAGGATCGATCGTGTTGCAAGAAGGAAGTGCGGCCGCATCGAGAGTTATTGGTCTGCTCTTCGACCGACCATGTTGGGTGCTGTTACACGTTCAAGTTCCAGCCTTTTGGCTGCCAAACCGCTAGAGAAATTAAGCGCCGAGGCTCTTAAGGCCCTCTCCGTACAAACCACATCCCGTAAGCATTTACAATTATTTATTTAAAAACTGCTTGATAAATTTGGCGTTTTAGGTCCAAAGTTTGGGTAAAGTGTGTTATATCTTTTGGGGGGGCTTTAAAAATGCGATTTGTTTCGGGGTTTATTTATCGTTAGGCTAAGTTTTTGGGGGGTTTGCGATGATTTTATTGGGTTGTTACATAATCGGTTTTGGTCGTGATAATAGTGATCGCCATTTTGATGTCGCAGCGGTGTGACTGGGGTTTTAAGGTTAAACAGGGCCCCAAAGTTCTTTCACGTTTTGTCTGATTAGAATCGGAGGAATAACTCGGATTTGGGAAAAAACCTTCGTAATGTAATTTTTTGATTACCTAACAGCAGTTGCCACTCCAACAAAAATTGCCCAAAATCGATTAAATTTTATTAATCCGTGCAGAAATTTCGTTCTCTTTGATTTATTCCCTCTTTCGATTACAATATTTCTAGAATTTAATTCTTACAATGATTACATTTTTTCTGTGATGTTTGTTACACAATCAATTTTGGTTATGTAACGCCCTGATTCTCAAACTTTTTTCTTATAGGGTGTTCCAATAAGAGGTTTCATTTTGATATGTAAACAAAAACGAGTATTTTTAAGCGAAATCATCGGATGTTAATTTAATTGTAAATAGGAGGGTAATTGCCATTAATAATAGAAAACAATATTAGCCAAACGGCTATGCTTGCAGGACCGTATTCATTTCAACATCAATTCGCACATTTTGGCTGTATCTCCACGATAACTTCACAAATTCTTTCTTTGAGGTCTTGAATCAATTGTGGGCCATTGGCCTAGACCTTACCTTTCAGGCAGACCCAAAGAAAAAAGTCTAGGGGTGTTAAATCACAAGATCTCGGTCACCGATTGTGATCGCCTCTTCGAGAAATCACACGGTCGGGAAACTTTTCACGCAAAAGAGCGATGGTATCGTTACTTTTGTGGCACGTAGCGCCGTCTTGTTGCAAATAAACGTCGTCCATCAATATCTTCCAATTTCAGCCATGCAAAATCAATAAACATCGTTCGATAGCTCAATCCATTCAACGTAACAGTTGCTCCAGCCTCATTTTCGAAAAAGCAAGGAAAGCAAAAAGCACCAAACAGTCTCAAGTTGATAGAGAGGCTTTTCAACAATAATTTTTGGGTTTTCCGAGCCCCAAATGCGACAATTCTGCTTATTAACGTAGCCTCTGTGGTGAAAATGGGGCTCATCACTCAAGATGATTTTTCGATGAATTCAGTTTGATGCATTTCAGGGCCCAATAAGCAAAGGCACGACGTTGTTGATGGTCGGCAGGCGTGAGTTCTTGTATTAATTGAACTTTAAAAGCCTTAAAAGGAAAACCCAGGGTGGTCCATTTCTCGTCGATCTTTGGAATTGTGCTTTCCACAAACAACACTACACCGTATTTTGCATAGAGACTTAGTCTAAGCAAATATGGTGTAGTGTCGTTATGATGTAGGCCAGGGGAGTATATTTTGTAACTAGGGCGGTAAGTTATCAATTTGACGCGAGAGCGAAATTGCACATCCGCATATTCGCTCGAGAGGTCAATTAACAACACCGCTTGTGTTACAAACAATATTTTTTATAACTCATGCGAGGGGATATATCTTACAAGTTTGGGATCTAGGTGCCAAGAGGGGAACAGCAATATTCTCAGTTCTTGAGCGACGTTCACGAGTTCTGTTCTTCACATCACTAACTTGTCCCAACCGATAAAACTTTTCCACAATTGCTAGCCGAGAAGGTGCTTCACGACGACCGAAAAATGCTTCAGTTTTGCGAACTGTGACCGCGAGATTTTCACCATTTTTTTTAGTGAATTTTTAGTATATTTTGTAACTAGGGCGGCAAGTTGTCAATTTGACGCGAGAGCGAAATTGGGAGCACGAACGAAGTGAGATAAGTAATAGAATAAATCTCGCACATTCACTCTAGAGTGAAATTGACAATAGCGCCCGTCTTACAAACAATATTTTTTGTTACACATGCAATGAGAGAGAAAAATGGAACAAAAAATGAATAGGATGGTTGCGACAGTTACTACGTGGTAATTCATACTTACATTGAATTGAAAGATTCACTAAGTTTTTACCACACTTATGCTATGTAAAAATGTTATACAATTTGTTATTCACAGTAATATAAATTTCTACACATACCACGACTTAAGTTTCGACGTTTAACGGTCATTGTCAAGTGTTCACTTGAAAATGACCGTCAAACGTCGAAACTTAAGTCGTGGTGTGTGTAGAAATTTATATTACTGTGAATAACAAGTTGTATAACATTTTTACATAGCATAAGTGTGGTAAAAACATAGTGAATTTTTCAATTCAATTTAAAAAATGAAGAATTTGTTTTTCAATTGTCTTCGGCGGTGTGGATAAGAGCTCTCCTCAGTCTTGGGTATCACCATCGAATTTACACTCATTAATTAAAACATTAAAACGTTTTCTTTAATTTTTATTAATGCAAAAAATTTCTGACACTTTCACGTCACTTTTTTGATTGTTTTTGTTTTATTTACGTTACGCAGATTATGTGGAAATTCAACGAGTAGTGGCATTTCTCGTATTAAAAAACGTGCGTCAAGAAGTACTTTTCGCGCATGAGTAACAAAAATAATTTCATTTGCGTTGTTGAAGCGTATAACGTATTCTATTAATGTCGTAGTTTTTATTTGTCATCTGTCAAGTAGTTATAGGTTGACTCATGAGAGCTGTTAATATGGCGAGCTATTGATAATGAAACCTCTTATTAGAAGACCCTTAATAATAATTTTAAAATTTGGTGGCACATTTCACACAATTCTACGGCTGTCGCCGACTCTCCGTCCCCAGTTTCCATATTCTCCTATCAAGAGATTGTTAGGTTTATTTCCATCGCTTCATCTATTCCACCCCTCCAACTTCTTCGAGGCGTTCCTCTTTTTCTCCTCTCCGGCGGTATCCATTCCAACACTTTCCTAGGCCATTTATTCTCATCCATTCTTTTCGTGTGACCGAACCAAGTCAGCTGTGTTTTCCAACTTCGTCTGAAATATTCTTTTCCCTGCCCGTTCTATTTCGGATCTCCTAGTCTCTCACTCCGTGGCACTCCACAGATTCTTCTTAAAAAATCCATTTCAGTTGTAAGTAGTTTTCTCTTCAGTGTTTCTGTTACATCCCATACTTCTGCTCCATACGTTATCACACTTTGCATTATACTTTCATATAGTCGCTTTTTTGTTATTCTTTATATATTCTTTTCAGAAAGGATTGAATTTAGGGCTCCTGTGATTTTTCTACTTTTATTATTCCTTTCTGTTATCTCATCCCTGCTATTGCCCTCTTCTTTAAATACAACCCCTAGGTATTTGGACTTTTCTACTTCTTTTATGAATCCGTTTGATAAGAAAAGATTATTCTAGTGGTTTGTGCCTATTGACAGGTATTCACATTTACATATGTTCATCAATAGGACAGCTCTTTCGTGTCAACCTAACCATATACCCCAAATCAGATTGCTGAGCGTCATCTTGTCAGTATGCGCTCCACTGGCGATAAACAAAATGTCTACTATTATCTATCTAGTCCAGGGGTGGGCAAATCTTTTGGCTGTAGGGCCTTTTTTGTATTGAAATACGAATTAAAATCATTCCGTCTCATTAAAATCCTCTGCTATTACAACCTCATCATCGTCAGCAAAGTATAAACTATAGAGCGTGTCATCTCACTTTCTTATCCACGCTCTAAGGAATCGGTCAATCTGAATTTTAAAAAGAGTATGGGCACCCCTGTCTGAGTCCCTTGGAGGTCTTAAAACTCTCCAGGTCTCTCTGTCAGGCCTGTTCCTAGTTTCACTCTTGCAGAATTGTCCCTATAGTAGTTTTTAGAGGCCTGTGGTAGAGTCGGTCTGAACTCTAGTTGCTCCATTCTTTCCCATAGTTGTGATATTGGGACGCTATCGTAAGCCTTTTCTAGATCAATAAGGGCTATATGTGTTTCTCTGCCTCTTCGTATACGCTTCTCTAAGGCTATTTTAAGGGTGAAAAGGTTGTCGATTGTTGAGCGACCCGCTCGAAATCCAGTCTGTTCTTCAGGTTGTTTATCTCTAATATGGTCTTCTATTATGATCTTTAGTATACGAGAATATATTCTGCCTATTGTCGGAATGGCAGCGATTCCCCGGAAATTATGTGGGTCATTTCGCCAAGCTTTTGTAATATCTGCACCACTTAGATACCGCTCAAATATATTCTTCAACATAACCTTCAGTTTTTCAGGGCCAAATCGTACAAATTCCAGGTGTATTCCTCCAGGTCCTGGGGATCTTCTATGTTTAGTCGTTTTGATTGGTTCCTTTAAAATAATAAATAATAATTCCTGGCGCAACGGCCCATCAAGGCCTCCTCCCACGGCATACACTTGTGCTTGGTGTCTTGATCTTAGACACAAGTGTCGGGGGGGTTTCGTGGCAGATTTTTACTGCGATGACTTTGCCAGAGCCATCTACAGGAGAACGGTGGCTTATTTTTCACAATGTCCAGGATTCGAACCCGGGACTTGCGGTCCGACACCTTGACTAATGGGCCACCACCGCCCTTTGATTGCTTCCTTTACGAGGGACATATCTAATTTCAAGGTTTCCCCATCGTTGTGGTTTGGTTCATTTTCCTCTACATACTGTGGCCTTGTTTCTGTTAACAATTTTGTAAAATGATCAGGCTCTGGTCAGCTGGGCGGGTGCTAGAGGCGCAACCCTCAATGGGGCGTAATTTGCCTACACATAACCTGTGGTCTTGTTTCTGTTAACAATTTTGTAAAATGATAAGGGACTGGTCAGGTGGGCGGGTGCCAGGGGTACAACCCTCAATGGGGCGTAATTTGCCTACACAGCCTGTGGTCTGCTGGGGCACAGACTTTTAAAATTAACACATGGTGCTGTCATATAAAAAAAAAAACTTAGATTTTACTACGATAACCTCATTCACAAATAAGGAACGGCACCTCTAACTTAACAAGCAACATTTGTATGGAACCCTAAATAAAAGTTAAAAAATAAACTTTAACCGCGAACCAAAATTTTTCACTCGTACATTAACTGGTGAAAATCCAGTTATTCTAATGTAGGGATTGCACTTCGACGCTACCTGTGACTTCTGCCAGCTGTGAAAGATCTTTCAGCAAGTTACAATTACTAAAACATTACTTAAACTGAAAAGAGTTTTTCGGTTGACAGCTGACAGAATAGACCTTTTCATAATTTTTTTATGCACATGCGTCAATTTTCGCCATGTATTCGGGCACTTTTTTGACGTTTAACCATTGAAAATAACAAAATGTGTCCGAAACTTTTATTTTCCCGCTTTTTAAACAAGACGGACGCGCATGCGCTTAACTAAACGTAAAAATATCTATTGTAAATAGTTTTTTTCTGTTCTCGTGTTAATGTTTTAATACGAAGGGCGGACCAAAAACTAACAAAAGGGTCGTCCATTTATCACTGGTTGTTTTTTAGCAACTTTTTAAGACCCCCCTTATCCCTGGTGATACGTGGTGAGGTTTTAGGTTAAGCCCTAAGGTTGAGGTTTTAAAAAATCGCGCGTTCAACGAAAATATAAATACACGTGATATCTCACTACTCCCCCATGTGATATTTCGCGATTCTTTACAAATCCCCTCCCACGCCCTTTCGAGCATCACGTGAATAATGGACGATCCAAAACCGTACCGTCTGAACTCCAGAGGAGCTACAAACAGCGTCTGTCCTCCATGTTAGCAGCGGCTGAATACACACTCTTGAATAATACCAGTTTTACCTCGAAATCGCCAAAGAAGCCTTTTCGTCCAGAATTTCAAACAACTATGCATGAGGTCAATTTCTCTGAATGGAACTCCTCCAGTGGGTAATCAGTCACTAACAATGGCGCAATAAGGCGTAAGGATTCTGGAGAGCCTGAAACACCATGTCGTTTAATAAATTCAAAATCCTTTAAAACCAAAGAAAAGCAACATACATTTCTTTGGAACTTTAAATATTAGCTCGCTCTTGATGCCTGGCAAACTGAAGCACTTCACCTAAGTTTTGATGAAATATAGAATCCAAATTTGTGCATTGCAGGAAACGATTTTCGGATGAAGATTTAATGGACTATATTACTGAATATATTACTACATATATATACACGATATTTAAAGGGAAGAAAGGTTGGAACCCATGTGGAAGAGGCCTTCCTCACCTGGGAACAGGCTTTAACTTCGTAAACTCAGTAACTGACTTCCAGTCACCTAATGAAAACTTAGTGGAGTTGGGTAATGAAGAAGACATAACAAACAGAGACCTGGTCAGAGATAAAATTCTCCAATTTGAAGGATTTGAGGCGAAGAAGGGAAAAACTGGAGGAACAGTGTGGACAGAAGACCGAAGGGAGCAGCAAAGAGAGAGATGAAGCTATATTAGCGGAAGAGAAAAGAGGATGAACGCAATAGGAGAAATGTACATTGAACAATAGTTGTTTAACGCGGTCCCTAGATGGCCAAGATCGAACAAAAAAACATTACAGTATAATCTAGATAATCCGACACATGGGACCAGACAACCACCGGATTATCAAAAATAGTGGTGGGAGGGAAGAGCGCGAGCAGTCTTCAGACCGCCGGATTACTGAACGTGTCGTCTGATAACCAACGGCCGAATTACCGAGATTATACTGTACTTACGGTCGCAGTTTAGTCAAGAACGTTTGAGTAATCTTGTTATACTATCGATGGAGGATGACATTGCAAAAACTTTTAATGCAGATATTATTGACAATTGGCCTCAGAAAAAGCCAGAAAAGTTTTTTTTTGTTATTTCTCTTCTTAGAAAATAAGTCTCGGGGGGCGCAAAATTCAATTCATGCCAGGAGCGCTCATGACCCTAGCTACGAATTATTTTTATACGTCTGTTGATTGATCTAGCAATTAATGTATGTACCTACGATTAATGTATCATACTTATCATCATCAACTATAGTCAATTTTTTTTAAGAATGCAGTACAGGGAGATAGGGCTTATTTGACCTTGTTCTCTGATTGGCTTAAATTGAGGAGAAGTTCACACCGACGATATTTACTTCTCCATCTCAACCTATTTTCTCTCTTTCTTTTCACATAGATTTGCAGCTGTTAGTTGTCAATGGCTGCCGTGTCAATTCACAATAAAATTATCATCTGATCTGTCTGTATCATTTAGATTTTTTGCGTTTTCTCCATTTATTTATTCGTATTTTATTACTACTGTTGCCATTTGGTGTATTTAATCAATAATAATAAGATATTCAATGAAACCATTAGTAAATTACCAATTTTATATTCATGTATAGTCCAGTCATTTAAGCTTAAATTAGGTAAGAATCTCGGAATTCGAGATACCCAGCTGTAAGTCTGTAAATACTTGTATATTGACACCCTAAAAGTTGTCTCAAAACCTACATATGGTAATAAAAACCTACCATATGTAGGTTTTGAGACAACTTTTAGGGTGTCAATATACAAGTATTTACAGACTTACAGCTGGGTATCTCTAATTCCGAGGTGAACTTACTTTAATGACTGGACTATGTAACTATATTTGAATTTAGCGCCAAATTTTGTAACTAGATTGAACATTTTTTAATAGTGTAAATCAGGTTTCTAGTTACTGCATTCTTAAAAAAAATGGACCATAACATAATCCTCCATAACACTCCATCGTCTTCTCTCTTGAGTTTCGGGGATCCAGTTGTTTGCGATCCTTTTTAGGTCATCGGTCCAACGTGTCGATGCTTTTCCTCTGCTACGCTTATCGGCTCTTGGTCTCGACTCTAATATTTTCTTCGTCCAACTTTCGACCCACGTGTCCAACCCGTCTCCATATGAGTTTAGTTATACGCTCGATCAAGTCTACCACTATTTTTCCTCCGTAGGTCCTCATTGGTGGTATGGTGATGTAGGTTTATTCCTATTTTTCATTGGGTTATTTTAAGTTTTCTTGCCGTATTGGCGGTTAGAGCTAAGGTTTCCGCCCTATATGTAAGGTCAGGCAGAATATATACCTTTTCAGACAGATCGGAATTTTGCTTTTAAAGATATGGCCGAGTTTCTCATATGCTGCTCAAGGGGGTTGGTTCTTCTTTGCAATTCGCAGTTCTGGTTATCTTTACATATTCTGATTTCATGACCAAGGTGCATGCATTTTAGACTAAATCTACGTTTGTGTTTCCGATGTTAAAGTGTTCGCTCGGTACCAAATTTGTCATTACTTTTGTTTTCGAAAAGTTGATCTCCAATTCAACTTTCAGGCATACGATATGAAGTTCTTCCAGCATCTGCCTTAACTCTCCCAGGTTGTCGGTTGTGGGGACTATGTCGTCCGAAAAACGAAGGTGGTTTAGTTTTTTTCCATCTATGTTTATGCCTCTTGTTTCCCAATTTAGCTTATGGAGGACAGTATGCCCTATGAGGATAGTAGGACCGTTATAAATAGTATTGGGGACATGGTGTGTCCCCTGTCAAGAACTAAATGTTGGCAATTGTGTAATTTATTATTATTTATTTTTTTCAGAAAGAAACTATGCCAAGGCAGGAGCCCCAGTCGCGAGCGGCAAAGTCGTCGCCGTTATCGGCGCCGTCGTCGACGTCCAGTTCGACGGAGACCTGCCCCCAATCTTGAACGCCCTCGAAGTATCCAACCGCACCCCAAGGCTTGTACTCGAAGTAAGAACCGCTTGGAATCGCTTGATGATCCTGAGGTTTTCCCATGGGTTCCAAAACTAGTCCTCACATTCCATTAAACTAAAACCATCGAAAACTATACAAGTTCAAAGTTTTTGGTATCAACTACACAAATTCCTTTTCATCAAGCTAAGAAACACCTTAGTTTTATAGTATTTTCAATTATTATCATCTTTTGCAACATTATTATCATCATCTTTTGCAACATTATTACCATCATCTTTTGCAACATTATTATAATCATCTTTTGCATCATTATTATCATCTTTGCTGATCATCGTGCTTGTGTCATTAAACAAAAAAGGATTCTACACCTATCGTCGTCGGGATTTCTACGTTGCCGGAGATCCTTCCCTCATTGCCATCGCCGCCTCCGCTCATGGGCCTGTCTAGAGACCGATACGAGATCGGATGGTACGTTGGCATTCAAAGCACAATAGATCAAGTTGGTCGCAGTGCAGAAAAGCTTTGCAGCCAAACGACCCCCGCGTGGGCATTGATAACATACAAATGTCTCGATGCTGCCTGATCTTATGGTGGTGTTTATGGTGGTGTTGGCGTGTGATGGTGAATGAGGGTGACTGTGCACAGAGTAACAGGAGGGCTTGCTCGTAATACCCTTCCTGCTGCTACAGTTACAGGCTCTGATCCTAGTGGCACAGATAGCTGAGACAACTAGTGAGAGTGAGTACCGTTAAGTAGCAAAGACAGTAGGCCCAATCTTCAGGTCTGAGGAACGACGCCGTACTTTTGACAGCCTTTCTCATTCCGTCGCAGTCCATAGAATAGGTCCCTACTGAGTCTTGGAGGCCATTCCCCAGGTACGCCAGGTACTACACAGTGAAACATACCGCTTTCTACTGCCCCCGATGGACAAGCGAAAGACTTGAGATGGAGGTACGAATAGGAGAGACCTTAACCACCACGAACATGACGGCACTCATGCTGAGGAGTGATGAAGACTGGAAGGTTGTAGAAAAGGGTATGAAGAAAATTATTGATAAAAAGGAAGAAAGAAGAAGGAATAAACAACTAGTGAGAAAGAAACGTTAGACCAGCCCTCCCTTGAAGAAATGCTTTTGCGATGCTGAGGGATACAGGGAGCATTCCAGGGGGACCACTTGTCAAGTTAACGAATGTGCTTGCTACGCCCCCCCTGCAAAAAAAAGCTACGCCATGTACTAGACCCCCCTAACACTCTTCAGCTTGCTGACCTGGTTTCCTGCTGGGATTGCTTGCCCAAGCCTTCCAACAGGTTGCTCAGCGTAACAGGGGCACCACGTGTAGGCGAGTGTGGAGTTGGGGTGGAGAGGCTATATGGCCGCTGGTGACCATATATTGCACAGCACACCCAATACCCCCATTCTACACCCAAGCCTATACAGACAACATAGTCATTCACATAAAGAGGACGTTTCCTTGCATTAGTTCAGAGCTTATGCAGGAAGCTCTGAATGAGGTAGAAGGATAGTGTATGGGAGAAGACCTTCGGGTTAACTCCCACAAATCCAACGTAGTGCCCTTTACGAAAACAAGGAGATTGGAGGGCCTAACGCTCTCAATTTTCTGGTTGGACCACATTAAATTGATCGCTGGTAAAGATTGGTATCGCAAAGCCCAAAATCGCCAGATGTTGTAGACTTATGAAGAGGCTTATGATGGAAAGCTGATGAAGAAGCAGAAGAAGAGAAAGCTCCCAATTTTCTGGTTGAACGACATTAAATCGATCGCTGGTAAAGACTGGCATCGCGATGCCCAAAATCGCCAGATGTGGAAGACTTGCGAAAAGGCTTATGTCCAGGAGTGGACGATGGAAAACTGATGAAGAAGAAGAGAAAGGTACCAATTTTCTAGTTGGACGACATTAATTCAATCGCTGGCAAAGACTGGCATTGCAAATCCCAAAAATTGCCAGATGTGGAAGACTTAGGAAGAGGGTTATGTCCAGGCGTGGGCGATGGAAAGCTGATGAAGAAGCAGAAGAAGAGAAAGCTCCCAATGTTCTGGTTGAACGACATTAAATCGAACGCTGGTAAAGACTGGCATCGCGAAGCCCCAAAGGCATGGTCGTTGATGCAAAACTGTCCTGGAACCAACATCTCACATGGGCGACCAAGAAATACAAAATGGAATTGATTATGACTGATTAAATCGATCGCTAGCAAAGACTGGCATCGCGAGGCCCAAAATCGCCAGAGGTAGAAGACTTATGAAGAGGCTTATGCCCAGGAGTGGACGATGGACAGCTGATGATGAAGAAGAAGAGAAAGCTCCCAATTTTCTGCAATGTGCAATTAAAGGCAAGTGACAAAGTCAAGTACCTGGGCTTTATCCTAGATGCAAAACTGACCTGGAACCAATACCTCGCATGGGCGACCAACAAATGCAAAATGGCATTGATGATGACCAGGAGAACACACAAATCTTTCTAGTTGGACGATATCGATTTGATTAAATCGATCGTTGGTAAAGACTGGCATCGCGAAGCCCAAAATCGTCAAATGTGGAAGACTTACGAAGAGGCTTATGTCTAGGAGTGGACGATGGAAAGCTGATGAACAAGAAGAAGAGAAAGCTCTCAATTTTTTACAATGTGCAATTAAAGGCAAGTGAGAAGGTCAAGTACCTAGGCTTGGTCCTAGTTGCAAAACTGACCTGGAACCAATACCTCACACGGGCGACCGACAAATGCAAAATGGCATTCATGATGACGAGGAGAACACACCAATCTTTCTGGTTGTACGATATTTAAACGATTGCTGGTAAACACTGGCATCGCAAAGCCCAAAACTGCCAGGTGTGGAAGACTTTCGAAGAGGCCTATGTCCAGGAGTGAACGATGGAAATCTGATGAGGAAGAAGAAGAGAAAGCTCCCAATTTTCCACAATGTGCAATTAAAGGCAAGTGACGCAGTCACATACCTAGGCTTAGTCCTAGTTGCAAAACTGACCTGGAACCAACACCTCACACAGGCGACCAACAAATGCAAAATGGCATTGATGATGACCAGGAGAACATACAAATCTTTCTGGTTGGACGACATTAAATCGATCACTGGTAAAGACTGGCATTGCAAAGCCTAAATTCGCTGGATGTGGAAGACTTTCGAAGAGGCTTATGTCCAGTAGTGGACGATGAAAAGCTGATGATGAAGAAGAAGAAGAGAAAGCTCCCAATTTTCTACAATGTGCAATTAATGGCAAGTGAGGGGGTCAAGTACCTAGGCTTTGTCCTAGATGCAAAACTGACCTGGAACCAAAACCTCGCATGGGCGACCAACAAATGCAAAATGACATCGATGATGGCCAGGAGAACACACAAATCTTTCTGGTTGGATGACATTAAATCGATCGCTGGTAAAGACTGGATCGCGAAGCCCAAAATCTACAAATGTGGAAGACTTACGAAGAGGCTTATGTCCAGGAGTGGACGATGGAAAGCTGATGAAGAAGAAGAAGCGAAAGCTCCCAATTTTCAACAATGTGCAATTAAAGGCAAGTTAAAGGTCAAGTACCTAGACTTGGTCCTGGATGCAAAACTGACCTGGAACCAACACCCCGCATGGGCGACCAACAAATGCAAAATGGCATTGATAATGACCCCACGCAAATCGTTATTATCATCATCTTTTCAAACATTGTCATCATCATTTGCAACATGATTATCATCTTTACAAACATTCTTATGATTATTAATCATCTTTGCAAACATTATAATTATCTTCTGCAACATAATTATCATAATCTTTGCAAATATTATTATCATAATCGTTTGCAACATTGTTATCATTAATATCTTCAGGTTGCTCAACATTTGGGTGAGAGTACCGTGCGCACCATCGCCATGGACGGTACCGAGGGTCTGGTGCGCGGGCACCTCGTCGCCGACACGGGCTTCCCCATCCGTATCCCCGTCGGCGCGGAGACCCTCGGCCGCATCATCAACGTGATCGGCGAGCCCATCGACGAGCGCGGCCCCATCCCCACCGACAAGATCGCCCCTATCCACGCTGAAGCCCCCGAGTTCGTAGAGATGAGCGTCGAACAGGAAATCCTCGTAACAGGAATCAAGGTAATAATTATCCTTTATCCTAACTTTAATTTGTTTTTAAATCAATCTCTTTGTTGTAGGTTGTAGATTTGTTGGCTCCATATGCGAAGGGAGGTAAGATTGGTCTCTTCGGCGGAGCTGGAGTAGGCAAGACCGTATTGATTATGGAGCTTATTAACAACGTGGCCAAGGCCCATGGTGGTTACTCCGTGTTTGCTGGAGTAGGAGAGAGAACCCGCGAGGGTAACGATTTGTACCAAGAAATGATTGAGTCTGGTGTCATCTCCCTCAAGGACAAGACCTCCAAGGTAGCTCTCGTGTACGGACAGATGAACGAACCCCCAGGTAAATATAAATAAATGAATGCGTAAGCTCTAAGCTTAAGCACGGATGAAATAAAACTTCTTGTTTTCTTCGTAAAATCGGCGTTTCAAACATTGTTTCCGTTAATCAACGTCATTTCCGTTTGAAGAAAGATCTAAACAGACCTTTTCATAGTTGAAATTTTGAAAGTTTACTTTCGGGCACTTTTTGACGTATAACCAGTGAAAATAACAAAATGTGCAACTTTCATATTGCCGCCTTTGAAACATGGCGGACGCGTATGCGCTTAACTAACCGAAAAAAGGTCTTACTCGCGTTAATCCAAAAATATTGTAATAATTAATTATTAAACTTAATTTATTTTAAATTTAATGACTTTCTATATTTTAACTTTTTATTCAAGGTGCTCGTGCTCGTGTAGCTTTGACGGGTCTGACCGTGGCGGAACATTTCCGCGATCAGGAAGGTCAAGACGTGTTGCTCTTCATCGACAACATTTTCCGTTTCACCCAGGCTGGTTCCGAGGTGTCGGCTCTGTTGGGTCGTATCCCCTCCGCCGTAGGTTACCAACCCACGTTGGCCACCGACATGGGTACCATGCAGGAACGTATCACCACCACCAAGAAGGGTTCCATCACCTCCGTGCAAGCCATCTACGTACCCGCTGACGATTTGACCGATCCCGCGCCAGCCACCACATTCGCTCACTTGGACGCCACCACCGTGTTGTCGCGTGCCATCGCCGAATTGGGAATCTACCCCGCCGTGGATCCTTTGGATTCCACGTCTCGTATCATGGATCCCAATATTATTGGACCCGAGCACTACAACGTTGCTCGCGGCGTGCAGAAGATCTTGCAGGATTACAAGTCGTTGCAGGATATCATTGCCATCTTGGGTATGGATGAATTGTCTGAAGACGACAAGTTGACTGTGGCTCGCGCCCGCAAGATCCAACGTTTCTTGTCGCAGCCGTTCCAGGTCGCTGAAGTCTTCACCGGTCATGCCGGAAAATTGGTACCTTTGGCCGAAACCATCAAGGTACAAAAACTACTTTTAGCAGTATTACATTTTCCTCTCCTTAAGGAATCTTAAGCACGAGATTTTATGGATTTTTAGGGTTCTAGATTGTAGATGTGGTGGTGACGACTTGTACTGCGACCTTTTTAGATCTATTGTACCCCACCCTCCTCCTGCAAGCGTTGGTGTACTTAACCATTTAGAGCGCCTCCTCTAATCCTGATTCCTTTAGTAATTTCAGAATCTGGGTGGGATTCAAGGCCTGCAGCTCCTCTGTGTTCAAGCAGTGAGCAACCGAGGTACATCTGTCTCTTGTGGAGTAGTGCTCCGCAGTCTTTGAGTAGATGTATGGGGGTTTCTTCTGCTGAACCACAGAATCTAGGGTTCTAACAATGAAACTTTATTTAGATGAATTGAAGTTACATTCAAATGTTCTTTACAATTCTCAGCTGTTTCTGCAAAATTACTAAAAGTTTCTGCATTTTTTGCAATTAATTACAATTGCCTATTATTGCAATTATTTAATTTTACAGTAATTTTTATGTTTTAGGGATTCCAAAAGATTCTTGCAGGTGAATACGATCATCTCCCAGAAGTAGCGTTCTACATGGTGGGGCCAATCGAAGAGGTCGTACTGAAGGCGGAAACATTGGCCAAGAATGCTTAAGTTCAATTTCCGATGTAAAAATCTTTGTTTAAATTCTTTTCGTAAAACGCTGTTTTTATGCTATTAGTAAGCCTCTGCCCAAACAAACATTTTTTAGGGAATTCTACAATTTTGTTGGCGCAGATTTAATTTAATTAATTGAAATAAAAACGACTTTCACTTTTTTACTTGTGAAATTTTGCCATTGATTGGAAGAGGAAATGTGTCATAAACTGGAATCACTGAAGAAACATGAAAATGTGCAAAACGCGTTTTTTTTTCCAAAGTTAATGGTGGATTTTGTTGTGTATTTTACATTTAATTTAAAAAAACAAACAAACAATAAATAGATCGTTTTAGAACTGGGCAGCATATTTATTTCTAAAATCGTTTGGGGCTTCATAAATGATCTTTTCCCCAAATTAAATTTATGTTAAATTATTTGAATAAAACTAATTTTGTGATTTCATTACACCACAATCACATGAATGAAATCACAACATTAGTTTTATTCAAATAATTTAACATGTCGTTTCATATACTTAACGCTAGAACATGCATGCCGGTCCTTACCTATAGCCTCGAAACAATGGCGTGCACTCGGAAAACATCGAATAGGCTACAAACCACACAGAGGGCTATGCTTGCAATTACCCTTAGGGACAGAGTTCGAAACGAAGAGGTCCGGAAAAGAACTGGTATGACGGATGTGCTAGTGAGAGTAGCGCAACTTAACACATTAAAGGCGGGTGCGGGTATTAGTACCCGTCTCGCCGACTGCTGTCTATCATCGGGCCGGGTATTAGTACTCGTTTAAAAGTACGTGCGTTAAAAGCGGGACAAGATATTATTACCTGCTTAAAAAGGGCATATGGCCATAAAGGAGTAATGAATTTAGTATTTATTTTCGATATTATTGATTAATTAGCATATTTAATCCGGATATCGCCCTGCAATAAAATATTACCACTCATTCTTTGTGTTCCATAAACATTTGTTAAATTATTTCATTTTACAACTTACACAGTATTTAAGGTTTATTGTCATATTTTGGGTCTTAAACCAATTTGTTATTCTCACCCTCCCCTACATTTATCTGTATATAAACGGCCTATCTCGTCAAAATAAATCAGTGTGTAGTACCACTATTTCAATGCAACAATATTTCATTAAAAATTTAAGAAAAGCACATATATATGCTATATATACAAATTGAATAATTTTATTTGCAATGGATTACGATAGTGATGTCTATGCAGATGATTTGTCGCAAATTTCAAGCGATGCAGAGATTCCCGAATTTGATAGCGAAAGTGACGAGGAAGAATTGATTCGACCAAGAACAAACAAAGCCTTGCCAATACCTTCTAGCGACGAAGAAAGTGATGGTGAAGTATTGGACTGGTCGGAAAGTGATAATGTGCCAATTATCGAAGATTTCTTAGGACAAAGTGGGGTTTTCGTGATGACAAATATCTCAGAAAATGTAATTGATGTGGTTCAGTTATTTATTGGAGACGATTTATTTGAATATATGGCGACAGAAACAAACCGCTACCATGCACAGAATGAACATTTATTTTGAGATCGTGCTAAGTTCGTAAAGTGGAAAGATGTATCCGTGATAGAACTAAAAAAAATGCTCGGATTGCTTCTACTAATGGGAAGAGTTAGTAAGGATACGAATACTGGTCGACAGATGAAACAATTGAAACTCCAATTTTTCCTCAAATAATGAGCAGGGATCGATTTAGGCAAATATGGTATTCATGGAATTTTTCCAATAACGATGACATCGCCTTAAAAAAATCCGCCCCATTATTTCATACATATTACCCAAATTTCAAGAAGTTTATAAACCACAAAGAGAATTGTCCTTAGATGAAAGCATCATGCCATGGAGAGGTCGTCTAGCATTCAAAGTCTACAATGCTTCAAAAATAACGAAATTTGGTTTGTGATGCGAAAACCGACTACATTTGTAATTTCCGAATATACTGTGGTGAAGGAAATCGACTGCAACACACAATTTTGTGTGCCATATGTAAACTTATGGCATCACATATATATGGACAATTATTACAATAGTGTGGACACTTGTGAAATACTTCTACAATATAGATTGCGGAGTTGTGGCACTATTCGCATAAACAGAGGCCTTCCTCTCTGTTAAAAAAACGCGAAATTGAATAGGGGGGAATCTATGTTTCGTCGGCAACAAAACATTTTGTTACAATGTTGGCAATCAAAAAGGCCTGTGCGTATGATTTCGACTATACATTCAGCTGATATTGTAGAAAGCCATAATATTGATTGGGCGACAAAAGAAAAAATCTGGAAACCAATATGCGTAGTGGATTACAATAAATTTATGAAAGGTGTAGATCGCGCCGATCAATATTTATCATATTATTCGATAGTACGTCGTACGAAGAAATGGACAAAGAGAGCTGTGATGTTTATTGTCAACTGTGCACTATTTAATGCTTTTAGAGTGTATACAACATTAAATCCTCATTGTAATAAAAAATACAAAATATTTTTACATAATGTGGCAAAAGAATGGATTAGCGAACCGACTACGGAAAATGTGAATGAAGAGCATCCTGTTCCTGGTACATCAGCTACACCCAGAAGGGATGACCCTCCAGGAAGGTTGTCAAAGGATACCAGAAAGCATAAATTAGTTAAACTAATTACAGGCGGCATAAAACTTAAACCCCAGAGACAGTGCCGCGTATGTGCCGCGCAGTTTGACATGTCATATGTGTCAATTTTGCGAAGTGCCTCTTCACAAGGGAGATTGTTTTTTTAAATTCCACACTTTAGAAAAATATTAGAGACAGATTTTATTACCTAAGTTTAAAAACGAAAAACATTTTATTTTTTTATAAATTGTTTGCCCTTCCGTCAACAGTCAACAACTTTACGTACACCTGCGCACCCACCATTACGAATCCATCCGGAGCATCCACCATCAGGATCAGCGATCCTGACCCAACCTCCTAAAATTTGTCTTCAAAATTTTGAAAATATAGCCAGTTTTACCTTCACAAACTTTGCTTTTCAAAAATTTGTATTGTAGCTTACAAAGAACCTAAATCATCCCCTATTTCATCCCTCTCCGGTTTTTTTTTAGAAAAAAGTATCTCAGGGTGCAATCTGAAGTCCTTTCTCAGGGTGCAATCGTTCAAATACCCAACTTTTGATAAAAAGAGGCCTCGAAAATTACACCCGCTACGCAGCACAGTTTCATATCTTAGGATACCTGCTCAAAATGTGTTTAATAATAATTTGGCAAAGTTTGAAAATGTTTGGCAAATAAATGACAATTTTAGAAATTATAGCATAAATCTGAGAAAAAAGGTCTCCTATTCAAACTGCACACACTAGGACTACCGTCATACCTTTTACACATCCTTAAAGACTTCCTTTACAACAGAGATATTCAAATCAAATGTAACGACTCCCTATCTGTCCCCTTCTCGCCTTTCCAAGGTCTCCCTCAAGACTCCCCATTATCACCTCTCCTCTATAATATCTACTGTTACGACATCTACCACCATAATAAAATGGACAAAACCAACATAGACCTGTCCTCTTACATTTTTCAATACGCTGACGATACGGTACTGACTACACACGACACCAATTTGAAAAAGACATTGCAACAGTTACAAACACTTTCAGACAACACAATGACGTGGTTCAACAAATGGCGTCTATCCCCCAATCCTTCCAAATGTCAACCCCTAATAACCAACCATAAAATCAAAAACAACTCCCCTTACATAACAATCGGTGAAAAAAGTGGAGATGGGTCACATTGCGAGGCAAGACCCGGACAGATGGACAAACAGAATCTCAACATGGTGCCCGAGAGAGACCAAACGGAGCGCGGGCAGACCTCATACATGATAGCGAGACAGTATACAAAAGATTGCAGGGAAAAACTGGATCCAAACTGCAACAAACAGAAAGACGTGGATATCCTTGGAAGAGGCCTACATCCAGGAGTGGATAAACGAAGACTGAGAAGAAGAAGAAAAAGGCTAGAACAACTAACTCTTTAAATATATGTAATCTCTGCAGACCTCATTCAGGGATTACACTAAACAGAAGTTTGGTCGCTCGAGCAGAGAATTGGGAAGCTAATTAATATTTTTAAGGAAATCTAAGTGCAACCGTTTGCAATCAAAAACGGATTGCGGCATCGTTTTCAGAATGTCATTTTCCTATTAATACACTAAGATTGTCCGCGCGAAATTCACGACTTTCCGAGATCTCTACTCGAGCGCCGAAATTTCTTAAAAATTTCTTCAATTCGTGCAGGCGATAGTGAACGGAAAGAGCTAGCGGAATATAATTTGCATATCTGTAATCAGCAGCAAAAATGCTTTCAGAAACGTTTTTAAATTTTGCTGTAACTCAAAAAATAAAGATTTTGGCTAAATCGATTTTTCGCATTTCGTCGTTTCCGCGGTCTAGACTCCCCGTGTCGTTAATATTTTTTAACTGAAAGCTTCCTATGGAATATTGTATACGTTCTCCGACTAATTTTGGGATGCTGAATCGATTGGTGAAGACTAGAAGTCTCTGTCGTGAGCCGTTCAAAAGTTATTACAACGTGAAATCGGTCGGAAATGAGGGATGGTGTACAGCGAAAAAAAATATAAAACTTTTTTATTTGTAAGTTGAGAGCGAAATAAACTGCAAAACTATTTTCAGCACTTCGATTGCCTTCGGGTAACCGAAAAAAAATCACAAGAAAGTTTCAACAAAATTTTTTTCGTTATTTCGTTCGAAAAATATGTGCATTTTCGTTTTTTTGCAAAAAGATGGAATATTTCTTATAGCAATACATTTATTTGTCAACGACAGTGAAGCCAATATGATATAAGGTGTACGAGGCGCAGAATATGATTCTGCCAGGTGTTTCATTCATTCACTAGAACGAGCTATAGAGGAATCGCTAAAATCTTAAACGGAGATAACACAGATGGTAGCTGCTGCAAGATGAATTGTTACACATTTTAACCACTCAGGTATAGTAGAAGAAAAGCTCAAAAACTTGCCTTGCCAAACCACCAATTAGTGCAAGATGTAAGCACACGTTGGAATTCTACATACTATTTTATGGAGAGATTATTAGAACTAAAGCCAGCTGTTTCTTTATATATAACTGATCACGAGTCATTAAACAATCCAACTTATTATCATTATTGTTACTGGAGCAATGTATCAAAGTCCTCAAATCATTTGAAGAGACAACAAAAATAACTCGAGTATTTCTTGTATCTCCGAAGTGATTCCAAACGTTAATACATTGTTGAAATACCTGGAAAAGGAAGAGACAGCAAATAAAACACCAAATTTGTTGAAAATGAGATCTTCAATACAAAAGTTGAGCTAGAAACACGGTATAACCTTGATAAACATGACAAAGAAACACAAAGGGCAAAATTCTTTTAGAAGCTCTGAAAATGGATTGTGATGAGTCTTGTAGTACCGATAATAATTCTTCACCACTTTGTAAGAAAATACATACCAATGAAAATGACAAATCCATTGAAATAGACGTCATTTTCTGGAAGTCGCTAAAAGAGAAAGATGAGGATGTGATAAAGAAAAGTGCTTTTGCAAATGAGATTCATTTTTATCTAAAAACGGCTAGCCTAGATAGGACAACAGACCTTTACACGTTCCAGTCAGCAAACGTACAGCAGTATCTAAAACTGACAGAATTTGTAGAAATGTATCTATCACCCAGTAGCAGTGTATAGTTTGAGAGGCTATTTTCAGAAGCAGAAGCTTTTTAAGTATAGTTTATGAGGAAAAGCGCATTCGGAAAAAATAGTTTTCATTTGTCACCACTTACCTCTGATAAATTTTAAGTATTAATAAATAGTAATATTTTGTTGGTAAAATATAATCATTTGAAAAATATGTGTGATTTTTCATTTTTGGTATTCGGTATTCGGCCGAATAGTTAACAATATTCGGCCGAATAGTCAACAATATTCGGCCGAATTGTTAACAATATTCAGCCGAATATTATAAAAGTGGCCGAATACCGAATATTCGTGGCATCTCTAGTCATGATCCTATTATTACACTAAGATTGTCCACGGGAATTCACGACTTTTCGAGATCTCTACTCGAGCGCCTAAATTTCTTAAAAATTTCTGCAATTCTTGCAGGCGATAGTGAACGGAAAGAGCTAGCGAAATATAATTTGCATATCTGTAATCAGCAGCAAAAATGCTTTCAGAAACGTTTTTAAATTTTGCTGTAACTCAAAAACTAACGATTTTGACAAAATCTATTTTTTCGCATTTCGTCATTTCGGTGGTCTAGACTCCCCGATAGTATTTCTTAACTGAAAGCTTCTTAGGGAATATTATATACGTTCTCCGACTAATTTTGGGACGCTGAATCGATTGGTGAAGACTAGAAGTCTCTGTGGTGAGCCGTTCAAAATTTATGACAAGTTTTTCTCCATTTTTGTAGCACTTCTTGAATATAAATTTTAAAAAGAGTAGGGGAAAGGCAGCATCCTTGTTTAAGGCCTTTTGTTACGCGAAATGATTCTGAAAAAATAATTCACTACTTTTTTTTTTTTTTCAACTCTTTTTTTGGATTCTTGCAGATATTGCGTAGGGTTCTGATATATCCTCTCCTTATGCCCGTTCTCGTCATTATATTAAATAGCAATTTCAAAGGTACCGTATCGTAGGCTTTTTCAAGATCAATGAAGACAAGGTGAGTAGGAACATTTCGAGCTATACGCTTCTCCATTATAAATATAGTCAATACAGGACCTTCCTGCCCGGAAGCCACTCTGCTCTTCTATATCCTGGTACTCCAGTTCAATTATTTTCTTTATTATCCGACCGTACAACCTTCCCACCGAGCTTGTAACACTTATCCCTCTGTAATTCTCACATACTTTTCTGTCTCCTTTCTTGTAGATGGAACTGATGTATGCTAAATTCCAATCTTTTGGGATCTCATCTCCTTCGATTAAACATTTATTAAAAATATCTACAAGTTTTTCTGGTCCATTTTTTACCAGCTCAATAGGAATGTCTCCAGGTCCAGCAGCCTTACCATTTTTCATTTCTTTACTTCCTTCTTGACTTCGTTCTTATTTATTGCCAGTATTTCAATCTCGTTATTGATAATAACTTCGTCAATCTCTCCTTAAAATTCTTTCCTGTTTTCTCTCAGTAGCGTCCTATAATGTTCTTCCCATTTTTTGTTTTTGGATCAGGTTTATATTTCCCCTTTCTTGTCGCATATTATTAATAAACTTCCATGCTTGTGCTACTCTACTGCCCCCAGATACCTCTCTACGTCTTCACACTTTCTTTCCCAGAGTTAATTTTGCTTTTACGTTTCTCTGTTTAGTTTGACATACGCTTTTCGGTCTTCTTGATCTTTTGTTCTTAACCAAGTTATATAGACCATTTCTTTTCATTTATAATGTCTCTTGTGCTGTTCGTCCACCATTTAGGATTCGATTTCTTGTTCTGATCACAGTATCCTAAAGCTTCCTTTGCTGCTTGGTGAATACATGCATTGACTATCTGGTACTGTTCTATTGTTCCTGTTTCACCCATATTTCCCAGTTTCGCAGCTAGCCTCCATTTGTAGAGAAATTGTGTAGACTCGTCCTTTAAGCTGTCAATATTATCATCGTATCAATCTTATTATATCGTTCTCAATCTTGTTTTGATTAGTGTTTCTTCTATACATTATGATGATTTTTGCTCCAACCATGTATTAGTGGTCTGAATCACATTCTGCGCTACGATAGACCCTTACGTCATTTGTTTTTAGTTTTGTATATTGTGGCTGGATCAGATAGTCAATTAATGATTGTAGCTTTTTCCTTGGTTGTATCCATGTAAATTTATGAATTTCTTTACGTTGGAAGAACCCACTCATAATCTTAAGATCTAAACTTTGGCATAGGTCCAAGAGTCTTTTGCCCCCCATTCACGATCAGTTAAACTGATCAGTTGAACTGACGTACATCCAAAAACTGACCGTGAGTGTGAAATCCTAACGTAAAATTTTGAACTGACGGCAACCCAAGGATTTACCGGGCGCCAGTGAGTGGGGAAGTTATTTTGAACTGATCAGTTTTAACTGATCAGTTGTAAACATCAGTTCAACTGAACAGTTTAAACTTATCGTGAATGGCGACCTTTTCTCCATTGCTATTCACCATATCGCCCCGCAACAGTATAGTTTTCTTTTCTTCCAACTCTGGCGTTAAAGTCTCCTAGTATACAAATTTCCTTAGCGTGACCAGTATTTACCAGAACATCTTTTAATTTCTCGTAGAAAACATCTTTTGTGCTGGCATCAGCATCGTCACTTGAGGCATATATTTATATAATAACTATTGTTTCGCCATTTTTATATATGTCCATTGTTATAATCTGTTCATCTACTTCTTCCCAGCTTTTAATGTTCTTCCTGAATTTCTTGTGAATAGCAATAGAAACTCCTCTTTTTGCTCTTTCGCTTTTGTCTACCCCGTTATACAAATGAATGTAATCCTCTATTTCTTTACTCCCTTTTCTCTTTTTTCTTATTTCAGTGAGGATACATATATCTATTTTGTGTTATACACAAAATCGGAAGACCTCAGTTTGCTTGGTTCTTATACCTTGAATATTCCATGTGGCCAGTCTCATAGTCCTTTTTCGAAGCAGTCGATGATATTTCGATGTGTCGATGGTATTTCTTAACTGAAAGTTTCCTAGGGCATGTTATATACGTTCTCCGACTAATTTTGGGACGCTGAATCGATTGGTGAAGACTAGAAGTCTGTGGTGAGCCGCTCAAAAGTTATTACAGCGTGAAATCAGTCGGAAATGCGAGATATGTATAGCGAAAAAAAAAAAACTTGTTTATTTGTAACTTTAGAGCGAAATAGACTGTAAAACCGTTTTCAGCACTTCGATTGCCTTCCGGTAACCGAAAAAAAATCACGAAAAAATATTCCAAGAAATTTTTCAACAAAATTTTTCCATCATTTCGTTCGAAAAAAATGTGCTTTTGCGGTTTTTTTCGATTTTCTCGAGAGCAGTAAAATGCAGCGAAATCATTTTCGGCACACAGTAACTACACAACAAGACGAATAAGTCGATGTGTAAATTGTCCGTAAAGATTCAATAATTCGTTAAGAAATTTCAAACTGAAATTTAACCGATTTTCTATTTGCTAAGTAGATGTCTCGGAAACGGTTGCTGATAATCAAAAACGGATTGCGGCATCGTTTTCAGAAGGTCATTTTCCTATTGGTGCAGTAAGATTGTCCGCTCGAAATTCACGACTTTCCGAGATCTCTACTCGAGCGCCGAAATTTCTTAAAAATTTCTTAAATTTTTGCAAGCGATAGTGAACGGAAATAGCTAGAGAAATATAATATGCATATCTGTAATCAGCAGCAAAAATGCTTTCAGAAATGTTTTAAAATTTTGCTGTAACTCAAAAATAACGATTTTGACAAAATCAATTTTCTCGCATTTCGTCGTTTCCGCGGTCTAGACTCCCCGTGTCGATGGTATTTCTTAACTGAAAGCTTCCTAGGCAATATTATATACGTTCTCCGACTAATTTTGGGACGCTGAATTGATTGGTGAAGACTAGAAGTCTCTGTGGTGAGCCGTTCAAAAGTTATTACAACTTGAAATCGGTCGGAAATGTGAGATGGTGTACAGCGAAAAAAATATAAAATTTGTTTATTTGAAACTTTAGAGGGAAATAAACTGGAAAACCGTTTTCAGCACTTCGATTGCCTTCGGGTAACTAAAAAATTTCCAATTTTTGCTCAATCTGATGACGGTGCAAGTGTTATGTCAGGGGAAAATAACTAAATCCGGTGGTTGTTGATTCCTGTGCAAACATTCCGTTATCAAAACCTTTTTTCAATCCTTATACATTCATTTTTCACAACCCGTTCATCATGCTAGTCTTGAAGGGACACAAAAGTCTCTTGGAATAAAGACCAGTTGCGAAATGGGAAGTCTAAGTACTACAAGATGGAGTTGCCGCTATGAAGCTATTGACCAAATATGAAGCTATTAAATTAGCTTTGAATGAAGAGATCGTGGAAAATCGTCACATACATGCTGTAGAAGCAGATATTTTGAAAATCGATTCTGCAGCATTGAATGCGGAAGCTGTAGTAATGGAAAACATGTTCCAACTAAAAAATTGTCAAATAAATGTGGAAAATTCAAGAATTTATATCAGAAAAGAATTATGTCCAAACGTATATAAAAGTGCTCTAAGCAGCAATAGCGCTCCCGGTGAGCTTCGACGGTTGCGAAAGGAGTTTCTCAGCGAACCTGGCTGAGGAAAACTATGCTCCAAAATCGTTTTTCGAATATGTCTGCTACATATAGAAATAGTGAAGAATACGATAACCCCTGAGACAGCGTTGAGCCGATTCGCCGAAAAATATAGAAAGCTAAAACTTATTTAGTCCAGTCAGATTAGGGTTTCACCGTAAACGCACTGTCTCAGGGGTTATTGTATTCTTCACTATTTAATTTTCTAAATAAAATCAATATTTTGTAATTAGAATTTACGATTTAATGTGTCAGTGCACAAGATGTAGGTCATACATAAAATAACTGAAGGATTAATATCTAAAAGACAAAGAGCACGATCTAATGATGTCTAATAATAGTACAGACAATCTTCAATCACTTTTAGCACATGAGTTCAAGATACTCCATGTGAGCCGTTTCGCTGCGTCAAAGCAAGCGACTGCGAAACGGTCAAGACCTATAGTGTCAGGGGTTGAAGGCCTGCAGTCTTACAAAAAACTAAAAAGCGACTAAAAACTGGATGTTAACTTAACTATTGGTAGATTATCCCGGTACGTCCGATTCAATTGAATTGTGTGCCAAAGCTTCTACGCTTGACGATTCGGAGATGTTTGTAGATAGAGCGCGAGACAAACTTGCTTTGACGCAGCGAAACGGCTCACATTGAGTATCTTGAACTCATGTGCTAAAAGTGACTGAAGATTGTTCGTACTATTGTTAGACATCATTAGATCGTGCTCTTTGTCTTTTGAATAATAATCCTTCAGTTTTTTTTCTAAATAAAGTTTCAATATAAAGATTTTTACAAAAAGCCGTTTTTATAAATATCATCAACGATTCTAATTAAAAAACTAGATATTAGATTCGCTTCGGATATTTTTCTGGGGTAAAAAGTACCTTCCCTAGAATACTATTTGGTATATCTTGTCAAACTTTATCGAAATCCATTTTTTCATTGAATCCAAAATTTTACTGTGGAGAAGACGCCACGTGGTAAAAAGAGAGCGAATGAACTGCATTATTATTTATTACTAGGCGTCATTTATGATCTCTCATTAAATAACTGGTTGGTTCAGCTGCCCCCCTAGACAAAATCGTAGTGAACGTAAAAAGCTAGCGAAATATAATTTGCATATCTATAATCGGCAGCAAAAATGCGTTCAGAAACGTTTTTAAATTTTGCTGTGACTCAAAAAATAACGATTCTGACAAAATCAATTTTCTCGAATTTCGTCGTTTCCGCGGTCTAGACTAACCGTGTCGCTGGTATTTCTTAACTGAAAGCTTCGTAGGGAATATTATGTACTTTCTCCGACTAATTTTGGGACGCTGAATCGATTGGTGAAGACTATTTGTCTCTGTAGTGAGCCGTTCAAAAGTTATGACAGCGTGAAATCAGTCGGAAATGCGAGATGGTGTACAGCGAAAAAATAAATAAAACTTGTTTATTTGTAACTTTAGAGCGAAATAAACTGGAAAACCGTTGTCAGCACTTCGATTGCCTTCGGGTAACCAAAAAAAACCAAGACAAATTTTTTCAAGAAATTTTTCAACAAAAATTTTCCATGATTTCGTTTAAAAAATATGTGCTTTTTCGGTTTTTTTCGATTTTCCCGAAAACGACAAAAGGCATCGAAATTATTTTCGGTACACAGAAACTACACGACAAGACGAACAAATCGATGTGTATATTGTCCAGGAAGATTCAATAATTCGTCAATAAATTTCAAACTGAAATTTACCCGATTCTCGGTTTGCTAAGTAGATGTCTCGGAAACGGTTGCAGATAATCAAAAACGGATTGCGGCATCGATTACAGAAGCTCATTTTCTTATTAATACGCTAAGATTGTCCGCGCGAAATTTACGACTTTCCGAGATCTTTACTCGAGCGCCGAAATTTCTAAAAAAATTCTTCAATTCTTGCAGGCGATAGTGAACGGAAAGAGCTAGCGAAATATAATTTGCATATATGTAATCAGCAGCAAAAATGCTTTCAGAAACGTTTTTAAATTTTGCTGTTACTCGAAAAATAACGATTTTGACAAAATCAATTTTCTCGCATTTCGTCGTTTCCGCGATCTAGACTCCCCGTGTCGATGGTATTTCTTAACTGAAAGCTTGCTAAGGAATATTATATACGTTATCCGACTAATTTTGGGACGCTGAATCGATTGGTGAAGACTAGAAGTCTCTGTGGTGAGCCGTTCAAAAGTTATGACAACTTGAAATCGGTCGGAAATGCGAGATGGTGTACAGCGAAAAAAAATATAAAACTTATTTATTTGTAACTTTAGGCCGATATAAACTGGAAAACCGTTTTCAGCACTTCGACTGCCTTCGGGGAACCGAAATAAAATCACGATAAAATTTTCCAAGAAATTTTTCAACAAAAATTTTCCATCATTTCGTTCGAAAAATATGTGCTTTTTCGGTTTTTTTCGATTTGCTCGAGAACGGTAAAAAGCAACGAAATAATTTTCGGCACATAGAAACTACACGACAAGACTAACAGGTCGATGTGTAAATTGTCCTGAAGGATTTAATAATTCCTCTTGAAATTTCAAACTGAAATTTACCCAATTCTCGATTTGCTAAGTAGATGTCTCGGAAACGGTTGCAGATAATAAAAAACGAATGGCGGCATCGTTTTCAGAAGGTCATTTTCCTATTAATACACTAAGATTGTTCGAAGGAAATTCACGACTTTCCGAGATCTCTACTCGAGCGCCGAAATTTCTTAAAAATTTCTTCATTTCGTGCAGGCGATAGTGAACGGAAAGAGCTAGCGAAATATAATTCGTATATCTGTAATCAGCAGCAAAAATGCTATCAGAAACGTTTTTAGATTTTGCTGTAACTCCATAAATAAAGATTTTGGCAAAATCGCATTTCGTCGTTTCCGCGGTCTAGACTCCCCGTGTCGATAATATTTCTTAACTGAAAGCTTTCTATGGAATATTATATACGTTCTCCGACTAATTTTGGGACGCTGAATCGATTGGTGAAGACTAGAAGTATCTGTGGTTAGCCGTTCAAAAGTTATTACAATGTGAAATCGGTCGGAAATGAGGGATGGTGTACAGCGAAAAAAAATATAAAACTTGTTTATTTGTAAGTTTAGAGCGACATAAACTGGAAAACTATTTTCAGCACTTCGATTGCCTTCGGGTAACCGAAAAAAAATCACGAAAAAAGTTTAAACAAAATTTTTTTCGTTATTTCGTTCGAAAAATATGTGCATTTTCGGTTTTTTGCAAAAAAGATGGAATATTTCTCATAGCAATACATTTATTTGTCAACGACAGTGAAGCCAATATGATATAAGGTGTACGAGACGCAGAATATGATTCTGCCAGGTGTTTCATTCATTCACTAGAACGAGCTATACAGGAATCGCTAAAATCTTAAACGGAGATAACACAGATGGTAGCTGCTGCAAGATGAATTGTTACACATTTTAACCACTCAGGTATAGTAGAAGAAAAGCTCAAAAACTTACCTTGCCAAACCACCAATTAGTGCAAGATGTAAGCACACGTTGGAATTCTACATACTATTTAATGGAGAGATTATTAGAACTAAAGTCAGCTGTTTCTTTATATATAACTGATCATTAAACAATCCAACTTATTATCAGTGGTTGTTACTGGAGCAATGTATCAAAGTCCTCAAATCATTTGAAGAGACAACAAAAATAACTCGAGTATTTCTTGTATCTCCGAAGTGATTCCAAACGTTAATACATTGTTGAAATAACTGGAAAAGGAAGAGACAGCAAATAAAACACCAAATTTGTTGAAAATGAGAAATGAGACAAAAGTTGAGCTAGAAACACGGTATAACCTTGATAAACATGACAAAGAAACACAAAGAGCAAAATTCTTAGAAGCTCTGAAAATGGATTGTGATGAGTCTTGTAGTACCGATAATGATTCTTCACCACTTTGTAAGAAAATACATACCAATGAAAATGACAAATACATTGAAATACACGACATTTTCTGGAAGTCGCTAATAGAAAAAGATGAGGATATGGTAAAGAAAAGTGCTTTTGCAAATGAGATTCATTTTTATTTAAAAACGGCTCGCCTAGATAGGATAACACACCGTTACACATTCCGGTCAGCAAACGCACAGCAGTATCTAAAACTGACAGAATACGTAGAAATGTATGTATCACCCAGTAGCAGTGTATAGTTTGAGAGGCTATTTTCAGAAGCAGAAGCTTTTTAAGTATAGTTTATGAGGAAAAGCGCAATCGGAAAAAATAGTTTTCATTTATCACAACTTACCTCTGATAAATTTTAAGTATTAATATATAGTAATATTTTGTTGGTAAAATATAATCATTTGAACAATATGTGTGATTTTTCATTTTTGGTATTCGGTATTCGGCCAAATAGTTAACAATATTCGGCCGAATATTCAACAATATTCGGCTGAATTGTTAACAATATTCAGCCGAATACCGAATATTATAAAAGTGGCCGAATACCGAATATTCGTGGCATCTCTAGTCATGTTCCTATTATTACACTAAGATTGTCCACGGAAATTCACGACTATTCGAGATCTCTACTCGAGCGCCTAAATTTCTTAAAAATTTCTGCAATTCTTGCAGGCGATAGTGAACGGAAAGAGCTAGCAAAATATAATTGCATATCTGTTATCAGCAGCAAAAATGCTTTCAGAAACATTTTTAAATTTTGCTGTAACTCAAAAAATAACGATTTTGACTAAATCGATTTTCTCGCATTTCGTCGTTTCCGCGGTCAAGACTCTCCGTGTCGATGGTATTTCTTAACTGATAGCTTCCTAGAGAATATTATATACGTTCTCCGACTAATTTTGGGACGCTGAATCGATTGGTAAAGACTAGAAGTCTCTGTGGGGAGCCGTTAAAAAGTTATTACAGCGGTAATTAGTTAAAATCAGTCGGACATGCGAGATGCTGTACAGCGAAAAAAAATATAAAAGTTTATTTGTAACTTTAGAGCGAAATAAACTGGAAAACCGTGTTCAGCACTTCGATTACCTTCGGGTAACCAACAAAAATCACGAAAAAAATTTCCAAGAAATTTTTCAACAAAATTTTTCCAACATTTCGTTCGAAAAATATGTGCTTTTTCGGTTTTTTCGATTTTATCGAAAGCGGTAAGTAACAGCGAAATCATTTTCGGCACACAGAAACTACACGACAAGACGAACAAGTCGATGTGTAAATTATCCGTAAAGATTCAGTAATTTGTCATGAAATTTCAATCTGAAATTTACCCTATTCTCGATTTGCCAAGTAGATGTTTCGGAAACGGTTGCAGATAATCAAAAACGGATTGCGGCATCGTTTTCAGAAGGTCATTTTCTTATAAATACAGTAAGATTGTCCGCGTGAAAATCATAACTTTCCGAGATCTCTACTCGAGTACCGAAATTTCTTAAAAATTTCTTCAATTCTTGCAGGCGATAGTGAACGGAAAGAGCTAGCGAAATATAATTTGCATATCTGTAATCAGCAGCAAAAATGCTTTCAGAAACGTTTTTAAATTTTACTGTAACTCAAAAAATAACGATTTTGACAATATCGATTTTCTCGAATTTCGTCGTTTCCGCGGTCTAGACTCCCCGTGTGTATGGTGTTTCTTAACTGAAAGCTTCCTAGGGAATATTATATACGTTCTCCGACTAATTTTGGGACGCTGAATAGATTGGTGAAGGCTAGAAGTCTCTGTGGTGAGCCGTTCAAAAGTTATTACAGCGTGAAATCAGTCGGAAATGCGAGATGGTGTAGAGCGAAAAAATATATAAAACTTGTTTATTTGTAACTTTAGAACGAAATAAGCTGGAAAATTGTTTTGAGCACTTCGATTGCCTTCGGGTAACCGAAAAAAATCACGAGAAAATTTTCCAAGAAATTTTTCAACAAAAAAGTTCCATCATTTCGTTCGAAAAATATCTGCTTTTTCGGTTTTTTTCGATTTTCTCTTGAACGGTAAAATGCAGTGAAATCATTTTCTGCACACGGAAACTACACGACAAGCCGAATAAGTCGATGTGTAAATTGTCCAGAAAGGTTCAATAATTCGTCGATAAATTTCAAACTGCAATTTACCCGATTCACGATTTTCTAAGTAGATGTCTCGGAAACGGTTGCAGATAATCAAAAGCGGAATGCGGCATCGTATTGAGAAGGTCATTTTCCTGTTAATACATTAAGATTGTCCGCGCGAAATTCACGTCTTTCCGAGATTTCTGCTCTAGGGCCGGAATTTCTTAAAAATTTCTTCAATTCTTGCAAGCGATAGTGAACGGAAAGAGCTAGCGAAGTATAATTTGCATATCTGTTATCAGCAGCAAAAATGCTTTCAGAAACGTTTTTTAATTTTGCTTTAAATGAAAAAATAACGATTTTGACTAAATCGATTTTCTCGCATTTCGTCGTTTCCGCGGCCTAGACTCCCCGTGTCGATAGTATTTTTTAACTGAAAGCTTCCTAGGGAATAGGGTATTATATACGTTCTCCGACTTATTTTGGGAACCTGAATCGATTGGTGAAGACTAGAAGTCTCTGTGGTGAGCCCTTCAAAAGTTATTATTGCGTGAAATCAGTCGGAATTGCGAGATGGTGTACGGCGAAAAAAAAAATATAAAACTTGTTTATTTGTAACTTTAGAGCGAACTAAACTGGAAAATCGTTTTCAGCACTTCGATTGCCGTCGGGTAACCGAAAAAAATCAGGAAAAAATTTTCCAAGAAATTTTTCAACAAAATTTTCCATCATTTCGTTCGAAAAATATGTGCTTTTTCGGTTTTATTCAATTTTCTCGAGAGCGGTAAAAAGCAGCATAATCATTTTCGGCACACATAAACTACACGTCAAGACGAACAAGTCGATGTGTAAATTGTCCAGAAAGATTCAATAATTCGTGGATAAATTTCAAACTGAAATTTTCTCGATTTGCTAGGTTGGTGTCTCGGGAATTGTTGCTGATAATCAAAAACGGATTGTGGCATCGTTTTCAGAAGGTCACTTTCCTGTTAATACACTAAGATTGTCCACGCGAATTCACGACTTTCCGAGATCTCTACTCGAGCGCCGAAATTTCTTCAATTCTTGCAGGCGATAGTGAACGAAAAAAGCTAGCGAAATATAATTTGCATATCTGCAATCAGCAGCAAAAATGCTTTCAGAAACGTTTTTTAATTTTGATGTTACTCAAAAAATATCGATTTTGACAAAATTGATTTTCTCGCATTTCGTCGTTTCCGCGGTGTCGACTCACCTTGTCGATGGTATTTCTAAACTCGAAGCTTCCTAGGGAATATTGTGGGGATATTGTCAGATAATATAAGTCGGATATTGTGGGGCAGCATATCTGGCCCATAACTCGCTCTGTTTTTGAGTTTTTGCAAAAGTTCTGCCATTTCCAGTACCGTGTAATCTTCGTGTAAGTACATTGAATGCTCAATACATGGAATTTGATGATCAGTAATATTTTGTAATAGCTTATATTTTGGGTCATTTCACACTTTGCAAGCGATCAATTTATTGTTTTTTCTCTAGTAGCATCGGACCTCTGATGATCAGTAATATTGATGTTAGGTATTGGCTATGCTCAGGTGCGCATTGATGAAGAAACTATTAAACGCTTCAGCAATTTCATCGGGGTTTTCTAGATGGATGTCATTCAGTTCGATGACAATGTCTTCCCTCGCCTTGGTTTTGTTGTTCAGTTGATTAATCCTCTGCCATATGACTTTTTGCTTATTAACCCGCTGTTCAATTTTGGATTCATAATAAGTTCGTTTTGTTTGTATTATTAGAGAGTTATGTTTTTTCTTTTCTTGCTGATAGCTTTTCGCAAGCGTTGGGGAATTTTTCTGTAATATTTACATAATACACAATATTTTATGTATTATAGAAAAGAGAGGACTCACTTAAGAACAATAGTAGACTGACAAGTCAGACAAGACTATGCAGAACGATGCAAGGCTAGACATGACTAGGTAGGATTATTACTAGACAAGACTGGGCAAGACTAATACTAGACGAGACTAAGCAATAATAAATATAAAAAAATAACAATAATTTATTCACCTGTATGTTACAAAATTACTTTAGGCTGTGTCTATATATAATTGTTTATGAAGCACATACTAATAATAGGAAATAGATAAACAGATTCTTAGATACTATGAAATTCTGCCATACTATATAAAGATAGTGGTAGAAGAAATTGTTTTACATTATATCTGAATGTCTTTAGGGATTTTGCTTTTTTAATATCCGGTGGAAGCTTATTATATATTATTATGCCTTGCTGACATGGACTTTTGTTGCACATGGTTAGGTTTGATTTAGGCATAATATGCCTAAATCAAACCTAACCATGTGCAGCATATACTTTTTCTTTACATCTTGTTTTATAAGTATGGTTATCCATATTTCTGTTCAAACTTTGTTTATTTTGGTAGATGATAGAGGAAACTTCTAATATATACATGCTAGGTTCTTCGACTAATTTTGGAACGCTGAATCGATTGGTGAAGACTAGAAGTCTCTGTGGTGAGCCGTTCAAAAGTTATTAGAACGTGAAATCAGTCGGAAATGCGAGATGGTGTACAGCGAAAAAATATATAAAACTTGTTTATTTGTAACTTTAGAGCGAAATAAACTGGAAAACCGTTTTCAGCACTTCGATTTCCTTCGGGTATCCAAAAAAAAATGTCGTGAAAAAAAATGTAATTAGTTTCCAGACAAGATTAGACAGACAAGGCTCGACACATAAGACTAGACAGGCAAAGCTAGACAAACAAGACTAGACAGATAAGGCTAGACCGAAAAAACTAGATTGACAAGACTAGACAGACAAGATTAGGCAGACTAGACTAGTCAGACAAGATTAGACAGACACGTCTCGACATATAAGACTAGACAGAGGGCTAGACACACAAGACTAGACAGACAAGACCAGACAGACTAGACTAGACAGACAAGACTAGACAGACAAGGCTAGACAGATAAGATAAGACAGACATGAATAGACAGAGAAGACTAGACAGCCAGACAAGACCAGACAAATAAGACGAGACTATACAAATAAGACTCACCAAATCCCCTATTCCACCTTGGCTTTTAGTATGCGCCACCCCGGTATCACATATATTGCATTCATTCAGGGTGGGCTGCCCAGACGGTTAATGAAAACCGCCCTAGTTGTCGCCTCCCCGACCAGGATTCGAACCCGGGTCTCCCGCATTGAATACAAATAAGACTAGATTAACAAGACTATACATACTAGAGAGACTAGATATATTAGACTAGACACACACGACTAGACACACACGACTAGACAGATAACGCTAGACAGACAAGACTAGATAGGTCTTGTCGGACTAGATAGGTTAGACAGTCAAGACTATACATACAAGATTAGACAGACAAGGCTCAACAGCCAAGACTAGACTAGGCAGACGAGATTAGACAGACAAGGCTCGACACATAAGACTAGACAGACAGGTCTGGACATACAAGACAAGACAGACAAAGCTAGACAGACAAGACGAAACATACCAGACTAGACAGATAAGACCAGACAGACAAGACTAGACACTCAAGACTGTTTGTATTTGGTCTATTATACGATTTATTTTAGTGTAGGTGATTCGAATGAAGTTATGTTTAGACAATTCAAAATCAGACAAGAAGACGTCAAAAGAGGTGAAGTTGGCAGACGCGGTTAAAAATAGGCAAACGTTCTCGATAAATAGAAAAGGTTTGAAATTGCAGGAGAGCGGTGAAAGAGAAAATAAAGCTAAAAATTCTAATTATGTTTAACGTTTAAAGACTTTCATAAATAGATGTCTCCCAGGTTGGCGGGAAAGTACGAAAATAGTAACTTTCAGCGACAGTTTCGGCGTCTTGACGTTGGCAGCCGTGCGATTCTCTACTCTCCCATCTGTAGTCAGTAAGTGTGCAGAAGACGAGGCAAACAGATTTTTGCGTGCCGAGATCGAGCGGAATTGGTGCGAAATCGACGGGACGGATGTGAGCAAGCCGCGGCGCGAGAATCCCCGGCGAAATCGAAAGCTTCAGTTTTTGTGGTTGGAAAATGATTATCGAGGATCCAGACGCTTTCAAAGGTTGGCTGACGGCTGTGCTGAAACCGATGTACGTATTTCAACATTTCATTCTCAAACCTCTATTTCTCAAATCCAAACGCGGTTTCGCATTCCCTGCAGCCGTCCACTCCCCAAGAACACTTTGTACACAAACTTGGGGGTGTTCCTAACGCTCCACTGCTGGCATCATTTCACATAACCTCAATGTTATGAAATTTTTCAAATTGGAGCACATTCCTATTTATTTTCATTCGACACACAAATTTCACATCTCAAACTATTTACCCCGCAACTATTTAACACTACTGAGGCATTGGTGACCTAGTTGTAAATTACTAAGCCATAAGGCTTAGATTACTAAGCCATAAGTTTATAACCGGAATTAGAATGTGAGTGGCAAGCTACTATTCAGGGAAGGTTTACTGTGATTACTTTGGCGGAGAAATGCACATAAAGACAGTGGCTCCCGGGATTTGAATCTGTGACTTATGGCTTAGATTACTAAGCCATAAGTCACAGATTCAAATCCTGGGGGCACAACTATGGAAATACATGGCTACTATATGGAGCCACTGTTTTTAGGTGCATGGCTGTGCATATGCAAACATTCGTATTTATTTTCATTTGACACACATACAACTATTTGCCCCCCAATTATTTAACGCATGCTAATGAAGCGTTGATGTCGTGAATGTAGTAGTCAAGCTTCAGATTACTAAGCCATAAGTCACAGATTCAAATCCCGGGAGCCACTGTCTTTATGTGCATTTCTCCGCCAAAGTAATCACAGTAAACCTTCCCTGAATAGTAGCTTGCCACTCACATTAAAAACTGTAAGGGCCCCCTCACTAAACCCCCCTATTCCACTTGGGCTTTTAGTAGGTTGTAGTAGATTGTAGTATTGGTGGTGACGACTAATACATACTTCGTTAGTTCTTCGTATTAATTAAGTTGATACCAGTTTTCAAATCGTTTGTAGATAATGCATTTTTAATAGACTACTAGAAAGTCTGTGGGCGATAGCTCTCAAATATACGATTCGATATGTTTGTCTGCTTCAAATCTATCAATTACTCTATCTGTTTGTCTACTTCCAGCTGTGAGGCAGACCCAGATGCATTGGCGAAATACGTCATAGCTCTTGCCAAGAAGGACAGATCTCCAGAGATCCTCAGAGAGAGCATGGTCAATCAACTCGAGGTCTTTCTACAAAGTGGTAAGCAACATAATCACATCTTTATTTAGAGATCTTTTACCATGAAGACTAGTTACCTAGTTATAGTCCGCAAGTAAAGCCGTGGGCTATAATTAATCATAGCTAGCTATAACTAGTCATAACTAGCTATAACTAGTCAACTGGTTATAACTAGGTAAAACTAGTCATAGCAGGCTATAACTAGTCATAAGAGGCTATATCTAGTCATAAATGGCTATAGTCATAACTGGCTATATCTCGTCTTAACTGGCTGTAACTAGTCTAAACTGGCTATAACTGGTTATAACTAGCTAAAATTAGTCATAGCAGGCTATAACTAGTCATAACAGGCTATATCTAGTCATAAATGACTATAGTCATAACTGGCTATAAGTAGTCTTAACTGCCTATAACTAGTCATAACTGGTTATAACTGGCTATAACTAGTAATAAATGGCTTTAGTCATACCTGGCTATAACTAGTCATAAATGGCTATAGTCATAACTGGCTATAAATAGTCATAAATTGGTATAGTCTACAACTGGCTTTAACTAGTCCTAAGTGGTTATAACTAGCTACAACTAGTCATAACACTATAACTAGCCATAACAGGCTATAACTACGTATAATAGGCTATAACTAGTCATAACTGGTTATAACTAGCTATAACTAGTCATAACAGGCTATAACTAGCCATAACAGGCTATAACTAGCCATAACAGTCTATAACTAGGTATAATAGACTATAGCTAATCATAAATGGCTATAGTCATAACTGGCTATAACTAGCCATAACTGGCTATAACTAGTCATAATTGGCTTTAGTCATACCTGGCTACAACTAGTCATGAATGGCTATAGTCATAACTGACTGTAACTAGTCTTAACTGGATATAACTAGTTATAACTGGTTATATCTAGCTATAACTAGTCATAACAGGCCATAACTAGTCATAACAGGCTATAACTAAGCATAATTGGTTATAGTCATAACTAGTCTTAACTGGCTATAAGTGGTCAACTGGTTATAACTAGTCATAACAGGCTATAACTAGTCATAACTGGCTATAACTAGTAATAAATGGCCATAGTCATAACTGACTATATTTCGTCTTAACTGGCTATAACTAGTCATAACTGGTTATAACTAGCTATGATTAGTCATAACAGGCTATAACTAGTCATAACTTGCTATAACTAGTCATAAATGGCTATAGTTATAGCTGGCTGTAACTAGTCTTAACTGGCTATATCTTGTCATAACTGGTTGTAACTGGCTATAACTAGTCATAAATGACTACAGTCATAACTGGCTATATCTTGTCTTAAATGGCTATAGTCATAACTGGCTATAAGTAGTCTTAACTGCCTATAACTAGTCATAACTGGTTATAACTGGCTATAACTAGTAATAAATGGCTTTAGTCACACCTGGCTATAACTAGTCATAAATGGCTATAGTCATAACTGGCTATAACTAGTCATAAATTGGTATAGGCTATAACTGGCTTTAACTAGTCCTAAGTGGTTATAACTAGCTACAACTAGTCATAACACTATAACTAGCCATAACAGGCTATAACTAGGTATAATAGGCTATAACTGGTTATAACTAGCTATAACTAGTCATAACAGGCTATAACTAGCCATAACAGTCTATAACTAGCCATATCAGTCTATAACTAGGTATAATAGACTATAACTAATCATAAATGGCTATAGTCATAACTGGCTATAACAAGCCATAAGTGGCTATAACTAGTCATAATTGGCTTTAGTCATACCTGGCTACAACTAGTCATGAATGACGATAGTCATAACTGACTGTAACTAGTCTTAACTGGATATAACTAGTCATAACCGGTTATAACTAGCTATAACTAGTCATAACAGGCCATAACTAGTCATAACAGGCTATAACTAAGCATAAATGGTTATAGTCATAACTAGTCTTAACTGGCTATAAGTGGTCAACTGGTTATAACTAGTCATAACAGGCTATAACTAGTCATAACTGGCTATAACTAGTAATAAATGGCCATAGTCAACTGGCTATATTTCGTCTTAACTGGCTATAACTAGTCATAACTGGTTATAACTAGCTATGATTAGTCATAACAGGCTATAACTAGTCATAACTTGCTATAACTAGTCATAAACGGCTATAGTTATAGCTGGCTGTAACTAGTCTTAACTGGCTATATCTAGTCATAACTGGTTGTAACTGGCTATAACTAGTCATAAATGACTATAGTCATAACTGGCTATATCTTGTCTTAACTCGCTATAACTAGTCATAACTGGCTATAACGAGTCTTAAATGGCTATAGTCATAACTGGCTATAAGTAGTCTTAACTGCCTATAACTAGTCATAACTGGTTATAACTGGCTATAACTAGTAATAAATGGCTTTAGTCATACCTGGCTATAACTAGTCATAAATGGCTATAGTCATAACTGGCTTTAACTAGTCATACATTTGTATAGTCTATAACTGGCTTTAACTAGTCCTAAGTGGTTATAACTAGCTACAACTAGTCATAACACTATAACTAGCCATAACAGGCTATAACTAGGTATAATGGGCTATAACTAGTCATAACTGGTTATAACTAGCTATAACTAGTCATAACAGGCTATAACTAGCCATAACAGTCTATAACTAGCCATAACAGTCTATAACTAGGTATAATAGACTATAACTAATCATAAATGGCTATAGTCATAACTGGCTATAACTAGCCATAAGTGGCTATAACTAGTCATAATTGGCTTTAGTCATACCTGGCTACAACTAGTCATGAATGACTATAGTCATAACTGACTGTAACTAGTCTTAACTGGATATAACTAGTCATAACCGGTTATAACTAGCTATAACTAGTCATAACAGGCCATAACTAGTCATAACAGGCTATAACTAAGCATAAATGGTTATAGTCTTAACTGGCTATAAGTGGTCAACTGGTTATAACTAGTCATAACAGGCTATAACTAGTCATAACTGGCTATAACTAGTAATAAATGGCCATAGTCATAACTGGCTATATTTCGTCTTAACTGGCTATAACTAGTCATAACTGGTTATAACTAGCTATGACTAGTTATAACAGGCTATAACTAGTCATAACTTGCTATAACTAGTCATAAATGGCTATAGTTCTAGCTGGCTGTAACTAGTCTTAACTGGCTATATCTAGTCATAACTGGTTGTAACTGGCTATAACTAGTAATAAATGACTATAGTCATAACTGGCTATATCTTGTCTTAACTGGCTATAACTAGTCATAACTGGCTCTAACTAGTCATAACATGCTATAACTAGGTATAATAGGCTATAACTAGTCATGAATGGCTATAGTCATAACTGGCTATAACTAGTCATAAGTTGCTATAGTCATAACTGATTATAACTAGTCTTACCTGGCTATAACTAGTCCTAATTGGTTATAACTAGCTATAAGTAGTCATAACAGGCTATAACTAGCCATAACAGACTATAAGTAGGTAAAATAGGCTATAACTAATCATAACAGGCTATAACTAGCCATAACAGGCTATAACTAGCCATAACTGGCTATAACTAGGTATAATAGGCTATAACAGGCTATAACTAGGTATAATAGGCTATAACTAGTCATAACTGGTTGTAACTGGCTATAACTAGTAATAATTCACTATAGTCATAACTGGCTTTATCTCGTCTTAACTGGCTATAACTAGTCATAAATGGCTTTAGTCATATTTTGCTATAACTAGTCATAACTGGCTATAACTAGTCATAAATTGCTGTAGTCATAACTGGCTATGACTAGTCTTAACTGGCTATAACTAGTCATAACTGGTTATATCTAGCTATAACTAGTCATAACAGGCTATAACTAGTCATAACATGCTATAACTAGGTATAATAGGCTATAACTAGTCATGAATGGCTATAGTCATAACTGGCTATAACTAGTCTTAACTGGCTATAACTAGTCATAACCGATTATAACTAGTCATAACAGGCTATAACTAGTCATAACAGGGTATAATTAGACCTAAATAGCTATAGTCATAACTGGCTATAACAAGTCTTAACTGGCTATAAGTAGTCAACTGGTTATAACTAGCTATAACTAGTCATAACAGGCTATAACTAGTTATTACTGGCTATAACTAGTAATAAATGGATATAGTCATAACTAGGCTATATCTCGTCTAAACTGACTATAACTAATCATAACTGATTATAACTAGTCACAACAGGCTATAACTAGTCATAACTGGCTATAACTAGTCATAAATGGCTATAGTCATAACAGGTGTAATTTGTCATAGCTGGCTATAACTAGTTAAAACGGGCTATAACTAGTCATAACTGGTTATAACTAGCTATAACCAGTCATAACAGGCTATAACTAGTCTTAACTGGCTATAACTATAGTTCATTTTTTTTAAGAATGCAGTACAGGGAAGATAGGGCTTATTTGACCTTGTACTTTGATTGGCTTAAATCGAGGAGAAGTTCACACCGACGATATTTACTTCTCCATCTCAAACTCTTTTCTCTCTTTCTTTTCACATACATTTGCAGCTGTTAGTTGTCAATGGCTGCCGTGTCACTTCACAATTGTCATCTGATCTATTTGTTTCATTTCGATTTTTTGCGTTTTTCTCCATTTATTTGTTAGTATTGTATAAGTTATTCAATGATATTAAGATATTCAATCAAACCATAAATAAATTACCAATTTTATATTCAAGTAACCATTTTTTAATTTAGCTCCAAATTTTGTATCTAGATTGAACATTTATCATGGTGTCAATCAAGTTTCTAGTTACTGCATTCTTAAAAAAATGGACTATAGTCATAACTGGTTATAAATTTAAATTTTGGTTTAAATATTTGAAAATTCTCGTCTCAAATTATTATCTATATCTCAGCTAATACTCTAGCTAGATTAATGAAACTTATAGGAGTTATAGACGACTAATTGAAGATTGTCTGGTGAAAATTTGAACATTCTATATAGAATTCTTACACAGTGAGACAGCTTGAAATTTTGGTTTAAATTTTTGAAATTCTCGTCTCCAATTATTATCTATATCTCAGCTAATAATCTAGCTAGATTAATGAAACTTATAGGAGTTATAGGCAACTAATTGAAGGTTGTCTGGTGAAAATTTGAACATTCTATATAGAATTCTTACACAGTGAGACAGCTTGAAATTTTAGTTTAAATTTTTGAAAATTCTCGTCTAAAATTATTATCTATATCTCAGCCAATACTCTAGCTAGATTAATTAAATTTATAGGAGTTATAGACAACTAATTGAAGGTTGTCTGGTGAAAATTTGAAGATACTATATAGAATTCTTACACAGTGAGACAGCTTGAAATTTTAGTTTAAATTTTTGAAAATTCTCGTCTCAAATTATTATCCATATCTCAGCTAATACTCTAGCTAGAGTAATGAAATTTAAAGGAGTTATAGACAACTAATTGAAGGTTGTCTGGTGAAAATTTGAAGATTCTATATAGAATTCTTACACAGTGAGACGACAGCTTGAAATTTTGTTTTAAATTTTTGAAAATTCTCGTCTCAAATTATTATCTATATCTCAGCTAATACTCAAGCTAGATTATTGAAATTTATAGGAGTTATAGATAACTAATTGAAGATTGTCTGGTGAAAATTTGGAGATTCTATCTAGAATTCTTACATAGACAGCTTGAAATTTTTGTTTAAATTTTTGAAAATTCTCGTTCGAAAAATCTTAGCTGGATATAACTAGCTATAGCCCGCGGCGTCGCTCGCTGGCTATAGTTAGTAAACTTATAGTTATAGTAACGTTATAGTTACTATCGAATGTATAAATTTTGTTGGTGTAGAGACGGAACAGTTTGTGACTCAGTTGTTCAAAACGCTGGAGACGCAGGACTACATCAACTCGGTGATACCAAATGCGAATCCCCCGAACCCAAACATCGCCCCCAAAGCCGTCGTCGAGGTGCCGTCCACGCCTACGAAGGTGCCCAGCAAGCCCGTGATCCCAGTCAGCGAGATCGCCGCCATCACGGAAACCCTCAACGGCAAAGGCGTCCTGCCCAAGGAACCCCTGGACAAGAAAGACATCAAAAAAGATGTAAGGAACAAGAATAACTCATTGGGTATCATGGGAATTGTTAGTGTCAAAATTTGAAACGTCCCCCGAAAGCTACAAATTTTACCTCGCATCTAGAACCGCCCAAAATCTAATTTCACTTTGTTTTGGTTTATTATTCAGGAGAAAGATGAAAAGCCGCCGCCGCGTCGGAGATCCCGTCACAGATCACTCTCACGGAACAGAACCAGATCGAGATCGTGGGACAGAACGCGCAGGTCCAGATCCCGAGAAAAATCCAGAGATCGAGAACGCGCGGATCGCGACAAACGAGAACGCGTACGATCCTGGAGGAACAAATCACCGCCCAGGCGTTACGACCGCAGAAGATCCGTCTCACCCGGCGGAAGAGTCCGATCCAGATCCAGAAGCCCCAGACATAATTACAGGTAAAACAAAGTATAGTGAGCTTTGGAAGCATTAAAGTATTTCCGTTTGTTTTTTTCTAGGGGTAGATACAGGAACAGATCTCCTCCCCAACGCTCGACGAGTCGTAGCAGATCCAGGTCGCTGGACCGTCGAGATCGTAAAGATTCCCGCGGAGATCTTAAAGAGCGCGAGGTGCAGTCAGGAGCTGGAACGCCGACCCAGGACAGCAACCACGCCGCCGATTTAGATCTCCGCTTGACCCAATCAGTACAATCCGCTGTGGTGCAGCCCCAGCAGCAACCCCCGCCGCCTTTAAATCCCCCGTCGAAGCGCCGCTGTCGCGATTACGACGAGAAGGGCTTCTGCATGCGAGGCGAGATGTGTCCCTTCGACCACGGGGTCGATCCCGTGGTGCTTGAAGACACCACGCTCAGTCGAGTCCTTTATCCAAACGGCGCTGGAGATAACATGCTGGTGCCACCTCCAACTCCTGCTATTCCAGGCGTTAACCCCATCACACATATGAGACCTAATTTACCTTCAGAGTACAACCCACAAGCCCCGCAAATGTGGCATCCGCATAGACCTCCTGGATTTAGAGGAGGACATAGAGGGGGCCTCAATATTGGACCACCTAGAGTAAGTCAAAAGTGAATGTTGAAAATGAATTATCGTTTTTTGTTTTGTTTAGGTGCCGTCAATGGGTTTCCTTCCGACTGGTCCTCCTTTACCCAACATGCAGCAGAGGGAGTTAATATCAGTGCCGGTGTTAGATATAGGATCCCAACCTCCCGAGCCCTTCAATTTCCAACAGAACCCTCCCAATTCTGGAGGATTTCATCATCAAGATCCCGGAATTTTCAAAAAGAAGGCCTTCGACTACAACCGTCTCGGTCCGCGGCAGAAGAATCCCACAAACTGCTCCCTCGAATTGAAGAAGGTCCCGCCTGGAATGAACAACATCACCCACTTGAACAATCATTTCTGCAAGTTTGGCAAAATTGTAAACATCCAGGTCAGTTGCAGATCGATTGATCTGAGCCAAGGAAAGTAATTTGGAATCGGTATTTCCTTGCAGGTTTACTACGAAGGAGATCCAGAAGCCGCCATAGTTACGTTTTCTAGTCACGCCGAGGCGAATGCCGCCTATCGAAGTACCGAGGCCGTCCTCAACAACCGTTTCATCAAGGTCTTTTGGCACGCCGCCAATACAGAAGGTAAATCATTTTTCTTCAAGCATTCGATGGACACTTGCAAATTAGGCAATACGCGACACTCAGCTACGCGACGTCACGCGACATCGCGTGTCAAATAATGATTACATTGTTTTAAATGGGCACGTTCTTACTATGGCTACGCGACGTACCCTTTTAAAGGCCGATTCTCATTTACGCGACACTCAGCTACGCGACTTCACGCGACATCGCCTGTCAAATAATGCTTACATTGTTTTAAATGGGCACGTTCTCACTATGGCTACACGACGTGTCCATTTAAAGGCCGATGCTCGTATACGCGACACTCAGCTTCGCGACGTCACACGACATCGTCTTTCAACTAGACTAGTTTCAAGGTTTACTTTGTGGCTTGATATTTTCAGAACCGGAAGTGCCAGCGAAAATTCAAAAACCGTTTTGGAATCTTCAATTCAACGCGTTTAAGACAAAAATTTGCGTTTTGCAAAAACTTGCGGATTAAGGAAGATATCGAGCAAACAAGACAAGTCTAAAAATTTAGTTTGTCTTTGAGAGGTTTCACTTTGAGGCTTTGATATTTTCACAACCGGGCGTGCCAGTGAAAATTCAAAAACCGTTTTGGAATCTTCTATTGAATGTGTTTTAGACAAAAGGTTGCGTTTTGAAAAAAATTGCGGATTAAGGAAGATATCGAGCAAACAAGACAAGTCTAAAAATTTGGTTTATCTTCGAGAGGTTTCACTTTGAGGCTTGATATTTTCAGAACTGGAAGTGCCAGCCAAAATTGAAAAACCGTTTTGGAATCTTCAATTCAACGCGTTTAGGACAAAAGTTTGCGTTTTGCAAAAACTTGCGGATTAATGAAGATATTGAGCAAACAAGACAAGCCTAAAAATTTAGCTTGTCTTTAAAAGGTTTCACTTTGAGTTTTGATATTTTCTGGACCAGAAGTGTCAGGCGAAAATTCAAAAACCGTTTTGGAATCTGCAATTCAACGCGTTTAAGACAAAAGTTTGCGTTTTGCAAAAATTTGCGGATTAAGGAAGATAACGAGCAAACAAGACAAGTCTAAAAATGTAGTTTGTTTTTGAGAGGTTTTACTTTGAGGCTTGATATTTTCAGGGCCAGCGAAAATTCAAAAACCGTTTTGGAATCTTCAATCCAACGCGTATTAGACAAAAGTTTGCGTTTTGCAAAAACTTGCGGATTAAGAAAGATAACGAGCAAACAAGACAAGTCTAAAAATTTGGTTTGTCTTTGAGTGGTTTCATTTTGAGGCTTGATATTTTCAGAACCGGAAGTGCCAACCAAAACTCAAACACCGTTTTGGAATTTCAATTCAACGCGTTTAAGACATAAGTTTGCGTTTTGCGAAAACTTGCGGATTAAGGAAGATATCGAGCAAATAGGACACGTCTAAAAATTTGTTTTGTCTTTGAGAGTTTTCACTTTGAGGCTTGATATTTTTAGAACCGGAAGTGCCAGCGGAAATTCAAAAACCGCATTGGAATCTTCTATTCAACGCGTTTTAGATAAAAGTTTGCGTTTTGCAAAAACTTGCGGATTAAGGAAGATATCGAGCAAACAAGACAAGTCCACAAATTTAGTTTGTTTTTAAGAGGTTTCACTTTGAGGCTCGATATTTTCGGAACCGGAAGTGCCAGCAAAAATTCAAAAACAGCATGTAATCTTCTATTCAACGCGTTTAAGACATAAGTTAGCGTTTTGCAAAAACTTGCGGATTAAGGAAGATATTGAGCAAACAAGACAAGTCTAAAAATTTAGGTTGTCTTTGAAAGGTTTCACTTTGAGTTTTGATATTTTCTGTACCAGAAGTGTCAGGCAAAAATTCAAAAACAGTTTTGGAATCTTCAATTCAACGCGTTTAAGACAAACGTTTGCGTTTTGCGAAAATTTGCGGATTAAGGAAGATATGGAGCAAACAAGACAAGTCTAAAAGTTTGTCTTTGAGAGGTTTCACTTTGAGGCTTGATATTTTCAGAACCGGAAGTGCCAGCGCAAATTCAAAAAACGTTTTGAAATCTTCCATTTAACGTTTTAGATAAAAGTTTGCGTTTTGCAAAAACTTGCGGATTAAGGAAGATATCGAGCAAACAAAACACGTGTAAAAATTTTGTTTGTTTTTGAGAGGTTTCACTTTGAAGCTTGATATTTTCAGAACCGGAAGTGGCAGCCAAAATTCAAAAACCGTTTTGGATTCTTCTATTCAACGCGTTTTAGACATTAGTTTGCGTTTTGCAAAAACTTGCGGATTAAGGAAGATATCGAGCAAAGAAGACAAGTCGAAAAATTTGGTTTGTATTTGAGAGGTTTCACTTTGAGGCTTGATATTTTCTGAACGGGAAGTGCCTGCCAAAACTCAAAAACAGTTTTGGAATCTTCAATTCAACGCGTTTAAGACAAAAGTTTGCGTTTTGCAACACTTGCGGATTAAGGAAGATATCGAGCAAACAAGACAAGTCTAAAAATTTTACAGGCGATGTCGCACGACGTCGCGTAGCTAGGTCGCGTATATAGGAATAGACCTTAAAGGTAGCAAGGCACTATCTCATTTTTGCCAATTTTTGACTTGGTCACTTTTGGCAGTACACCCACGAAATTTTAAATTTATAATCAAATTTAACCGTAATTTGTCAAAAACAATAGCTACAGCTGTCACTAACTAATGTGTAAACTTCTGTGTAGGTAAACAGGAAAACGTTCCACCCAGACCAGTCAAGGAACGGTTGGGCCAGGCTGCACCGAACGTAGCTCCAAACTCGAACAAAGTCTTGAACCTTGTTCAGCCGAAAGCCGAGAAGGAGAACGCCGTCGAAGAAGACGTCGTTGAAAAGGCCAAGGAGAACGAAGCAAAGAAAGAAGAAGTAAAAGGTAATTGAACTGGCAACCAATTAGATCTGTTAATCTCGACGATTTTTTGTTTGCAGCTCAAGCCACTTTGGCGATTAAAAAGAATCAGGAGTTACTAGCGGCCAAAGAGAAGCTCAAGAAGAACCAAGAGGAGAAACGCAAAGAAGCCCTCAAACTGACCCAAGATTTGCGGAAGAGGAAACAGGAACTGCTCGAGAAACAATTGGCGCAACAGAAACTGCTCATTGTTAAAATGGAGAAATGTAAGCGCGGCTTTTAAATAATCAAAATGTTTGTTTTAATTCAATTGCGTTTAGGTCCAGCTGGCGCTCAACGAGATTTACTCATGGCGACCATCAAAAAATCCCAGGAATCGATCGAAGCGATTCGCAAGGATCTTTCACAGTCGGTGATGTTAAAGCCCACGATGCCGGTCTCACCGAATCCCCTGCTGGTGAGGAAGTCCAAAGAGGAAGCGCAGAAGGAAATGTTGGACGCGGAGCTGGATCTTATGAGTAAACAGGCGGAGGGAGCCGACACCTCGGAGCTGCAGAAGAAACTTTGGGACTTGAGGGCGAAGGTTGGAGGTGGCGTGGGCGTAATAAGGGGCAGGGGACGCGGGCTTCGAAGATTTAACCCAATCGGAAGGCATTTATTGAGCAAGAATAATCTGAAAGATCAAGGTAAATAATATTAAGGTCAAGGTAAAAAATAATTACAAAGGTAAATAGTAAAGGTTAATCTAACAGGGGTTAAACGAACGGTCCTTGCCACATTGTCCTATATTGGATCGAGAGTTCGCGCGTATGTGGTCTTGATTTATCTGCCCTCTTCGCGGCGGGCAACCAAATCTCACCGAGGTTAAACCAACGGTCCTTGCCACATTGTCCTATATTGGATCGAGAGTTTCCACTGTCGCGCATATATTGTTTTGATTTATCTGCTCGCTTCGCGGCGAGCAACCTAATATAACCGCGGTTAAACCAACGGTCCTTGCCACATTGTTCTATATTGAATCGAGAGTTCGCCTATGTTGGTCGCGCGTATGTTGGCTTGATTTATCTGCCCGCTTCGGGGCGGGCAACCTAATCTAACCAGGATTAAACGAACGGTCCTTGCCACATTGTCCTATTTTGGATCGAGAGTTCGCGCTGCCCCGCGTATGTGGTCTTGATTTATCTGCCCGCTTCGCAGCGAGCAACCTAATCTAACCGGGGTTAAAGCAACGGTTCTTGCCACATTGTCCTATATTGGATCGAGAGTTTTTACTGCCAGGGGACGATCCCCTCTGTCAGTAACTTGTTCATGACTCTGTTGGTGTACTCTGGATAGGTTGCTGTTGCGGTCTTTATCAGTTCTGCGGAGAACCCGTCTGGTCCGGGAGCTTCTTTCGCCTTTAGTTTTTTAGCTGCGGTTAACAGTTCTTCTGCTTCAGAAACTCGTAGGTATACCCATTTTATTTTTTTCCCGTTGCGGGAATAGAGTTTGCGAGATTTCTTTCTTCTCTTTTAGGCTCATCTGGAGCGATAACACCTGCCTCAGCTTCCTCGTGACGATTTTGTACCCCATGCCCCAAAGGTCACTGTCAACTTGTGCGGTTAGCTGTCTCTACGCTTCCGTTTTGGTGTTCTTTATTGCCGTTTTTAGGTGTCTTTTGGATACCTTGTAGTTCTCATGGTGCCTTTCTTTGGCTTCCTTTGTTAAGTCTCTGGCGTTGTTTCGCACTGCGATCCTCTTTTTGCGGATGCTTTCTCTCCTTGCTTCAGCCACCTCCTCCGTCCGCCAGTAAGTTGGTTTTCGGTTTTGTTGTTCATATTGGCGGGTTTGAGCGCTTCTTGCAGTATTTGTATGCACTTGTCTGCGTTGTCACCTCCTTTTTCTATGAGCGTTTTCAGAACTGGCATGCAATCTGCAATCTTAGGCAACCTAATTTAACCGGGGTTAAACCAACGGTCCTTGCCACATTGTCCTATATTGCATCGAGTTCGCGCTGCCGCGCGTATGTTATCTTGATTTATCTGCCCGCTTCGCGGCAAGCAACCTAATCTAACCGACGTTAAACCAACGGACCTTGCCACATTGTCCTATATTGGATCGAGAGTTCGTGCTGTCGCGCGTATGTTGTCTTGATTTATCTGCCCGCTTCGCAGCGGGCAATCTAATCTAACCGGGGTTAAACGAACGGTCCTTGCCACATTGTCCTATATTGGATCGAGAGTTCGCGCTGTCTTGCATAAGTTGTCTTGATTTATCTGCCCGCTTCTCCGGCGAACAACCTAGACTGTAGATTGTGGATATGGTGGTGACGACTTTTGTACCCCACCCTCCTCCTCTAAGCGTTGGTGTACTTACCCATTTAGAGCGCCTCCTCAAATCCTGATTCCTTTAGGAATTTCAGGATCTGGGTGGGATTCAAGGACTGCAACTCCTCTGCGTTCAGGCAGTGAGCCCTGAGGTACATGTGTTTCTTACGTGTTCGAGCAGTGCTCCGCAGCCTTTGAGCAGATGTATGTGGGTTTCCTCTGCTGATCCACAGAATCTGCATCCGTCATCCTCCTCTAGGCCTAGGGCCTTGAGATGTTTTCTAAGTCTGCAGTGTCCCGTCAGGACTCCTGTCAGAATTCTAAGCTTGTTCCTGTTTAGTTTCAGGCAAGCTTGAAACTAAACAAGAACAAGCTTCAAATTCGAGGCGAGCAACCTAATCTAACCGGGGTTAAACCAACAGCCATTGCCACATTGTCCTATATTAGATCGAGAGTTCGCGCGTATGTGGTCATAATATATCTGCCCGCTTCGCGGCGGGCAACCTAATCTAACTGGGGTTAAACGAATGGTCCTTACCACATTGTCCTATATTGGATCGAGAGTTCGCGCTGCCGCTCGTATGTGGTCTTGTTTTATCTTCCGGGTTCGCGGCGGGCATCCTAATCTAACCGAGATTAAACCAACGGTCCTTGCCACATTGTCTTATATTGGATCTATTTGGATATGTTGTCTTGATTTATCTGCGCGCTTCGCGGCGGACAACCTAATCTAACCGAGGTTAAACGAACGGGCCTTGCCACATTGTCCTATATTGGATCGAGAGATTTATAATTTAACCACGCCACTGGGGGTTTTGTGTTTTTCCACGGAGGCTAGGTTACATCAACTACATATGAACCTAAATTAGGTTTGTGACGTTTTTTCTTTTGTTGTTTAGGGATTAAGAATTTGAAGGGTCCGTTGAGGGCCGCAACGCATGCTGTGGATCACCGACCGACTCGATTGTTAGTTTCCGGGTATGAAAGCGACGAGGAAGCCAGCGTGCTCTCGCACTTTGGGCAGTTCGGTGAAATTGTCGATTACGTAACGGACGCGGCCACCCCCAGCATTGTTCTGAATTACAAGACGAGGAAGGAAGCGGAGATAGCGTTTGTTAAAGGCAAACATTTTCAGGTGTGTATTGAAGCGAATGTTTGGTGAGGATAAATTGATTTGTTTTGTTAGGATCGTACGTTGTCTGTGACCTGGTGCAACAAAGCGCAATTGAACAATCAGTTATCTGGTCGAGCGGCAAGTCGTACAGTTTTGATCAGCGAATCGGATGAGGATCACCTGATAGAAACCGCGCTTTTGGACGGGGAAGAGGAGATCGGGCCGGAGCTGTCCGAAGAAATTCTGCTGCAAGATGACGAGGAGGAGGAGGAAGAAAGCGAGGACCGTTCGTGGAGGCGATAGTGACTGAGATATCTTTTTTTTTAGTGATTTAGGGAGCGTTTTAGATCAGCGTGTTTATTTTTGTTTTATTTTTTTTGGCTTCATATTAAGGGTATGAAAATTATCTTTTTTTTGCAATTGTACAAAAATGTTTTGGAGCTGTGTAAGCGGAAGGTTTTGTATTTTAAACGACAATCCGAACGGCTCCAATCGATTTGCTAGAAGAGTTTACGATTAACTGATTAATTCTTAACGCGTTTGACTTGGAATCGCAGCCTTGCCGGATTGCAATTGAATACAAAACGTTTCGGATTTTTTCTTTCTTTCGTATTAGCTTCCGATTTAGATTTTGTTTTTCTCTTCTATTGTAGTTATTTTGTTTTTTTTTTGTAATAATGTTTAAGATTTACAATTTAAAAGAAAATATTATATGAGTAACCGTAAGTGTCCCCAAAAAGAAAAAAAGAAAAAAATAAGTATCAGAGAATTAGATAAGAAAAGATACAATAAGAAAAGCAGTAATAACAAAAATATATATATATAAAAAAAGAATGATAAAAGAATATATTGCATATATAATTAGCAAAAATACAAAAAATGATTTTGCTAAAGATGAAAAAAAGATAAATTTTTTTTCTGAAATATTGTATATTTTATTATATTAATTGAGTATTGATGGGGCACCCAAAAAAAATAACTTTTGCTCTGAAAACAATTAAACAATGATTGTAAATGCTGTGAAGAGAGAAGAGCGAAGATTTAGCAACTTCAAAGCAGAAACGGCTGTGAACATGGGGTATTTATTATTGAGACCAGGGAAGGAAGATTTCCGTCTGAAAATTAGACTAAAAGAAGAAAATTGGTTGGATGATCCAGAGAGACGTTGCGAGGGAAAAGGTAACAAGTTGATTAAGGAAAGGTATTAAAAGACTTTAGACTAAACTAGTTGTGTATATTTACCTATTCAGTTTGTGTATTTTTACCTATTCCAATCCTTAAAATCTCAGCAAATTTGCAAAAGGTTGTGAAATTTGCAACGTTTTTTAGTTGCGTTATTAATAATATTTTTGTAAAGTTTCAACCAACAACAGTTGTAAATATTGATTTTTATAATTCGCGTAAAACAAAATTTGGGAGGTACGTAAAATCTGCAAATTTGCAAGAAGTTATGAAATTTTGCAACGTTTTTTAGTAGAATTATTAACAATATCTCTGCAAAGTTTCAACGATGTATGATAACCCATATCGTGTTATCATTTGATAACATAACTTAAAGTGAGTGACCACATTTTCATTGAGACAAAGCGGGACAAATGTGGTGAAATCAGAATTATAATTTGGTTATGAAAGCAGGCCAATAATTTAATGTATATATTCATATACATGTCTATAAATCTATGGGTTTATATCTATATTTTTTAATCTATAAGTCTATAAATATACAAAAACGTGTTTATTATTAATTATTGGTGACTATAAAAATATTTAAAAAAAAACAATAATTTGAATATAAAATTGGGAAAAAATTACTATGTAAGTTTCCATATTACAAGAAAATAATTCAGAAATTACCATGTTCTCTAATTTACTCATGATTTATAACTAGAGGTCGGAACTTTAGGCAATTGCCTATTTTTTTCTTTATAGGCAGATGAAAAAGATAAGCAAATAAATCCGTTTTACATGATTCTCTAACGTTTTACGCTAGTTTTAAAAAAAACTATTTTGCTGTTTTAAATTTTTCTGCCTAAAAGATACCTAATGAGCTCTTCTAGCGCCTATTTGTGACCTAAAATAGTGAAAAATTGTTTATTTACTTATCTATACTATGTGTTTGTGAATCCTTACCTCAAAATTACACTTTTGTTTACAAATTTAGAATACTTCTGCGGGACCGTTTTTTGTTAAAATGCCGAAAGATAAAAGCAGTAGATTCGACATTAAAAAAGTGACGTAAAGTGTCATGAATTTTTTTCATTACAAAAGAATAATAAAAATTAAAGGAAACGTTTTAAAATGAGTGTAAATTTGATACCGGAGACTTAGGAGAGTTCTTATGATGAATCCACACCACCGGAGACAATTGAAAAAGCAAATTCTTCATTTTTGATTCAATTTTTTTTTTGATGGCCCCCGGATCCCAAACTTGTAAGATATATCCCCTCGCATGAGTAATAAAAAATATTGTTTTTAACACGGGCGGTAAGGGGGCGGACTCGCTCCGGAACAATTCGGCTTCCGTAAAGGGGTTGGGACGGAGGATGCCATTCGGGCTGTCCTTCGTGTCGCGGAGGGGGCCAACAGCGGACCGTACCGCACCAGGGGGCATTGTGTGGTCGTCAGCTTTGACGTCGCCAACGCCTTCAACACGGTACAATGGTGGTTCGTTATTGAGGCCCTAGCCCGTTGGAAACTACCGGACACGTTGCTGAGGCTTACTGCCGATTACCTGCGCGACAGAACCATCAGTTACCGCGAGGGGGAGAACTGGCGTGAGCGGGGGTTGTCTGCCGGGGTTCCGCAGGGATCGGTTCTAGGACCATTCTTGTGGAATGTCGCCTATGACGGCCTTCTGCGGACGCTGAGACGGTTACTGCCCACAGTGGTGGGTATTGTGGCATATGCAGACGACCTGGCACTCGTCTTCACAGACAGGTGCTGGGATATGCTGCGTCTCAGGGTCACGCGCGCGGGGGAACTCGTTCGGGAGTGGATGGAGACGGCGGGCCTTCAGCTCGCCGCCTCTAAAACAGGCGGCCCTGCTCTCCACTAGAAGGTCAGGCAGAGGCATTCTGGAGATTGAAATTTTGGGAGAGAAGATACCGGTCGAACGGTCGATTCGGTACCTCGGTGTGATCCTCCAGGCGGGTCAGTGGGGATTACACGTGTGCCATGCCGCCGGCAACGCGGCACGCGCATCACAACAGGTGGCGCGTCTCATGCCGAGGGCCTCCGGGCCTGGTGAGGGTAGGAGGAGGCTTATGGCCAGTGTGGCCACTAGTAGACTCCTATACGCGGCACCGGTGTGGGCAACGGCGGTGAGGGGTAACGCTCGTAACAGGGAGCGTTTGCGACGGGCACTACGCCCGGTGGCCATCAGGGTCGCCCGGGCTTACCGCACTGTTAGCAGTGACGCCGTGGAGGTCATATCACGAATTCCTCCCGCGGACCTCCTTGTTATGGAGCGCGCGTCGGTGAGGGATGCAAGAACTTCTGGTGGGAACCGCGGGGAGGCAAGGAGGGCTGCTCGGGAGCAACTACTTGCCTGCTGGCAGGAGAGGTGGTCACGTGGCGGAAACGGCGCGTGGACTCGTCGTCTCATCCCTGATTTAATTCGGTGGATGGGGCGAGGGCTTGATGAGGCGGGTTCGTACTTTCTCACCCAGCTTCTTACCGGACACGGGTCCTTCCGAGCGTATCTCCATAGGATTGGGAAAGCCCCAGACGACAGGTGCATATCCTGTGGAGAGGGCGTGCGCGACGACGCGGAGCAAACTCTCGTGGCGTGTCCGCGTTGAGAGAAGGAGCGACAGGCCCTGGCGTCGGCCCTGGAACGGGAAGTCACGGTCGAAGCCGTGGCGGGTGGCCTCGCCGGCGAGGTGGGGCGGGGCGTGTGGGCGGCCTTAAGCCGATTCGCGGCCACAGTCATGCGGGCTAAGGAGTTGCCTGTGTGGGAACAAGGGCGGTAGAGTTTTTTTTCTTGTTTTTTTTTGTTTGTCTCTGTTTTTGTTTTTTTTATTACTTGTGTTGTAATTGTTGCAATTGTAAATGCTATTGTATAGCATATTTTGCTTTACTTTTTTTTACTTTCGTGTAAATACTGTTGTATTTTTATTCGAAGGGTGGGCAGAGGCAGTAATGCCATCGCTGGCGGTCCCTCTGTCCTTCCGTTTTGAGTGGTCACTTTGCAAAAAAAAAAAAAAAAAACACGGGCGGTATTGTCAATTGCCCTCTCGAGCGAATGTGCGCACTGACGTTGTTCGTGCGCCCAATTTCGCTCTCGCGTGAAATTGACAACTTTCCGCTCTAGTTACAAGTTACTACTATTTGCGTTCGAATTTTGTTAACAAAAATCTCACTAGGTTTAAGCCACAAATTGTCACGTCTTTACAGAGAAGCCATAGAGATAGAAGAAGGAGACCATTGCCTGAACACAAGAGATGATTAATGCGACTTGTCCCAGCATGGCCACCGATTATATCCACCCTCAAAATGCAATTCCAGACATCTCACCAAACCAACAAGGCGAACAAACACGAGGACGGAAGCATCTTGGCACACAATGCGCATGATCCGAAGCCAAACAGCTACAAATGAACGCGTTTCAAACGACTACTAAAGGAGGACTGCGGAAAAATGAGGCGATTCAACAAACCGCAAGAAAACAAAAAGGACACCACACAACCGCTCAATATAAGAATGGCGAATGTTAGTTCGCCGAAACGTCGAGAATCCTAGTTCTAGCCTGACCTAACCAACCCTCATCATCAATGCGGAATCCTCGTAAAATCAAATCAGCACATATTTTCTTCTTTCTTTAAGTTTTTCTGTCTTTAAGGCGACTGAAAGATCTCCTGATGATATTGTGACATTTATCTGCTATAATTTAGTTCCTGAAAATCAGTAGCACCCGCGCAGCTTACAGGGAACATTGGTTGCAGGTCCTTGCTAGCCATCCAGTTATTTATACTTCGTTGTTACACCTTCCACTTGTATCAATTTAAGCACCCCGTCATAGACGATGTTCCAGAGTATGGGTCATACTACAGATCCTTGTGGGACACCAGTGTTAACACTGTGCTCTTTAGGCTCTCCATTTGAAACATAAATGAATTTACGGTTACTAAGGTAGCTCCTTATAATCCATAGAAGATGTGGAGGCATGTCTTTTTTTTCATTTCAACCATGATGTGTTGCCAAGATTCAGAATTAAATGCGTTTCGAACGTCAGTATTATAAGAACACACATGCGCCGAGTTCGTCGTGTGCCGTTCCTGCTCTACTATATTTATGACTCCTGTACTGTGTCGTACAGTTGATCTACCTTCTCTGAACCCGAATGGCCGTTGAGATAGTTCCTTACCAGGTGTATATCAGTAGATCTTTCAGTCGCCTTAAAGACAACTCAAATATAGTCTATTGTATACCGTGTGCTGAGTGTGAGCTGGTGTACGTTGGTCAGACCGGCCAAAGATTGTCCTCTAGACTGGCCAATCACAGAAGTGATTGCAGACTAAAACCCCACACTTTAGCCCTTAGCAACACATTGTAATGACAAGGACCATAGGGTCAAATATGATGAACTAAAAGTCCTTCCAAAGGAGCCACGTCTATCTAAGGGACTCTTCTAAGAAATGTGTTTTATTCTTAACGCCGGTGCAGCCATGAACTCAAGGAAAGACCCGGACGGGTTGAGCAATATATACGCTTGGCTTATGACTTGGGCGACGTCTAGACGCAGTTGATTGGATGGGTGGTTTTCTGTTTTGCTATATATTTTCTATTTTTGCTGCGGTTTGGGTTCTCTAATGGTTCCACCTGTTTTATAATTTCTTAAATGGTTGTCGTTGCGCTCCTTGTTTCTAGGAAGATCTGAGTACCTTCCGTATTACTTTGGTTTTTAAATATAAATTTCAATAGAAAAATCTGTAAGCTATGTCGAACTGAAAGAATTTTGAATACAACTGTCCAAGTTTTCAAACTAGTTATTTGAATGTCTGACCTCGTTTGCGACTTTGAGTTTGAGGAGCGGACCGCGGCCAGATAAAATATTTTCCAAAACTAACTGAGGTATATCATAGACTGACTAATTCTCTACAAATGTGTGAAATTTTATTGTTCCACGTTGTGTGAAACTTACTAAAATAATTTTTTAAACAAATCAAGATATGGCAATCACGAATTTCAACCAAAAATGAAAAATTATACTAAATACTAAAATTTAAAAATTTTCAAAAATTGCGAAAACATGTATTAAAATATGAGGGATTTCAATGAAACTTTTACTGAATGTGCGTATGCACCAGAAGTATCATTTGACAAAATTTGAACGATCTTACTCCAAAGGGGACGTCGTGAGGAATGATTTTTTCTTCAAAGTTTACTTGCAAATATTTCGTCAACGCCTTAAGATGGAAAATTATAGCCGGAATATATGTAAGACGTCGGTGTATATAAAAAAGTATTCTTTGCAAATTTTGCAAGAACCTTCGGTTTAGTCGCAAAAGTAAAAAATATAAAATCCCAAAATTTATCAAAGGGGGTACGTCCCCTTGAATTGAATTTCGGTTTTAATTTACACGGGTTTAATTGAGCTCTTCCGCCAAAACGCTTCGCATTGGAAAAATGAAAATGACACAACTTTTAGATGAAAATGTGATCTATAAAATAGCACTAAATGCATATTTCTTAAACTTCGGAAAATTGGACAAAAAAATATATTTGCAAGTATTTCTTTATTAAAAAAAATCTTGTGTCAAGGAAATCGACAACAAATATGTCAATTTCAATAGAAATATGTACAATCTATATAAAACTTATGTAAACTATATAAAACTTAATGTTAAAAGAAAGTGCACTCTATATATCTGTGTTAAAATTATTTCATGCAAACCCAAGGAAATGAGGTATAAGATTTTTCGAAGACGAAGCAGAAAAGTAGACGACATTTTTAAACGCTCGTCATGTCGTGGCATCAGCCGCAAAAAGTTTGCATTCAGCACATTTCAATAGGCCTCAATGAGCACTATTCGATTTTCAAAAGAAAATCCGGATAAATTTCGTGATGGCTTTTCCTTCACCCGTCAAGTGGTAAAACTGACCGTCTTTCAACAATAACTCTTTTGCTATACTCGCTAGGAAGTCAAGGAATACACCTTTAGATTCCAAATTAAATGCGTAATTTTTAACTATTCTTGTAGAAAACTCGTAATTCTCACCGTTTGGAAAGTGGCTTTTAAATTACCAGATGACCGAAAAACTTACATCGTCCCCCATGTAAAATTAGCAGAATTTCAAGAATCTCCAATCAGAAATTTGTAAAACAATAGTTTTCTTTTATAAAATCGGTAAAAACTCTAATCAAATATGGCCGAGCTTACTTTCACTCACGTAAAAGTGTGAAAAGTGTTGCAATTGTTTCTAATGTAGAATTTTCCAACTTTAACAAATATGAGAAATAAAATTTTCCTGGACACCATTCCCCACGGAAAATGGAAGGAAACTTCTGTGGGGCGAAGTTGATTATGCAACCGTTGCTAGCCACCCCGCTAACCATTGAAAAAAAAATCCTGGTTAAACGGTTTGCAATGGAATGATAAAAATTTACTCCGCTGTTAGAGGAAAGTTTACTCTATAGAATCATGTTAGAAGAATTTCTTAGAAATGTTGAGAAATGGAAAACGCAAATGTTTGAAAATCAAGTAAACAATTGGAGGGAGATTTGAAACGTCGGCCACGTCTGAACCGTCAGCCGCAGAAAATTCATGTTGCATATTTTATTAGAACTTGATGAGTTGTATTCGAATTTAAATCGAAAATGCCGATAAATATTGAAATGGATGATCCTTCCGCAGTGAAATTGTAAAACTGACAGTTTTTCGCCAAAAACTATGTTGCTATACATCCGAGGAAGACGCGTGTTGAACATAAATACCGTTAGAATCTAAATTCAGTTTAAAAGCTCCAATTATTCTTAAAAAAAAACTCGTAAATATTGCGGTTTATGAAATAAACTTTAGAATTCAAATGTGAACGGAAGCAACTGTTTCTGATGTAAAATGGTCTGAATTTTAAGAATCTGCTGAAACAAAGGTGTAAAATCCTCGTTTTCTTGTAGAAATTTGTGAAAAATTGCGAATTTTGACGTTGCTATGTGTAACTAATGAAGAGCCAGAGTCGTCTGCAAGTCGTCTTCGGACGGTGGAAATCTACAGTTTAGAAATTTCAAGAAATCTTGAATTTGATTTGAATTTCAACCTAACAATTACCGAAAAATCAGAATGGTATCACCGAAGAAGCAGGTACGTTTACACTGGCACACATGTATGAGAACTTGTGTATTTTATACAAATTTTGAAACAACACCTCATACTATAGCTCATACATTTTGTATGAACTCATACATTTCCCGATACATTTTGAGTGAGCAAAAAAAAGCTCACACATGACTTGTGTGAGGTGAATTAAATTTAAAGTGTTTTGATCAGTTGATTATAAAAAAAGAGGGATTCCTGTTAAATTGTTTAAATATTTAAATTGTTCTAATGTAATAATTTATTTATAATTATTTGTTTAGTCAATAATACAAATATATTTATTTAATATAGTAAATTGTTGTTCAACGTGCCTCGGACTGGACTGACTACTCGGCAACGACCACAGCAATGCACAAGGAAATCGAAAGAAATTACGATGGGAACATGGAATGTAAGGAGCCTCTACCAGATAGGTGCACTAAAAGCCTTAACAAACGAAATGGAGAGATACAAACTCGACATAGTGGCACTACAGGAGACCAACTGGAGCGACAGCGGCATCATGGATATAGGAAAATATAGGATATGTAAAAGCAGTAATAATGGGAAGGCGCACAAGTTAGGAACAGGCTTCATACTCAAGAAAAGTGTAGGGAAGGATATTATGGACTTCCAAGCAGTAGATGACAGACTCTGCATGATCCGAATAAGAATGAAGCTCTTCAATCTGACAATAATTAACGTACATGCACCGAGCGAAGAGAAAACAGACGACGAAAAAGAGATCTTCTACGCAAAACTAGAAAGGCTATTCGATTCGACACACAACAACGACGTAAAGATGATCTTGGGGGATTTCAATGCTAAGATAGGGAAAGAAGACGTATACAGACCCACGATTGGAAAACACAGCCTACACGAAAATACTAACGACAATGGACAGAGACTAGTGGACCTAGCAGCATCTAGAAACCTTGTAATCAGCAGTACGCTATTCCCACATAAAGACATCCACAAGATGACATGGAGATCACCAGACGGAAGGACACTCAATCAAATAGACCATGTCTTAATAAACACAAGATTTATGTCCAGCATACAGGACGTCAGAAGCTGCAAAGGGGCAGACTGCAACTCGGACCATTACCTGGTGAGGATTAAATTAAAACAAAGGCTAGCCAACTCGAAAAAGTCAGCAAACAGCGGAATAGAAAAATGGGATGTGGAAAAACTGAACTTAACCAGGGTAAGGCAACGATACGAAGAAAAGATCGCCGAAAAACTAGGAGTGTTGACGGAAAATCATAGTATTGAGGAACAATGGACGGAAATTGCAAAGGGGATTAAGGAATCGGCAGAGGAGGCTCTCGGGAAAGTCCATAGGAAAAAACGAAACCAATGGTACCATGCAGAGTGTGAAGAAGCACGCGAGAAACAACAGAAAGCTAGGGCAGAGAATTTGCAGAGACCCACGAGAGCCAAACAAGCTGAGTACAACAAGCAAAGAAAGGAAGCATCCAAATTATTTCGGAAGAAGAAACGGGCCCATTTTAACGACCAGGTGGCACAGATAGGACACCACCAAGAGAAACACGAAATTAGAGAATGCTACAAGATAGTGAACAACCTGCGAAATGGATTTCAGCCCAGAGCAACAATAATCAACAGTAAAGAGGGCACCTTACTGGCTGAAGAAAGTAAAGTGGTAGGTAGATGGGCGGAATATTTTAACGAACTCCTGAATACCTCACTACGAGTGGAATTAACCGGACAAACAGCTGAAGACGACCCAATTCACACACCAGAAATAAGAGATCTGAGAGAAGATAACGAACCATCACAAAGAGAAATAAGCGAGGCGATAAAGGCACTAAAGAACCACAAAGCACCGGGACCGGACATGATAACATCTGAAATGATCAAAATGGGAGGAGACGCTCTGAACTGTGCTTTACACCAGCTGATAGGAAGAATCTGGAGGACAGAAGAGATACCCGAGGAATGGCGGGAGGGGAAGATATGCCCTATCTACAAGAAAGGAAACAAACTGGAGTGCAAGAACTATCGTGGTATAACTCTTCTTAACACGGCCTACAAGGTGCTGTCATGGATAATCGGACGAAGACTCCAACCGTACGCAGAGAGCATTATAGGACAGTATCAGACAGGTTTCCAGAAAGGAAAGTCGACGACTGACCAAATGTTTACACTCAGACAAATACTAGAAAAGACATGGGAAATCAACATCAGCACATACCAGGTCTTCGTAGACTTTAAACAAGCGTATGATACTATCGATAGAAGAACTCTCATGAAGACAATGGAAGAATTCGAGATACCACAAAAGATCATTAAATTGGTAAATTGTACGTTAAAAAAGACTTGGAACCAAGTCGGTATCCAAAAAACGACATCGCACAAGTTTGAAACCATTACAGGTCTGAGACAAGGAGACAGTCTATCACCCATATTATTTAACATCGCGCTCGAAAAAGCTATAAGGAAAGCTCAGATAGAATGCAACGGTACCATCTACAATAAATCCACGCAACTTTTGGGCTATGCTGACGACCTAAACATCATCGGTAGATCGCTAACGGCAATGAAAGATGCTTACGGTAAAATGGAGAAGAGAGCCAAGGAGATAGGTCTGTCAATAAACAAGGATAAAACAAAAGTAATGATGGTAAGACCGGGAGCGCCAGCACACGCAGTAAATAATCTGGATATGGGAGAGTACACTGTAGAAGTCGTCAACAACTTTAAATATCTGGGATCAACCGTCACGGATCAGAACGACGAAGGGGTGGAAGTACAACATAGAATCATGCAAGCCAACAGGGCATACTTCACTCTTAAATCCATCCTTAACTCGAAGCTAGCTAGCAGACAAACGAAGTGTAATATATATAAAGCAATCATACGACCCATCCTCACATATGGAAGCGAAGCATGGACGCTGACCCAGAAATCGGAAAAGATGCTGGAGATTTTTGAGCGAAAGATCCTGAGGAAAATTTATGGGGCAATTAACAGCGAAGAGGGCTGGAGAATTACGATGAACTTCGAGCTATATCAGTTATACAAAAGCCCAGATGTGGTATCCCACATAAAACTAAGCAGGCTAAGATGGGCGGGACATGTGTGCCGGATGGCTCCAACAGCAGTGCCGAGACAAATACTCAGAGTGCCGGAAGGTAGAAGGAAAGCGGGCAGGCCAAGGGCGAGATGGGAGGAAAGTGTGAAAAGGGATGCGAGAGAGATGCTGGGGGTGCGGAACTGGCGGGCGGCGGCAGAGGAAAGGGAACGCTGGAGACAACGTTTGGTGGAGGCCAGGGCTCGCTTCGGGCTGTAGCGCCATTGGAGAGAAATTGTTGTTCAGGATTAACCCTTTGAAGGGTTTTCAGAAAGTATGTTTTTATCAGCACTTTATATTTTATTAGCCCATGTGATTATAAAAAAACGACTTAAATATAAATATGTTGGGTTTTACAAAACCCAAAATTAGGTATAAATTATGGTTTATTGTAATTGTTTATTTAGGGTTTATTGTAAACTACGTTTTCGTTTTAATCAACGAAAATAGTTTTACTTGTTTATGAACATGTTGAGGAAGTGTAAACGCAATCACGTTTATCAACATGTTTCATGACTTGTACGCGCACACTTGTTGGTGCAATATGACACTTGTTTCTCATAAAACTTCTCATACATGTTTGTCATTTACACTGACAAACATGTAAATAACTTCAAAACGCTTTACTAAGGTCTTGGGTTAAAAACAAAGAAGCGTTTACAACTAATGGTAAAATAGTATTTTGTCAATGTTGTCAAAAACATGTACGTACATACTATAAGTATATAATTCTGAATATTCCATCTCTGATTAATTATAGGTACCTTGCTCTAAAAAATCGCACATAAATCAACATGAAAAAACAACTTTGCATCAAAGTAATTTAACGAAACCAAACCAACGTGAAATATATATTTTGTTAACTGAAAACATAGCTGATAGTAGGCATCATGTGTTTTATTTAGACCTATGTGAACAATGCTGGCAGCGAATTTACCGTGGTTTAAATTACAATGGCCAAAATTTAAACAGTTTTTAAAAAATACTGCAATCGTTCCGTACCAAACGAATCCACCATCAGAAAACCATATCTGCCGATATGATACAACAAGATGCACAAATTCGCTCTGACATTGGCAAATGTTGTGTATGGATTGCAGTTGATGAAACGACTGACACTAAAGAGGCCGCTATGCTGCTAACATTATTGTAGGAAAATTAAGTTCAAAGGAGCCTACGATTTCATATTTGTTAGCTGTGCAATTTTTTGAGAAAACGAATCATGTAACTATCGCACGTTTTGTCAATGACTCAATGGGTATGTTTCTTACAAACTCCCATGATTGCTTCTATTACTTCATAGTAAAATTAATAATGTTTTAGGCGTTTTGTGGCCCAATGCACTTGTGGCTCTGATGCAGCCTCTTACATCAGTGGTTCTTAACCTTTTTAAGCCGCGACCCAATTTTGAGGAATATGTTTATAGCGCGACCCAAAAGAACAAACGGAAGAATTTTTAGACAATAATTAATAAAATAAATCTTTTATTTTACAATAATGACATTTTAAGTCACATATCGTGAGTGTACTGGAAAAAGTGATCAAGTCGAAAATTGACAAAAATGAGATAATCTGCTCAAGTCGTTTTAACGGTCTGCTACCTTTATGTGAGGGGTTCAAGGGTAGTTCATGCACACCACACGACAACCGCACAGGGCGAGAATGTCGCATAGCCTACTCCTGTAGGCTACTCCTACTATATTGTCCTACTCAATTCCGACTCTCGCCTCCACGTGGTCAACCCTGGTAACCTGAGAGGAGATGAGGTAACCAATCGGTATGGAAGGCGAGGTGAGGGCTAACGAGAGCGGGAGAGATGGCCCGATAACGGGGTTAACCAAGAAACGGAGGTTAACCAAATAAATAACGGGGTTAACCAAGAACCCCATCATAGAAAAAAAACAGTTACGAAAACTCTAAGAAAAAAGACCGGACTCTACCGGTCAGGAAAAAGACCGGAATCTACGACGACGAGGCTTGGAATGGAAAAAAAATTCTAGGGGAGGCCAAGACCAATAATGGGTTGTGGAGCCAAAGCTGATGATGACACCTTTATGTGAAAAAATTGTCCAAGCCAGCTAATCATAACCTTCTAACATGGGACAAAAATGGTCAAGTCTTTAACATCAAAGTATCTACAGTTAAAAGTTTCCACGTCTAGTTACTCACTTTTGCCAATTTTTGACTAGGTCATTTTTAAAGATAACTTTGAAGTTGTATAAATCTACACACTTTACACGACTTGAGTTTCGAGTAAAAAGGATAACTAAAGCTATTTTGCGATTTAATTGTAAGGAAAATTTAATGAATAACCTAATAAAGAAATATCACATGCAGTGATATATCACGTGTATTTATTTTTTCGTTGAATGCGAGATTTAAAAATTGGGGGCTTAAAAAGATGCTAAAAAACATGATTAATGGACATGTGATTAATGGACGACCCCTAAACTTACACAAGCTGGATGATGCTCTGCTAGACCGGCTTATAGATGTTTCTGTGATCGTAGATCTCCTGCATATTTTAGTCTTGTTGGCAATTGTTGATTGCATATTTTACAGAAATTATTTGGTGGCTCGCGGCTGAAACTTTATCTTCTTAGAGGTGAAGGGTGAATTTTCAGTATTAAACTCCTCTTCTTCCCACCATCATTGCTGATTTTATGATATTTTTTCATATGTCGCTATCTTCTCTTGTGAAGGTTGACTTGCAAACGGTGCATTTGTGGTACCTACATTTTTCGATTATCGTTACATACTTCCATTATGACTACGAAGTTTATCTTTGCTTGCGAAAACTTTTACACATTGATCGCAGGGATACAGTTTTAGTTGTTGATAGTTGATATGACAATGAATTTAGAGCTCAGGCATATATACTAATCGCATTCTAATGTATATCTATAAAATTAATGCTAAGCATCCGACCGCGCTCGAGGTGTGTGTTAGTAAAATTATTGTAAATAAAACGTTTTGAAACTATAGCGATAAAATTGAAATACGACAAATGTTGATTCGGCGGTTCTTATCAACTATTTCACAATTCAAACATTCCATTCTCGCGCGCGTTTACAAGTTCAAACACGAAATTGAAAATCATATCACCATATTAAAACTCACTGATATAGTGATATGAAATCACTGAAAGTAGCATACAAAGTATTTTGCAAACCAGCTTTTTTTAAGCGGTCCTTGGGGCACTTACAGTTGGACAGCCCTGGGCTAGATATTTAATTAAATGTAAATATGAGATTCAAAATGTCTTAGTTGTTATGAGAAAGGTATTTTAATATCTTTGGTGCAGTATTTTCATTTTAATTCGAATTTATTTATTTAAATATACAATATGTGTAGTTCCTTACAAATACTATTTATTCAGTTTATCGACAAAGAACTAAATTAATAAAAGAAAAGTTATCTCTAAATAGAACTTTTGGATTGTAACACCAAGAAAAGAAAGAAAAAAATATATCCAACGAAATCTTTAACTTTGTACAATCAAATCGTTAAATTTAATTTTTAAATCCATATATATATTTCACATATCTATATAAATCTGAGAACTTAACATGGACGACTCAATAGCAGAACGTTTTACTAAAATATAATTATAAAAGGAGAAAAATTTTATCAAATAAAATATTAACAGTAATATCCCCATCCGCGTGAGTGCTTTACGATTCCGGCTTATTTTCCGTGTTGTTCGGCTCGTGCCAGGTCAGTCGCTCTTCGTAAAATTTAATGACAATGTGTGGGCACTTTTTGTTCGCTTGTTTCGATGGTACTAAATCAGCTTCATCTGAACCAGCCCATTTCATTAAAAACATTAACTGACCTAAAACAAATTAAACATTTAACATTTTTATTACATTTGACTATTCAATAAATAAACATGCATTGTGATACACATGGTGATGGTGAATAGTGGTAAACATAATGATGATAATGGTGATAATTGTTGAAAATTAGATAATTGATTTAAAATTGTCTGGCTCAAGGGGTTAGTTAAGACTATTTCATCACTCAATCACTAGTTCACCCTGACTACTGATGCAATGATAACTATCGCAACTTTTTTGCTACATAGCTGAAACTTTGCACATATATTGTTAATAAAGCAATTAAGAAATGTTGCAAATTTCATTACTTTTTGTAAATTTGCGGAAATTTTTCGGACCTCCTAAATTTTGTTTTACGCAAATTATAAAATCAAGATTTACAAACTTTTGCAATTTTTTGTGTGTAGATGGTTGAAACTTTGCAAAAATATTGTTAATAACGCAACTAAAATACGTTGCAAATTTCATAACTTTCGCAAATGTGCAGAGATTTTACGGACCCCCCATTCTGATTTAGTAGCTAAAGGTAAAGAAATCTTCAAACGCCGTGCTTTATCTCTTCAGGCAGGGTCGGTCATCCATGGTAGAGAATTTTTTTAAATGAAAACGCAACTGAAGCTTCATTTATTGTCAGTTCACACATAGCAAAATCTGGAAAGCCACGTACTATTGTCGAGACATTGATTAAACCTCGCGTAAAGATGTTCTAAGTTGCATATTAGGTCCAGACAAGGCCAAGAAGATTGATACTGTGCAGCTGTCAAATAGCACTATAAGTAAGCAAATTTACACAATGGAGAACGAGGCTTATAAGAAGGTAGAAAATTTGTATTTTCTTTAGTTCACAGCTTGATGAAAGTACCGGCGTTGCAGGGCATTTGCATTTGGTTTTTATTGTGTTTGTAAGGTATCCATTCGAAATGCAAATAGAAGAAGAACTAGTATATATTACATCATTTATATCATACACATCATTTTTTGAGGTGAAATTATGATAAAAATGAAAATTTGTTTGAGGGTGGAATAGTTGATGAGGATGGAATAATGTAGAGAACTTAGAGGTGCACGCCACTGGTGACGCTGAAAGAGCCAATTGGTTTTCTTTATGCCAATTTTTCTGCCGCTCGGCGGTATGCAAGCCAAACTAAGGATGGTGATACCTGGAAAATTTAAAGGTACACGCCATTGTCGCTTTCATCGCTACCTGCTGCCGCATGTGGTAGACTATAGTGAATTGTAAATGTACTGCCAGATTATGCCAATAGACCTTTTTACCGTTAGTTAAGCGCATGAGCATCCGCCAAGTTTGAAAGGAGGGAATATGAAAGTTTCGGGAAAATAATGTTTCACGTATAACCTAAAAGTTCGGGCAAAACATAGCAGAAATTGAAAAAAAATTCAACTATGAAAAGGTCTATGAAATCGATATAGAAAGCGTTGCATAGCAATAGAGTTTTTGAAAGAATATCACATTCAAATCCCGCTTTTTTTTAGGGTTCCTTACCGAAAACGGAACCCTTATAAGATCACTTTGTTGTCCGTCTGTCTGTCAAGACCATTTTTCTAAGGAACGCGTACAGGTAACAAGTTGAAATTTGTATCAAATACTCGGGTCTGCGGTCTCTTTCAGCTGTGAAAAAATCAAACTTCTAAGTCAACGCGATCAAAAGATATGACCGTTTATGTCGCATATTTTGCGATTTCACAAGGGAATCAAAACCTATAGGGTACTTCCCGTTGACCTAGAATCATGAAATTTGGCAAGAAGCGGTGTCTTACAGCACATGTAAAGGGGAAAATCGAAAAACCGTAAATATGTAGTTTAATTACAAGAAAAATGCGAATTTACTATTAGAAACTTGAAAGAAAATTAAGAAAAAAAAAAGAAAAATTAGAAACGTGTATATGAAAATACACTAATGTGTTGCTTGTATTGTCAGGCACCAGAAGCATATGGGTTGCATACAGTTAGGTCCTCCTAAAGATACCTTACTTACAAGTTTGTACGGAACCCTCGGTGCGCGAGTCACAACTCGCACTTGGCCGTTTATTTTTTTACTTAATATCACCAGGCCCGGACTTAGAGACCGAGGGCCCCTAGGTACTTGACATTTGCCCCCGCCTCCCCAAATCTCGAGAATATTTAATAAAATATTATTTTGGTTAAAGCTTTTTGATAAGGCAGAGGGCTTTTGAGCTTATGTAAAGATTCCGCCACCGGGGCCCTTAGGCCGGGACATTGTAGGCCTAGGCAGAAAACCGTCACTGAATATCACACATTTCTGTGCGAATGAACGAAGCCGCTATTATTAGATAATATTTAGATATAGAATGTACAGTATAATCTCGATAATCCGACACATATGGGACCAGCCAACCGCCGGATTATAAGAAAGAGTGGCGGGAGGGAAGAGCGCGAGCAGTCTCCAGACCGCCGAATTACTGACTGATTAACTAACGGCCGAATTACCGAGATTATACTGTATATTGCCACATTGACCTCATTGTGGATCGGGAGTTCGTGCGAATGTGATATCTTGATTTAACTGCCGTTTCGCAGTGTGCAACCTAATCTAACCTGGGTTAAACCAACAGTCCTTGCCACATTATCCTATTTTCAATCCTTCGATTTAGTCACAAACGTAAAAAATACCCCTTCTAAGTATTTCGTTTATTAATTGACATGGGTTTAACTGAAGAACGCGGTTGGAGGTTTGCAAAAAAAATGTCAATTTCAATAGACAAGCGTATGCACTATCTAGAACTGAAAGATTTTTTAATATATCTGTTTTTAAAATATAGTTACAATATAATCTCGGTAATTCGGCGGTTGGGTAATCGGACGACACGTCCAGTAATCGGGCGGTCCGGAGACCGCTCGCGCTCTTCCCTCCCGCCACTCTTTCTTATAATTCGGCAGTTGTCTAGTCCCCTATGTGTCGGATTATACTGTATTTAAATATCTTACCATCTGGACCGCTTTGAATTTGAGGGGCCATTTTTGCCGCCATATGAAATTTTTGTAAAATATACAAGGGAATTCGATAGAATGATCCTTTTCTCTACAAATGTGTAAAATTTTATTGTTCTACGTAGTGTGAAACTTACTAAAATAATTTTTTTTAACAAACCATCACGAATTCCAACCAATACCGAACTCGTAAATATAAAAATATTAAAAAAATAGGGAAAAAATGTATTAACCCTTCATAGATTTCAATGAAACTTTTACTGAATATGGGTATCTACGAGAAGTACCCGCTGACCAAATTTGAAAGCTCCGCCCCCAATGGGAGCAGCGTGGCGAATTATTTTGGCTTCAAAGGTTTTTTGCAAATTTCTCGCCAACGCCTCAAAATAGAAAATTACAACCGGGATCTCCCTATGTAGTTTGTCCGTGCTACAAATAAGTATTTTTTGCAAATTTTGTGAAATCGTTCGATTTAGTCACAAAAGTAAAAAATATAAAATGCAAAAATGTTCGCCCTTCTCTGAATTTCAATTTACATGGGTTTCAATGGGAAACGCGGTAAGACCGCGTTAGAACTGAAAGATTTTTTAATAATCTGTTGGAGTTTGCAAAATATAGTTACAGTATAATATCGGTAATTCGGCCGTTGGGTAATCGGACGACACGTCCAGTAATCGCCACCTCCCGCCACTCTTATAATCTGGCGGTTGTCTGGTCCTATATGTGTCGGATTATAGAGATTATACTGTATTTAAATATCTTACCATCTTTGAATTTGAGGGGCGGCGGTTGCCGCCAGATGAAATATTTTGCAAAATATACAAGGGGATTTGATAGAATGATCCTTTCTCTACAAATGTGTAAAACTGTATTGTTCTAAATAGTGTGAAACTTACTAAAATATTTTTTTTAACAAATCAATCAATCACGAATTCCAACGAAAACCGAACTTTTAAATATAAACATATTCAAAAAATAGCGAAAAAATGTACTAACCCTTCATAGATTTCAATGAAACTTTTACTGAATATGGGTATCTACGAGAAGTACCGGCAGACCAAATTTAAAAGCTCCGCCCCCAATGGGGGCAGCGTGGCAAATTATTTTGGCTTCAAAAGTTTTTTGCAAATATCTCGCCAACGCCTCAAAATAGAAATTTACGACCGGGATCTCCATATGTAGTTTGTTCGTATCTACAAATAAGTATTCTTTGCAAATTTTGTAAAATCGTTCGATTTAGTCACAAAAGTAAAAAAATCTAAAATGCAAAAATTTAAAATTTTTCGATTGTCGATTTACATGGGTTTAAATGGAGAACGCGGTAAGAAGTTTACAAATAAATTCATTCTGCAAAAACGGTTCGCTTTGCAAGGATGAACATGACAAACTTTTTAGATGAAAGTCCGTCCTATTGAACAGAGTTAAAGGTTGAAAATTTGTATTTTTCTTAAGTTAACAGATTGAAGAAAGTACCGACGTTCTTGTGTTTGTAAGGTATCCATTCGAAATGAAAATAGAAGAAGAACTTTTGAGGAGTGAATTGCTTGAAACTTACACCACTGGCGAGAAAATTTATCGACAAAAATATAGGTACAGAAAAATGATTTGAAATGGAGCAAATGTGTTGATATTTGCAGCGATGGAGTGGCTGCAATGGTTGCAAAAGTAAAGGGAGCCGTTTCTAGAATGAAGCAAGTGGCAGACAATGCCACCCAGTAGCTACTGTGTCATCCATCGACATTCTCTGGCAACTAGAAGGATGCCGCAAGATTTAAAACTCCTATTGGATGATGCTGTGAAGATAATTAAGCATGTTAAGAGTCGCCCGCTTTAAGCACGTCTAACTTACCGCCGAAGATCTGGGTTTGGAATCACTATCACCTCTTGCTTCACATTGAAGTGCGATGGTTATCAAGAGGAAAATTTTAGCCAGACTATTTTTCAAACCGTTTTTAGGGTAGCTGTGCGGCGAAATTTTTGTAGCCCGACAAGGGTGCCGCGAGATTTTATCAGCTAGATAAGGGTGCCGCGGCCAAAAAAAGTTTGAGTACTGCTGGTCTAGATAGTTGAAACTTTGCAAAAATATTGTTAATAATGCAATTAAAAAACGTTGCAAATTTCATAACCTTTTGCAAATTTGCAGATTTTACGGATCTCTCAAATTTTGTTTCACGTGAATTATAAAGTCAAGAAATTATAACTTTTGCAATTTCTTGTCTAAATGGTTGCAAAAATATTGTGAAAAATGCAACTAGGAAACGTTGCAAATTTCATAACTTTTTGCAAATTTGCAGATTTTACGGACCTCACAAATTTTATTTTACGTGAATTATATATTTTGATTAAATATTCATTATGTGTATAGCAAATACTCATTGAGTGTAGTCAGAATGAACTGTAAATAATTTACACAAAAACTTACTTATCCCTTATCACATTTGTTTTTAACATTTACCTGAGCTGTCCGTTGCGCCAATGATCTTTTCAGGTTCCAAATTTCTGTCGAAGCCGTGGACTTTCTTCTCACCCTCCTTTTTCTTTTTTGTCTGGTCTAAGGTTGGTGTTCCTATAACAAATAGATACCAATATTATTAACCCTATCAGATGTACTGAGAAACTAACATTTGTAGCAACTACACTAGCTACTGTTTGCTCTTTGATAAAGTATGAGAATGCTTTTGATAAAGTTCCCTTCAGGCGACTGCTGCATAATTTTGAGAACTCTGCAGTGAGGGGGCCTTTGCTGCGCTGGTTGGCTGGTTTACAAGCTAACTAGCAAGTCAAGGTGGATGAATCATTGATATATGTGTGAGCAGTCAAGAGTGAATTGCCCCAAGGTTGTGTCATTGGCCCGTTACTATTCCACATTTAGTTCATCGACATGTTAGACAGCATTAAGTTGGATAGCTGGTTTTCAAGCTATCCAGCAATTCAGGGATCAATGCAGCAATGGATCATTGACATATATGTGAGCAGTCAAGAGTGAAATGCCCCAAAGGTTGTGTCATTGGCCCCTTACTATTCCTCATTTACTTCAGCGACATGTTAGACAGTATCAAGTCAAACATTTTTTTTTTTTTTTTGCAGACGATACGAAATTATACGAAACTTCTCGTTCGAAGATGATAATTTGTAGTAATGCTCGTCATTGGTTACATTTCACACTTTCAGAGTTTGAAATTTGGCGCCTAGGCTGGTGCGGACGGCGCACGGCCGACCCTGTACAATCATAAATGAATGAGTTTTCTTATACGCTAAAAGTCTACAAACTATCATCGAGAACGAGATGTGTAGTATAATTGAACGATCAAACGAGCCCGCCGAAGTTCGATCGTGATTATATGAAACGTCTCGTTCGAAGATGATCAATCTACCTCCCTACATGTACCCGTTAATAAACGTACCCTAGATCAGGGGTCCTCACTAGGATTTTTTAGAGAGCCTAATTGTTTTTATCAGATTTTCCTGAGGGCCGCAAGTAAAAAATGTAATATATGTAACATTATGTTTATTACATACAAGTAAAAAAACTGTTTTACATATTACTATACATATGTAATGAAATGTCTTTTACTTAGCTCCAGGCATACTTGAATTCGTTAATTCTTTGAAGTCGATGGGCGAAATCTTTCACAGCTCTCCGATGCTCATGTAGCATCCACATTAGCAGGTTGGGAAGAAACTGATATTCTCAAAAAGTTGTCAACGTTTTCACTCGTTAACCTGGATCTGTACTTGTTTTTTATAAAATTTAGCTTACTAAAGACTTTCTGAGCACAGTCAATTAGGTTAGGAAATTGGTCCTTTTCAACTACTTTCGAAAACTCATAGTGAGCCTTATCATTACGTTTTTATTTATTTCCCTAAGAGCCGAGGGCCGCAAAAATAGTTCCGAGGGCTAATAGTTCCGCATGCGGCCCGCGGGCCGCGTAGTGAGTATCGCTGCCCTAGATCATCTTGCAGGGAAAAGTCAACTACAAAAATCGCTAAAAATATGACTGTACAGTGAAAGTACAAAAAAAAGTGTGAAATGTAAGCAATGACGAGCATTACTACAAATTATCATCTTCGAACGAGACGTTTCGTATAATCACGATCGAACGTCGCCCGCCTTCGGCGGGCTCGTTTGATCGTTCAATTATACAGCGACCTTCTGGAAAGTGCTGGGATACTACAGGAAGATCTTTCTTTAAACCTTTCACTGCCATGTCAATTATAAGGAATAACACACAGCGCCAATATTTATAAAAATGTCAGTAGTTACGCAACCCCTTTCACATATATATGTAGTCACCTATTGATCAGTGACTGACAGTGACCAAAAGTCACTGAACAAACAAGAGGACAAAAAAACAAGATTTTTTGGAATTTAAAACAAAAATATTTATAAAATGTTTACCGATTCGAAATCTAACACAACTGATTTGCTAAAGATTCAAGTATTTTCTAAAAATAATTTCACCCAGCTGCCTTCTCCGGGGGCGGCGGACAAATTTTTGAAGATTTTTAGCTTTTTCACCCACAACTCGGGCAGTTTTCGTCACACGGACGTGGTTCCGTTGTAGTTGTGTCCGGATCGTAGCCACACGTTCCTCACTTTTCGATATTTTTGCTTAAAATTTTTGAGAAATGCGAAAAACTCACTTTTTCACCCAAAAATTTCGTCGTTTTTGGTCGTCTAAACAACACGATCCGGAAGTCTTATCGAAAATCGCCGTACGTGGGTTCGTTCGTCTATTCTTTAGCTACAAGAATCTGATGCACCGTCTTTTTCAGATCGTGGGGGGCGCTGGAGTTGGCGTTCTAGTCGGAGGACCCGGATTCGCAGAAAAATGTGGATAACGTCTCGGATAAAAGTCGCGCAGCGACGAGAGTGGTGCCGGAGGACGCGTCTCGAAATTTTCTACTGGAATCCTTGCGTGAATTTCCTGACCATCTTCGCCGTGACCTCCGTAAAAGTGGTAATTTTTATAAAGCAAACTTTTGGGGTCCGTGTGGGGAAGCGTTCAGCCTGAATCGCCAGGTCACGACGAAATCGCAAATTTCAATCAATTCTGAGACGATTGACGTTTTCCAAATTTCACCTGGGGGACCGCACTACGTTTCACAAACTGAAAAGGTTAAACTCGGCTTTTTTATGCCGCCGGAAGCGGCAGATCTCCGGGTTGTTTTAACCGCCGGAGGCGGCAGATCTTCGGTGTTTTAACCGCCGGAGGCGGCAGATCTTCGGTGTTTTAATCGCGCGTCTACGATGCTTTAACTGCGAATGTCCGTCCGTTGTGCATCCCCAGCTTTCGTCCTCCGCCCTGCTGCGCCCTTCCAAAGGGTCTTCCAAAAAATCGAGGTTTTTGAGGAAATGACCCGACGGAAGTGGCGCAAATGAGATTATACATTTCTCTGGTGTACAACCCAGATCCTCCGTTGAGCGGTGTTATTTTCGCCACTCAATTCCCCCACGTTCGGACGCATCAAACCGAAACCTAAAATCACGATTTTTTTTACCTACGAGGTGCATTTTTCGTCGGATCTCAAAAATTCTGCCGCGCCGCGTTTTTAGAGCCCTTGCTCGCTGTCCTGCGACGTCCCGTTCACCTGGTGCAAGAGAAAAAGCAACTTTTTTTAACGATTTTGCAATCACACATGGACGCCCTATACTTATTGTGTGAGTTAGTATGTAAGTGCTCTGGATCGTCGATTGGGTTCGTTCTCCTCTGAACCGCAACTATTCCGACAAGAATTTTTAAACTGCAACGACTTTTTGCGAATCTGCAGCAGTTTAAAGAGAAAAATTAAAATCACGAATTTTTACCTTATAGGCGCATTTTTCGTCGGATCTCAAAAATTCTTCCCAGAGGCTTTAGCTGCCGCCGTACCGCGTTTTTAGAGCCCTTGTTCGCCTTCCTGCCCCATTCACCTGGTGCAAGAAAAAACTTTTTTTTGCCGATTTTGCAATCACTTCCATGGACGCCCTACACTTATTTAAAGGGCGCTAAGTCGCCTATTAGGTTCGTTCTCCTCAGAACACTTGCCCGCAACTATTCCGGCAAGGATTTTTAAACTGCAACGATTTTTTGCAAATCTACGGCAGTTTAAAGAGAAAAATGCGCAAAAAGTGAAAAAAACCGTCGTTTTTCGTTGCGTCCCCGAATCCGACTTTTGCGGCACGGGGCGTTGCATCCCCCCGCTACGCGTATTTTGGTACCACTCTCGGCTTCCTGCGTCGCTCCCATCGCCTGGTGCGTTCGAAATGCCAAAAAAATCCGCCTCTTTGGCCGGCAATTTGCGAGTTCGACGGTCATCGGTGACAATTTGCGTTAGCATCGTGCAGGATAGATGCGGGAATCTAAAAAACCGATCCGCACTTCAGTAGAGGCTCCCGATCCGGAAATATCTTCATAAATGAGCAGGGTGCTCTGTAAAAGTGCACCTTCAAGTTTGCCGCCGTCTGCGTTCAATGTGATTTTTCGAAGCAGTTCTTTGGATTGAACTTTTGGCTTTGCGCGGGAGTGTAACCGGCGCGGCTACCGGGTGTCGTGGCGTCGAGTTATGGACGAACAAAGACGTGGAGATTTCTCGCCACTTTCTTCAACACGCCCGCAAACTACCAAGACGTGGTCTATCCAGAAAACTAACACCTTCGCCGTATAGCCTGGTATTTTTTCCATCCGGACCGTGAGTTTCGCAGTTGCGCGGCCCGTAGTATGCGTGGGGACATTAAAAAAAAAAAAAAAACATGTTTTAAATTTTTCAACAAATTTTTTGAAATTTCTTAAATTTCAAATAATTCCGCAAATGCCGCCGTCTGCGTTCAACGTGCCGCGGCGAACTCGCGATTTTTCAGAGCAGTTCTTTGCATTGAACCTTTGGATTTGCGGGAGTGTAACCGGCGCGGCTACCGGGCGTCGTGGCATCGAGTTATGGACGAACAAAGACGTGGAGATTTCTCGCCACTTTCTTCAACACGCCCGAAAACTGAAACCTTCACCGTATAGTCTGGTGTTTTATCTATCGGGACTGCGAGTTTCGCCGTTCTGCGGTCTGTAGTCTGCGCGGGGAGATTTTTTCAAAAAACCTCTAAAAAAACAAGTTTGAAATTTTTCGAAATTTCTTAAACTTCAAATAATTCCAGCGTTTTATCACTAGATGGCGCTGGTTAAAGAAAAGTAACTTAGGGCTACATCGCCCGGGACGGCCCTGTATAAAATCAGGGCCCCAGGTTACATCTCCCTTTAAAGACAAACTGAAAACAAAGACAGCGGATAAACGAACACACGTTCAAACCGCCACAAAACAAAGGACACCATGCACATCTCCCGAAATGGCGGTGAAAGGGTTAATCGAGAGATGGACTGATATGTGGCTCATGTCTTTGAATGCGTCACGTTGAACGCAGACGGCGGCATTTGCGGAATTATTTGAAATTTAAGAAATTTCAAAAAATTTGTCGAAAAATTTAAATTTTTAACTTTTTTTTTTTTTTTTAATTTCCCCACGCAGACTACGGGCCGCGCAACGGCGAAACTCACAGTCCGGATTGAAAAAAGACCAGGCTATACGTCGAAGGTGTCAGTTTTCTGGATAGACCACGTCTTGGTATATTGCGGGCGTGTTGAAGAAAGTGGCGAGAAATCTCCACGTCTTTGAGTGTGGCCAATATACTGTACATTGGACCTGAAAAGTCCTATATATCAACTATACCTTAAAAGGAAGCTCACTCACTATCGTAAATCAACAAGAGGATCTGGGGGCTATAATGACTTTAGAAGCTCAAGTAGAAATGCCACATCCCTGCAATAGGGATGTGGCCTCCGGTTGTTGTTTATAAGCTGAGGCGTTACTAGCGTATGTGGGTCTTGACCTGCTCCTTTGATGATCGGAGTACCATTTTCTCCTATCTTCTCCTTGGACTTACTCTCGCTCTTGCTTCCGATGGTACCCAGTTAATCTCATGTCCTTGGTTCCTAGCAATGTTCGACTTTGTGCGTATTATACTTCACTTGCACAAAACCTGGTCTAGTGCTGGAGTTTCTGGCTAGCCTCTATTTTGTTAAAGACATTGCGACTAATGCAACAAGTGCAAAGATGAATCAGCAAAATCTCTCCTGAATTGAGGGATTTTCCCTATAAGGTTTGCAACGCCAAACTAGCTCTGTCATCATTGCAAGAGCACTGAGATCGCTGAGAGAGAAGAGATCTATCCTGGTCCACGAAGTACTGGATGGCCACTACAATGTACCACTCGTATTTTCTTAACAGCAAAGACCGAAATCAACTCAGAGGGCACAGGGATAAACTTTCCCAGGAAAGATATTACAAGCTGTGTCATATGAACTTTCTGAGCAATGGAGTAGTGTACAACAAGAATCAACCGGTTCAGGATACTGTCAATGCATCTGTGCTGATCTGCTTCTAAAACCACTAATGCACGCCTTACACGCAATGGTCCACCGGAAAAGTCAAACCTGCACAGGTAGACCAGAGCGTGTGTGGGAATAGACCTGTGCAGTTTCTTGCATACGGTTGACCTGCACTGGCAAACCTGCACATGTAACCTGTCCGGTAGACCGTAGCGTGTATGGTAGGCATAAGACAATAACCTTAAGGCCAGAAATAGGGAACTGCTGTACATGCTATTTTCAGACAGGTTTCCAAAAACTTTGTTGAAAGGTGCATTTTTTTCAAATTTTGACGATTTTTCTGGAGCCCCTTTTTGGGACCCTTAAATCTGGGTGAGTGACTCATTATTTTGATAAAGTAGTTTTTAAATAAAAGAAGACTAGGGCTGAAGACGGGCCTTGGCCTCCTCCCACAGCCTATACTTGTGCTTGGTGTCTTGATCTTAGACACAAGTGTAGGGGAGCCCTTACAGTTTTTAACATGGATGGCCCCACTATTTGAGGGGGTTTCGAGGCAGATTATACTGTGACGACTTTGCCAGAGCCATCTACAGGAGAACGGTGGCTTATTTTTCACAATGTCCAGGATTTGAACTATTTCATATAAAGCAATTTAATACGATGATGAAAATTAGTTTCTGTCCGGAAATTGAATTTTGAAAAATTTTGAAACAAATTACGAGAAACTTATTAGCTTTGTTTGTTATTGAATGAGATAAGGTGAAAATGTGTTTGTAAATGAAACAAAAACATAAATAAGCGATTAAATAGATAAAAAGCATGTAAACAAATGTTGGAGTGAATGAGTGAAGAGTGGAAAAAAAATGCGTGGTTGTTATACCTGTGGTTTTTCGTTTTTTGGCGCGTTCTTTATCCTGTTTGGCCCTTTCGGCCTCGAAGGCAGCAATGAGCCCAGGACAGTCCAAGTTGCTCTCGGGCTCCCATGTGTTCTCGCTGTCCCCATAGCCGTTCCACTTCAGGAAGTATTCGGCGACACCGTCGTCGTTAAACCGCTTGTCCAAGATCTTCTCCACCGTGTACTCTTCAGTTTCCTCCTCCCCCTTCGTTTTATTCATTTTAGGATCTGCAAAGAAAGGTTTTCACAAAGGATTCGTGCAAACGACTCCGAAGCGCTCCCTTACCAATTTTCGGGCCGTTTACTTCGCACAAACTCAAAAAACTCGGCAGAGACGCGACTGACTCCACTTGTGTTTATACAAATATGGCGGATGGCATTGCGTGTTTCACTTATTTTTTCACCCTCAAGTTACCACCGACCTGAAGTTGCAACACCACGAAAAAACACAAATTCCGCAATTTAAACGCAAAATGTTTCGATAATTCACGTAAATCACACAAATTAGCCGATAATTCATAACAATTCCAATTCGTTATGCCGCAATTCTCATCGCAAACGAATTTGTTTCAACCATCTGAAGTTTGCTTCCAAACAATTATAATTCAACCGCCAAAATTTTCACCCTCCAAACTCCTACCAACGTACGAAAACCAAAAGTTACTACATCAATGTCAGATAATATTTGAGGTTATATTGTTGATATTTTGGTTTTAATCTACTGCGAGTGTTAGGGGTGCTAGTTTAATCCAGGTAAGTTAATTAAGGTATTAAGACTAAGTAGATGAGTTAATGTTTATAAGTTGTGGTGCTACAAATCTTTGTGGGTCTTGGCCCCCTCTACCTCAACCATATTTTCCAGTCTGTCCCAATTGCATACTCCCATTGTTCTTCAACTATATTTGCTCCTTGGCCTTCTGATGGTACTCAGTTGGTCTCATGTCCTTGGTTCCTAGCAATGCTTGTCTTTGTTTGACATGCTGCGTATGCTTTGCTTTCTTCACTTTAGCTTTTTTTGGCAAGGTAAGGTCATTAGCCTCACACTCTATCCCCTGTTGACCATTTCTTTCCATCTTCTCCTTGGCCTTTCTCTCACTCTTGCTTCCTATGATACCCAGTTAGTCTCATGTCCTTGGTTCCTAGCAATGTTCATCTTTGTTTCATCCGATGCATGTGCTTTGCTTTCTTCACTTTAGTGTTTTTGGCAAGGTAAGCTCGTTAGCCTCACAATGTAATGTGTGTGTGAGTAATGTTGATTTAGTCAATCCCGTTTTGATCGGAGGACCATTTTTTTCCATCTTCTCCTTTGCCTTCTTTTCGATCTTGCTTCTGATGGTAGCCAGTTAGTCTCATGTCCTTGGTTCCTAGCAATGTTCATCTTTGTTTCATCCGATGCATGTGCTTTGCTTTCTTCACTTTAGTGTTTTTGGCAAGGTAAGCTCGTTAGCCTCACAATGTAATGTGTGTGTGAGTAATGTTGATTTAGTCAATCCCGTTTTGATCGGAGGACCATTTTTTTCCATCTTCTCCTTTGCCTTCTTCTCGATCTTGCTTCTGATGGTAGCCAGTTAGTCTCATGTCCTTGGTTCCTAGCAATGTTCATCTTTGTTTCATCCGATGCATGTGCTTTGCTTTCTTCACTTTAGTGTTTTTGGCAAAGTAAGCTCGTTAGCCTCACACTCAATCCCCTGATGATCGGAGGATTATTTCTCCTTTGCCTTCCTCTCATTCTTGTTTCCAATGGCACCCAGTTATTTTATGTGAGAGAGGATCAAAGAAGTGAGATGTTAAGTCATCTTAACTTTGACGGATTGTATGTTGGAAGCTAAAAATAATTTTGCAAAATGTTGCGAATAAAACTTGTTGAGAATTCAATTGTCTTTAATGTAATGTTGATTTACTCTTCGTGCGATTAGTCTAACTAGGTGAAATTAGGGAAAAACGTGAGAGGATCAAAGAAGTAAGACGTTAAGTCGTCTTAAATTTGAAGAATTGTATCTTGGAAGCTAAGAATAATTTTGCAAAATGTTGCGAATAAAATTTGTTGATAATTCAATTGTCTTTAAAGTAATGTTGATTCAGTCTTAGTGCGATTAGACCAACTACGTAAAATTAGAGAAAAACGTGAGAGAGGATCAAATAAGCAAGCCGTTAAGTCGTCTTAATTTTGAAGGATTGTATCTTGGAAGCTAAGAATAATTTTACAAAATGTTGCGAATAAAACTTGCAGAGAATTCAATTGTCTTTAAAGTAATGTTGATTTAGTCTTAGTGCGATTAGTCTAACTAGGTGAAATTAGGGAAAAACGTGAGAGGATCAAATAAGCAAGACGTTAAGTCGTCTTAACTTTGAAGGATTGTATCTTGGAAGCTAAGAATAATTTTGCAAAATGTTGCGAATTAAACTTGCAGAGAATTCAATTGTCTTTAAAGTAATGTTGATTTAGTCTTAGTGCGATTAGTCTAACTAGGTGAAATTAGGGAAAAACGTGAGAGAGGATCAAATAAGCAAGACGTTAAGTCGTCTTAACTTTGAAGGATTGTATCTTGGAAGCTAAGAATGATTTTGCAAAATGTTGCGAATAAAACTTGCAGAGAATTAAATTGTCTTTAAAGTGATGTTGATTTAGTCTTACTGCGATTAGTCTAACTAGGTGAAATTAAGGAAAAACGTGAGAGAGGATCAAATAAGCATGACGTTAAGTCGTCTTAAATTTGACAGATTGTATCTTGGAAGCTAAAGATAATCTTGCAAAATGTTGCGAATAAAACTTGTAGAGAATTCAATTTTCTTTAAAGTAATGTCGATTTAGTCTTAGTCCGAATAGTCTAACTAGGTCAAATTAGGGAAAAACCCGAGAGAGGATCAAAGTAGTAAGACGTTAAGTCGTCTTAACTTTGACGGATTGTAGCTTAGAAGCTAAGAATAATTTCGCAAAATGTTGCGAATAAAACTTGCAGAGAATTCAATTGCGTTTAAAGTAATGTTGGTTTAGTCTTAGTGCGATTAGTCTAACTAAGTGAAATTAGGGAAAAACGTGAGAGAGGATCAAATAAGTAAGACGTTAAGTCGTTTTAACTTTGACGGATTGTATCTTGGAAGCTAAGAATAATTTTGCAAAATGTTGCGAATAAAACTTGCAGAGAATTCAATTGTCTTTAAAGTAATGTTGATTTAGTCTTCGTGCGATTAGTCTAACTAGGTGAAATTAGGGAAAAACGTGAGAGAGGTTCAAATAAGCAAGACGTTAAGTCGTCTTAACTTTGAAGGATTGTATCTTTGAAACTAAGAATAATTTTGCAAAATGTTGCAAATAAAATTTGCAGAGAATTCAATTGTCTTTAAAGTGATGTTGATTTAGTCTTACTGCGATTAATCTAACTAGGTGAAATTAGGAAAAAACATGAGAGAGAATCAAATATGAAATTAAGTCGTCTTATTTTTGATGGATTGTACCTTGGAAGCTAAGAATGATTTTGCAAAATGTTGCGAATAAAATTTGCAGAGAATTGAATTGCCTTTAAAGTAAGGTTGATTTAGTCTTAGTGCGATTAGTCTAACTAGGTGAAATTAGGAAAAAACGTGGGAGAGGATCAAATAAGTAAGACGTTAAGTCGTCTTAACTTTGACGGATTGTATCTTGGAAGCTAAGAATAATTTTGCAAAATGTTGCGAATAAAACTTGCAGAGAATTCAATTGTCTTTAAAGTAATGTTGATTTAGTCTTCGTCCGATTAGTCTAACTAGGTGAAATTAGGGAAAAACGTGAGAAATTATCAAATAAGTAAGAATTTAAGTCGTCTTAACTTTGAAGGATTGTATCTTGGAAGCTAAGAATAATTTTGCAAAATGTTGCGAATAAAACTTGCAGATAATTCAATTGTCTTTAAAGTAATGTTGATTTAGTCTTCGTGCGATTAGTCTAACTAGGTGAAATTAGGGAAAAACGTGAGAGGATCAAATAAGTAAGACGTTAAGTCGTTTTAACTTTGACGGATTGTATCTTGGAAGCTAAGAACAATTTTGCAAAATGTTGCGAATAAAACTTGCAGAGAATTCAATTGTCTTTAAAGTAATGTTGATTTAGTCTTAGTGCGATTAGTCTAACTAGGTGAAATTAGGAAAAAACATGAGAGAGAATCAAATATGAAATTAAGTCGTCTTATCTTTGATGGATTGTATCTTGGAAGCTAAGAATAATTTTGCAAAATGTTGCGAATAAAACTTGTAGAGAATTCAATTGTCTTTAAAGTAATGTTGATTTGGTCTAAATGCGATTAGTCTAGCCAGGTGAAATTGGGGAAAAACGTGAGAGAGGATCAAATAAGCAAGACGTTAAGTCGTCTTAACTTTGAATGACTGTATCTTGGAAGCTAAGAATAATTTTGCAAAATGTTGCGAATAAAACTTGTAGAGAATTCAATTGTCTTTAAATAAATGTTGATTTAGTCTTTGTGCAATTAGTCCAACTTGGTGAAATTAGTGAAATTTAAACACTTACTGTTTTTTTTTTTTAGGCAATTAAGATGCCGAACCCAAGTGAAACTCCGGCATCCCAACGCCTGACCAACGATGACTTCCGTAAGCTCCTCATGACCCCCCGCAGTGCCCCGGCGAACGCCCCCGCTCCTGGCTCTATACGCGAAGCCATGGCTAATGGCAGTACAATCGGGGGTGCGTCGTCCACGCCGGGGTCGATGGCGCCGCCGAAGAACGATAAGAGCGAGGAGCGGCGCAAGAAGAAGTCGTTTTACGCCAAGCTGAAGAAGCAGGAGGACACGAAGATGGCGGAGCTGGCGGAGAAGTACAGGGACAGGGCGAGCGAACGGCGGCAAGGCACCAATCCGGATTATCAGAACGAGGATCCGATGAACACGGCGCAGGCTTACAGGGCCGTGGCGCCCGACCTTAAGTCCGGCTTCGACGCGGCCGAGCGACGCAGGCAGATGATCCAGGAGTCCAAGTTTTTGGGTGGAGACATGGAACATACACATTTAGTTAAAGGTAGAAGAGGAAATCACTTCTTTGATTGTTCTTCCAAATCAAAGTTGTTCAAAACTTGTTGCATAAGCATTTCTGGATGATAGCTCAAAGCATGCCTTCCTTCCATCCATGCCACTTGAACATGTTTGACTGTATTGTTCACAAGCTCCTTCTACAATCCCTGGTCGATAGGTCAAAGCGTTTAACCTGCGCCTTCCTTCTATCTATCACCACTTGAATAGTTTTAACTTTATTGATCACAAGCTCCTTCTACAAGCCCTGGTCGATAGTTCAAAGCGTTTAACCTGCGCCTTGAATAGGTTTGACTCTATTGATCATAAGCTCCTTCTACAAATCCTGGTCGATAGTTCAAAGCCTTTTACCTAATCAGCGCCTTTCTTCGATCTATGATTACTTGAATAGGTTTGACTCTATTGATCACAAGCTCCTTCTACAATCCCTGGTCAATAGTTCAAAGCGTTTAACCTAACCAGCGCCTTCCTTCCATCTATGACCACATGAATAGGTTTGACTTTATTGATCACAAGATCTTTCTGCAATCCCTGGTCAATAGTTCAAAGCGTTTAACCTGTGACTTCCTTCCATCCATGACCATTTGACTCTATTGATCACAAGCTTAAGCAGACATACAGAGAATGGTAGACGAGGACATCTCAAGTATACATACACCATCCTATTTAAGGACCTCCTTTCAGGAGGAATAGAGCTGCGGCATCGAGTATCACTCATCCTGTTGATTTCTTTGGAAGAAACTTGGGTACATTTCCATGAGAGTGATGCTGGTTTTGTTTCTGTTTAGGTTTGGATTATGCGTTGTTGCAAAAAGTGCGTTCGGAGATTCAGCACAAGGAGTCGGAGCAAGAGGAGGAACTGGAGCGTCTGGCGAGTAAAAGCATGGAGGAGAAGGAGAAGAAGGATTTGGCCAAGAAGCCGGAGGCGGACGAGGAGATGCAATTCAAGACGAAAATAGGGCGGTCGATCTACCAGACGATCGTCAGCATAAAGTCGCGGCAAGTGGAGAAGCTGGAGCTCTTCGCGCCTGGACGGATGGCGTACGTCATCGATCTGGAGGACGAGGCTGAGAGCGATATTCCGACTACGCTTATCAGATCGAAGGCTGACATTCCGTCTTTGGAGAACACGACCACTTTGACCACCAACGACATTGTTATCAATAAGTTAACACAAATTTTAAGTTATTTAAGACAAGGTAAAACATTTTGCAATTTTTGAAACCTTCAACGAATTCTTTTAATTTTAGAAAATGTTGGTAAAGTTTAAGACCATCTAACACTTGCCAAATCAATTCTCTTTTCTCTTTTAGGGAATCGTAAGGGTAAGAAAACGAAACGCCCCGACCGACGTGATTTCGACCCCGACGAGCCGGACCTGAAGAAGCTGGACAAAGCCCATCCTCCATCCGACACAATCTACGACGATATTGGCGACTACATCCCTTCGCGCAATTCCAAGGACGCGAAGAGCAACAAGCGCCAGCCCTACTTCGACAAGCAAGAGGAAGACATCGTGCACTCTGGCCCGAGCTTGAAGGTGAACAAATCGGCCGCGATACTTAATCGCTTGGCGCAGGAACCCGAAGGCTACGCGGAGTGTTACCCGGGCTTGGAAGAAATGAACGACGCCATCGACGATTCCGACGACGAGGTCGACTACTCCAAGATGGATTTGGGCAATAAGAAGGGGCCGATTGGCAGGTGGGACTTCGACACGGCTGAGGAGTACTCGGACTATATGAACCAGAAGGAGGCGCTGCCGAAGGCTGCGTTTCAGTACGGCGTTAAGATGGCGGATGGCAGGAGGTCCAGGAAGCACAAGGATAAGAACGAGAAGGCGCATCTCGATAGAGAGTGGCAGAAGATTCAGAATATTATTCATAAGAGCGGCAAGGACGATTATAAGAAAGGGAAGTATTAGGATCTTCTCCGCCTTTATACGAATAAATTTAGTTTTAACACTCGATCGATTCTTGAATTAATGTGATTTTTCGGTTTCCTGTCCCAGTCCCAGTTGTAGTCTTGTCCCAGTGCCAGTTGTAGTCTTGTCCCAGTCCCAGTTGTAGTCTTGTCCGAGTCCCAGTTGTAGTCTTGTCCCACTCCCAGTTGTAGTCTTGTCCCAGTCCCAGTTGTAGTCTTGTCCCAGTCCCAGTTGTAGTCTTGTCCCAATCCCAGTTGTAGTTTTGTCCCAGTCCCAGTTGTAGTCTTGTCCCAGTCCCAGTTGTAGTCTTGTCCCACTCCCAGTTGTAGTCTTGTCCCAGTCCCAGTTGTAGTCTTGTCCCAGTATTCTTTCTTTTGCGATATGTATTGTATTCACATTCTAAAATGGTGTGGCTTATCAAGATCTTGGCCATACAAGAACCCTTAATATTACTAATCTAGTCCCAGCAACTTTTACTAGCTCTTACGATCAATAGCCTTTTGGTTTTACAAAGAACGCGTTGTTCTAAAACTCAGGCATATTGTCGGACGATTTCAACAACAAAAAGCACAACTTACGATTATTTGAAGATTTTGCCTTAGTTGAACTCCCTGCCCTGCTTGTCGGAGCCGGTCCAGGCGAAATACTGCTGCACCAGCCTCTTCGTCTTCTCATCCTTGGCATCCAGCTTCTTCGTCTCCTCATCCTTGCCATCCAGCTTGTTCGTCTCCTCATCCTGGCCATCCAGCTTCTTCGTCTCCTCATCCTTGCCATCCAGCTTGTTCGTCTCCTCATCCTGGTCATCCAGCTTCTTCGTCTCCTCATCCTTGGCATTCAGCTTCTTGGTCTCCTCATCCTTGGCATTCAGATTCTTTGTCTCCTCATCCTTGACATGCAGCTTCTTCGTCTCTTCATACTTGGCATCCAGCTTCTTCCAATCGTAAACCTCATAATTCATCTGCCAATTCGGACTCAGCGTGAACGTGTCCTGCCCTGTCACACCAAAATCCCAGAAATCGTCGAGTTGTTATCCTCTCCGAAAAGGCAAACGGAAGCAAACGCCTTCCACATCTTATCCAACAGCTGGAACATTCCGGTGATCAGATTACAACTCACAAACACCTTCGCACACACCTTCACACTCCTCGCTGTACTTGTACTCCCCATAGCAGATGAAATAATTCTCGGGATCGAACTTCTTCCAGAAATACGGAATGCTCTTGGACTCATCCTCGTTGGAGTAGCACCGCTTGAAGTCGTCCATATTGAAGGTTCCCTTGGGCATCGCGTCGAACGGGTCCTTGCTCTTTGGCTGGGCGCCTAGCGCGGTATCAGCCAAATGCAGCACCTCCTCCGGCTCCTTCTCCTTCTTCGGCTTCTCTTTCTTCACCAGCTCCTTCTTCTCCTCTCTCTTTGCCTGCTCCTTCTTGCCCTCCTTATCGCTCTTTCACATCCCGATGATCAGATTACAACTCATAGACACCTTCTCCTTGTCTCCTTCTCCTTCTTCGGCTTCTCCTTCTTCACTTGCTCCTTCTCCTCTTTCTTTGGCTGCTCCTTCTTGCCCTCCTTACCGCCCTTGCCGCCCTTTAACATCCCGGTGATCAGATTACAACTCATAGACACCTTCTCCTTGGCTTTTTCCCGACGAGCTTCTCCTTCTTCACCTGCTCCTTCTTCTCCTCGTTCTTTGGCTGCTCCTTCTTGCCCTCCTTACCGCTCTTACCGCCCTTTAACATCACGCTGATCAGATTACAACTCATAGACGCCTTCTCCTTGGCTCCTTCTCGTTCTTCGGCTTCTCCTTTTTCACCTGCTCCTTCTTCACCGCTTTCTTTGGCTGCTCCTTCTTGCCCTCCTTACCGCCCTTTAACATCCCGGTGATCAGATTACAACTCATAGACACCTTCTCCTTGGCTCCTTCTTCTTCTTCGGTTTCTCCTTCTTCACCTGCTCCTTCTTCTCCTCTTTCTTTGGCTGCTCCTTCTTGCCCTCCTTACCGCCCTTACCTTGTTGCTGATGGTACTTTTTGGGATCGACCTCGGCTGCGGTTCTGGTGGGGTTCTTACAACCTCAAATTCATCCTCTACAAGGTCCAGATTGGTGAGTGTTGAAGAAGATTTAACTAAGGAATCCATCATATAGAACTTTCCACTGGGTGGAAGCCATAACTGAACCTTGTGGAACAGTCAATAGCCATGATGACGAGTTGGTCTTCGGACTGATGTAACTAGAAGACTGCCTGACTTGTCCAGAAAGTAATTATTTGAGGAATGCTTGAGTCGAACCCCTGGTGGGGGAGGGGGGGGTCAGGACAAGGTACAAGGTCCAGATTGACGAGTGTTGGAAGAGGATTTAATTGAGGAATCCATCATCTAAAACTTTCCACAAATAGTAGAACCCATAACTGAAACTTGTGGAACCAACAGTGGCCAAGATGAAGAGTTGATCTTAGGACTGATGTAACTAGAAGACTGCCTGACTCAGCAGAAAGTAATTGTTTAGGGATCCGGCTGCTTCTCCTTCTTAGGCTTCTCCTTCTTCACCTGCTCCTTCTTCTCCTCCTTCTTTGGCTGCTCCTTCTTTCCCTCCTTATCGCCCTCCTTACCGCCCTGACCTTGTTGCTGATGGTATTTTTTGGGGTCGACCTCGGCGACCTTATCGCAGAGACGGGTGGGGCCGGCGACGGTGACGAACTGCGGCTGGTTGACGACGGTGCGGATCCAGCGGTTTGCGTGCGGGAGCGCCCTGCGGAACTCAGGGTCCATCGTCTTCGTGTACAGGTTGAGCAGGGTGTAGGCCACGTTGATATCGGCCAGCGTGATCAAACCAAATCCATCTCCTCCTCCGGCTCCTTCTTCCGCTTCTCCTTCACCTGCTCCTTCTTATTCTCCTTTTTTGGCTGCTCCTTCTTGTCCTCCTTACCGCCCTTACCTTGTTGCTGATGATACTGTTTGGGATCGACCAGAGACGGGTGGGGCCGGCGACGGTGACAAACTGCAGCTGGTTGACGACGGTGAGGAACCAGCGGTTCGCGTGCGGGAACGCCCTTCGGAACTCGGGGTCCATCGCTTTCGTGTACAGGTTGAGGAGGGTGCAGGCCACGTTGATGTCGGCCATCGTGATCCAGCCAAATCCATCTCTTCCTCCGGCTCCTTCCGCTTCTCCTTCACCTGTTCCTTCTTCTTCTCCTTCTTTGACTGCTCTTTCTTGCTCTCCTACCGCCCTTACCTTGTTGCTGATGGTACTTTTTGGGGTCGACCTGGGCAACCTTGTCGAACTGCGGCTGGTTGACGACGGTGAGGAACAAGCGGTTCGCGTGCGGGAACGCCCTGCGGAACTCGGAGTCCATCGTCTTCGTGTACAGCGTCATCCGCTCGCCGACCAGGAACATCTTGGTGGCTAGCTGCTGGTTCAGCATCTGCAGCACCACCACCGTGTCCTCCTTCACCTTCTCAAAACTTTGTTGTATGGCATGTCGCATACTTTCCATGCGTTACCTGGCTGGGAACAGTCGCATGGCCGATAGTTCATTTGGCCGATAGACTCACCAGCGGACCCGGGCACCCACTGGCACCGATTGCTCTCTCATCGTTATCTATCATATCTCATTGTGCTCGTGGGACTATGTAATCAAAGTGGGGTCCCTCTTCATACTGTGATGGTTTGGTGTGGGGTAGAGGGCAGTTTGGTTCATTGGTGGGATCTAGGGTGTAGGATCCGATTTCTTCCCAAGACAGGGGTGGGGGGAGAATCGAAGCTCACTTGAGCAGGGGAGCATCCCTGGCAAGGCTGCTCCATTGGACGACCTCAAGACGCCGCGCAGCTGCTGGTTGGACACGTAGTAGTCGATGTCTTTGCTGCCGCTCAGGCAGTTGTCCGACATCTTGAACGCCTGCACTTTTCCACTGGGGAACTTCTTGAGGAAGGTGTCGGTGCGGTTGGGTTGAATGCTCTTGTCCTCATCTTCGTTGGAATAGCACCGCTTGAAGTCATATTGAACATTCCGTTGGGCATCGCGTCGAACTGGTCCTTGCTCTTCGGCTCGGCGGCTAGCGCGGCATCAGCCTAATCCAGCTCTTCCTCCGGCCCCTTCTCCTTCTTCGGCTTCTACTTTTCTACTGGGGAACTTCTTGAGGAAGGCGCCATGCCATACTTATTAGGCATCATGCCATACAACAAAGTTTTGAAAAGGCGAAGGTGGACGCGAGGGCTGTGCTATTGGTCGGTTGTGGTTGGGTCTCGCCGAAAATGAAGTCCGGGGCGATTTTGAAACTGGCGAAGGCGTAATGAGCGGCGACCAGGGCCTTGTACGCGCGTAAGTTTTGCTGTCGCTCAGGCACTTGTCCGACGTCTGGAACGTCGGCACTTGGGAACCACTGGGGAACTTCTTGAGGAAGGTGTCGGTGGGACTATCGCCGAAGACGAAAGTCCGGGGCGATTTTGACACTGGTAAGTGTAGAGCGTACCGGCAGCCATCGTGAGCGCGTCGATGGACAGAAAAATATCACGCGGCCTACAGCCTTTGGAATTACAACACGATTCAGATTGATGAGTATTGAAGAAGATTTTACTAAAGAATGCAAGGTAGGAGCCATAAATGAACCTTGTGGAACTGCCACGAAGAGGAGTTGGTCTTAGGACTGTTGTAACTAGAAGACTGCCAATCTTGTCCAGGAAGTAATTGTTTGAAGGTGCTTGAGTCGAACCCTTAGTGGGCTTTTTGCCACCCCAAATGCAACTTCCACAAGGTCCAGGTTGAAAAAGATTTAACCAAAGAATCTTATGAAACTTTCCACAAGGTAGCACCCATAACAGAACCTTGTGAAACCGCCAATAGCTAAGATGAGGAGATGGTCTTAGGACTGATGTAACTAGAAGACTGCCTGACTTATCCAGCAAGTAATTCTTTGAGGATGCTTGAGCCGAACCCCTGGCGGGGGATTCAGGATATGGTACAAGCTCCAGATTGATGAGCGGAAGGCGTCGATGCGGTTGGTTTCGCCGAAGACGAAGTCCGGGGCGATTTTGCAGCTGGCGGAGGCGTACTGGGGCCTTGTACGCGCGGAAGTTTTGCTGTCGTTCAGGCACTTGTCCGACGTCTGGAACGTCGGCACTTTTCCACTGGGGAATTTCTTAAGGAAGGCGTCGGTTGGTCTCACCGAAGACGAAGTCCGGGGCGATTTTGACGAGGGCGGCTAAGTGTAAAGCGTACCGGCAGCCATCGTGAGCGCTTCGATGGACAGAAAAATATCACGCAGTTTACAGTCTTTGGAGTTACAACTAGGTCCAGATTGTTGAGTGTTGAAGAAGATTTTACTAAAGAATCCAAGGTAGGAGCCATATCTGAACCTTGTAGAACTACAAGTAGCAAAGATGATGAGTTGGTCTTAAGACTGATGTTACTACAAGACCGCCAGTCTTGTCCAGGAAGTAATTGTTTGAAGGTTCGTGAGTCGAACCCTTTTTGGGGTTCTTGCCGCAACCTTCACAAGGTCCAGATTGATGAGTGTTGAAGAAGATTTTACTAAAGAATGCAAGGTAGGAGCCATAACTGAACCTTGTGGAATTAACAATAGTCAAGATGAAGAGTTGGTCTTAGGACTGATGTAACCAGAAGACTGTCAGTCTTGTCCAGGAAGTAATTGCTTGAAGGTGCTTGAGTCTAACGCTTGGTGGGGTTCTTGCCACCCCCAATGCAACCTCCACAAGGTCAATTGATGAGTTTTGAAAAAGATTTAACCAAAGAATCCATCATATGGGAGTATCCACAAGGTAGCACCCATAACTGAACCTTGTGGAAGCATCAATAGCTAATATGAGGAGTCACTCTAAGGACTGATGCAACTAAAAGATTGCCTGACTTGTCCAGCAAATAATTGTTTGAGGATGCTTGAGTCGAATCTCTGGTGGGGGGTTCAGGACATGGTACAAGGTCCTGACTGAGGACCTTGTACAGACCTTGTTAAGTGAAGATTGATGAGTGTTGGAAGAGGATTTAACTAAGCAATCCATCATCTAAAACTTTCCACAAGGTAGAACCCATAATTGAACCTTGTGGAACCGACAATAGCCATGATGAGAAGTTGGTCTTGCGACTGGTGTAACTAGAAGAGTGCCTGTCATGAACAGAAAGTATTTGTTTGAGGATGTTTAAGCCAAACGCTTGGCGGCGTTCTTGCAACCTCAAATGCATCTTCCACAAGGTCCAGTTTGGTGAGTGTTGAAGAAGATTTAACCAAAGAATCCATCATATGGAACTTTCCTGAAGGTAGAACCTGAAGAGTTTCCTGAAGGAAAGTTCCATATGATGGATTCTTTGGTTAAATCTTCTTCAACACTCACCAATCTGGACCTTGTGGAAGATGCATTTGAGGTTGCAAGAACGCCGCCAAGCGTTTGGCTTAAACATCCTCAAACAAATACTTTCTGGACATGACAGGCACTCTTCTAGTTACACCAGTCGCAAGACCAACTTCTCATCATGGCTATTGTCTGTTCCACAAGGTTTAATTATGGGTTCTACCTTCAGGAAAGTTCCATATGATGGATTCTTTGGTTAAATCTTCTTCAACACTCACCAATCTGGACCTTGTGGAAGATGCATTTGAGGTTGCAAGAACGTCGCCAAACATAACTGAAGCTTGTGGAACCGACAATTGCCGAGATAAGGAGTTGGTCTTGCGACTGATGTAACTAGAAGACTGCCTGACTTCTCCAGAAAGTAATTGTTTGAGGATGCTTGAGTCGGGCCCCCTGGGGGGGGGGGGTTTAGGACAAGGTACAAGCTCTAGATTGATGAGTGTTGGAAGAGGATTTAACTAAGGAATCCATCATCTAAAACTTCCCACAAGGTTGAACCCATAACTGAACCTGGTGGAACCGACAGTAGTCAAGATGAGGAGTGGAGGATTGGTCTTAGGACTGATGTAACTAGAAGACTTGTCCAGAAAGTAATTGTTTGAAGATGCCTTGAGTCGATCCCCTTGTGGGGTTCTTGCAATCGTAAATGCATCCTCCACGAAGTTCAGATTGATGAGCGTTGAAGAAAATTTGGAAGATTTGGAAGTTTCAAATAAAACTTTTCACAAAGTAGAACCCATAACTGAACCTTGTGGAACCGGCAATAGCCATGATGAGGAGTTGGTCTTAGGACTGATGTAATTAGAAGACTGCCTGAATAGATCAGAAAGTAATTGTTTGAGGATCTTGAGCCGAACGCTTGGAGGGGTTCTTGCAGCCACAAATGCATCCTCCAGAAGCTCCGCGGCAAGCAGCATCCTCCCGAAATATGCGGTTTCGAACCGGGGGTTACCCCTTACACCCAGAGAAAACCCCTTACTCCCAACAGGCCGGACAATCCATAACCGCTGCCCTGACGGTAGCTAAGCGACTTTTCGCGATAAGATCCATTTTGGCTGGTCTTCCCCGCCATGAGAACCGCCAATCCAGACCGGGCCCGGGCAACCATAAGGCTTTTAACAAGAACCCGGCCGTGTTTGAACGGGCGGTGGGACCACGACAGTGCGCTACAACACCGTCGCCCCGTTCTTAAGGGCGCACTCCTGGCGGGAGACCCACTGAAAACTACCTGGCTAGCCATCACTGCCCCCACGAGTCCTTCTCCACTAACGGGTACCAGTGCCAGGCTGGTAGGGCTCCCATTCCCCGTGGTTCCAGTGTTAACTGACTTACGTCGGTAACCTTGACTGGTGACGGTCGAGCGCACTTAGGACACTTAGTTCTTCTGTACGTAGGACAGAAACCTTCGTACGTCAGAAGATAGGGCCCTGCGTACGTCTCTTCTGCGTTGTCCCGCCCTCGAGGGACATCCTTTGCACAATATATTGTGATCGGATAGCCCCTCGAGGCTCCCTGGCCGAACCCCACGCAGTGGAAGGAACGACCGTTTACCCGCGCTTGCTTGAATTTCTTCACGTTGACATTCAGAGCACTGGGCAGAAATCACATTGCGTCAACACCCGTTGGGGCCATCGCAATGCTTTGTTTTAATTAGACAGTCGGATTCCCCTAGTCCGTGCCAGTTCTGAGCTGATGGTTAAATGGCGGCCGAAGAGGACACCGGACGACGGCGCGAACCGCCACCCGGGCCTCGCATTGATGAGTGTTGAAGAAGATTTAACTAAAGAATCCATCATGTAATACTTTCCAGAAGATAGGACCCAAAACTGAACCTTGAGGAACCGACAATATCCATGATGAGGTGTTGACTGATGCAACTAGAAGATTGCCTGACTTGACAAGAAAGTAATTGTTTGAGAATGCTTGAGTCGAACGCTTGGTGGGGTTCGTTCCACCTCAAATTCAACCTCCACAAGGTCCAAATTGGTGAGTGTTGAAGAAGATTTAACTAAAGAATCCATCATATGGAAGTTTCTAGAAGGTAGTACCCATAACTGAACCTTGTGGAACCACCAAGAGCTAAGATGAGGAGCTAGTCTAAGGACTGATGTAACCAGAAGACTGCCTGACTTGACCAGAAAGTAATTGTTTGAGGATGCTTGAGTCGAAACCTTGGGGAAGTTCATGCAACCACAAATGCATCTTCCACAAGCTCCAGATTGGTGAGTGTTGAAGAAGATTTAACTAAAGAATCCATCATATGGAAGTTTCTAGAAGGTAGCACCCATAACTGAACCTTGTGGAAACACCAATAGCTAAGATGAGGAGCTAGTCTAAGGACTGATGTAACCAGAAGACTGCCTGACTTGACCAGAAAGTAATTGTTTGAGGATGCTTGAGTCGAAACCATGGTGGAGTTCATGCAACCATAAATGCATCCTCCACCAGCTCCAGATTGGTGAGTGTTGAAGAAGATTTAACTAAAGAATCCATCATGTAATACTTTCCAGAAGGTAGCACCCATAACTGAACCTTGTGGAACCTCCAATAGCTAAGATAAGGAGTTGCTCCAATGAGTGATGTAACTAGAAGACTGCTTGACTTGACTAGAAAGTAATTGCTCGAATAGAACAAATTGTATGGGGTCAGAGGTCTTGTATGCGGTCATGACTCTTCTTCAACTTTTAGAGGCCCTGAATGGAATATGAAGAATGAAATTTGTAAATCGTATATTTTCAAAAACATAACAAAAACAACTATAAAACCTAGATAACACTGTTATCTACAAGATGCATCCTTTAATCTTCCTCTAATTATCTACGATACAACAGCTATAACAAATATAACTAGTCTAGATCTAGGTTGCTTCAGCTGCCATAGTTGTTTCCTCGGCTGCTACAGTAGTTTCCTCAGCTGCCATAGTAGTTTCAGCCATAGCAGCAGCTTCAGTAGCAGCAACTGTTGGAGCAGGTGTAGTAGCTACTGTTGTTGGAGCAGGAGCAGTAGCAACTATTGTTGGAGCTGGAGCTACTGTGGTAGTCACAACTCTGGGATCTATGCCTTGGGTGGCTACAATCAAGAAGGGTGGTTAGTTGTGAGAATTAGTTGTAGTAGTTAGTTACTTGTAGGTGGTGCTGGTGGAGGCATGGGGTATCGTTTGAAAATCCAAAAGCATGGACGTTCCGGATTCAAGAGCGCGTCTAAGATTGGAGCGGAGTTCTTCAACAAACATTGGTATTATTCTAAGAGTGTTAATACTGAATGCAGTGGACTTACGCAGCAGTAGATTAAAGTTAGTAGGATTAGACAGTGTTTAATATCGGCCATTTGGAGTTTGAGTTTTCAGCTGGGAGATTCGGTGCAGACTAAATGATTTCGTTTTCGCTGTTTGCCTCGTCGACTATCTGTGTATTGTTTGGAATCGACGACTGAAGGTCTCTTCGTTCACCTTTACCTAAATAGTCCGATTGTTCGGAATCGGTTAATATTTTTTATTTGTTATCGTCCAATCGAAAAGCGTGAAATAATGACGAAATAATTGGGTAGATAATCTGCAGGGAAATCCGCCTCGTTAATGCAAGGAAGTGGTTACGAGTAATTGAGCCGCGTTTGTGGATCACGGCGATAGCCTTTTGGATGTAGGTAATGATTGCAAAAATTGTTTTAGGCGGATTGAAGGGAAATAATGGTTTTGGTTGGAGATTGGGGTGAATTTGGAAACGTTTTGAGTTCAGTTTGACTTCCATGTCGATAGCTTTATAGGTGATATAGGTATTATATTGTAAAGTTTTTGATTGCTTTAATTTGATTTTCTAGTTTTTTTTAATTGATTCTAAGTTGTAATGGTCGATGGCCTTTTGTTAACATTTTATTTTCAATAAATATTTCTTCCTCTTTGAAGTTCTCAACTGAATTTAACCCATTCGAGACCGATTGCACACCGTGTGTGCAATTGATATCCGAGGCTATAAGACAATGCAATACTATAAGACTATGCAATGCAATACTATAAGACTGTGCAATAACAGTAATGTGCAATTTACAGTTATTCTGAGTAAACTAGTCGTAGAAATAAGATTTTTCTTGAACTAATGAAATCTGTAAAGTACAGGAAAACAAAATTTGGCATTGGTTTTACTTTGTGATAAAAAATCTAAAAATTATCTGAAGCCTTTCTTACATGTAAAAATGATATTTTCATCTTACCTTACATAGCACACATGGTGTTCAATCCGCTCCACGCAATAAAAATTTTCTGAGGAGCGAGCTGCACACCCGGTGTGCAATGATGAAGGAACCGTGTTCCAAGAAAATCGTCTTTTCGAATGGGTTAATAGATATTTAAAGGTTTGAGTTTGTGAAGTTGTAATGTAAATATTTTAAAACGTTTGTAATTGAAATTTCTGTAAAACTTAATTTCCCTTAGGAATTAGTATATTGTGCAACAAGTGCGGTAAGTTGTCAATTGCTCTCGAGAGCGAAATTGACAATACCGCACGAGTTGCAGATAATATTTCTTATTACTCATGCGAGGTGGACATATCTTTAACATAAGTTTGAGGTCCAGGGGCGATACAAAAAATAGAATAAAAAATGAAGAATTTGCTTTTTCAATAGACCTTTTCATAGTAGATGCAATTTCCGCCATGTTATACGTCAAAAAGTGCCCGAACTTTTTGACGTATAACTAAGCATGTGCCCGAAACTTTCATATTCCCGCTTTTCAAACTTTCCGGATGCGCATGCGCTTAAATAACCGTAAAGAGGACTATTGCCTCCGGTGGTGTGGAATCCACACCACCGGAGACCATAAAAAAATGGAATCAAAAATGAAGAATTTGCTTTTTCAATTGTCTCCGGTGGTGTGCATTCGTCATAAGAACCCTCATCAGTCTCCGATACCGCCATTTACACTTATTTTAAAACGTTTTCTTTAATTTTAATTTTTATTTTGTAATGAAAAAAAAATTCTGTCACTTTCACGTCACTTTTTTAATTTTGAGGCCTTGATTGTGTTTATTTTATTTATTTAATTGTTTTTTTTAATGCAACCTAGCAATATAGAATATTTGTGTGCGTTTGCCTAAGTTATGTGGTAATACAACCAAAAGTGGCATTTCTCGTACTAAAAAACGTGCGCCAAGATGGTATTTTTTTTGCTTTTATTGCATGAGTAATAAAAAATTATATAAAATTATATATAGGGTGTTCGGTAAACATGCGGCAAAAATTCAAGCGGTTATTCCTTAGCTTATTCTAATTCCTTAGCCCTAAGAATATTTTATCCTATGATGATTTATTTTGTAATTAAAAGAATTTTACAATTCCAAAATTTATACAAAATTACAACTTTCTGTCACTTCTGTCACTTTCACGTCACTTTTTTTAATATTGAGGTTTTGATTATGTTTATTTTATTTATTCAATTGTTTTTCTTAATGTAACTTAGCGATTTTTATTGCATTTTACGCACGCAAATGCGTTGTAAGTTATGTGGAAATAATTAAATTGACAAAAACAGCGCAAAAAAAATTTGTCGCTCTAAAAAACGGGCGCCAGGATAGTACTTATCCCGCATGAGCAATAAAAAAAATATTTGAGAAACTTTTGGGAAATTTTCTGGAAAACTCGAAATTTTTTTTGAAACTTTCAAGTCAATTGAACTGTAACGTGAAAATTTTTGTTGAAAAAAATTGTTTGAAAATTTAATTTTTGGAAAATGATGAAAACTTGCGAAATTGTCTGGAGAACTTGTTTATTAACACAGCGAGAACCATATGGGTAATAGGTATGCCCTTATGGGCATAAGGCCCATAAGTGCATATAAGTACCTTAAATTGACCGCTTCTTAAAAATAATTCATGAAAGAATAACTAAGAATTGCGAAGAAAACATCAGTCGCACCCAGTTTGGTTTCAGAAAATAATTGAATTAACAAAAAGCGCCATTTGTCGCACTAAAAAAACGGGCGCCAAGATAGTACTTATCCCGCATGAGTAATAAAAAAAATATTTTAGAAACTTTTGAGAAATTTTCTGGAAATTTTCGAGCCTATTTTCGAACTGTAACGTGAAAATTTATGTTGAAAAAATGGTTTGAAAAATTAATTTAATTTTTGGAAAATGATGAAATCTTTATGAAAATTTTGCAAAATTTTCTGTAGATCTTGGAAATCTCATTAATAATAAAGTTTAATAACCCAGCGAGCACCATATGGGCAATAGGTATGCCCTTATGGGCATAAGGTCGAAAGGGCATATGAGTACCTTAAATTGACCTCTTCTTAAAAATAATTAAAGGAAGAATAACTAAGAATTGCGAAAAAAACATCAGCCGCACCTAGTTTGGTTTCAGAAAATAATTTCAAAAACAGCCATTTGTCGCACTAAAAAACGGGCGCCAAGATAGTACTTCCCACATCCCACATGAGTAACAAAAAAAATATTTGAGAAACTTTTGGGAAATTTTCTGGAAATTTTCGTGTCTATTAAACGGTAACGTGAAAATTTTTGTTGAAAAAAAAATGTTTGAAATTTTAATTTAATTTTTGGAAAATGATAAAATTTTTATGATTTAGCGAAATTTTCTGGAGATCTTGGAAATCTCATTAATAACAAAGTTTAATAACCCAGCGAGCACCATATAGGCAATAGGTATGCCCTTATGGGCATAAGGCGCATTAGGGCAAATAAGTACCTTCTTCTTAGGGGATATAAGATCTCTTCTTAAAAATAATTCATGGAAGAATTACTAAGAATTGCGAAGGAAAGATCAGCCGCACCCAGTTTGGTTTCAGAAAAGAATTAAATTGACAAAAAACAGCCATTTTTCGCACTAAAAAACAGGCGTTAAAAAAATCATTCTCAATCAATCTCAAAAAAAAAATTGAGAAACTTTGTGATGTGATTTCCTTATATGCTTCATTGATTACCAGGAAGCTTTTGACAGAGTACAACATAATAAACTCATAGGTATCCTAAAACAAATAGGGTTAGAATACAGGGACATAAAGATAATCAGCAACCTATACTGAATACAAACTGCCTATACGCATAAAATACGCATTCAAGGAGAAAGATCGGACCACATCGAAATCAAGAGAGTCGTGCGCCAGGGATGTATACTATCACCGACTTTGTTTAATATAAACTCAGAACGCATATTTCAGGAAGCTTTGGAAGAAATAAGATGAGCATACATTAATTTAATCACCTAGACGCAACCATTTAAAAACGCACGTAAATTGAAACGAAATTCAAGAAGGGTTCAACAAAAATTCAACAAAACCCATTGAAAAATTTTGCAATTCATATATTTTAATTTCGTGGCTAAACCGAATGATTTAACTAAATTTGCAAAGATCATTTTTTTGTAGACACAAGGTCCATATTGATGAGTGTTGAAGAAGATTTAACTAAGGAATCCATCCATATAATACTTTCTAGAAGGTAGAACCCATAACTGAACCTTGTGGAACCGAAAACAGCCACGACGAGGAGTTGGCCTTAGGACTGATGTAACCAGAAGACTGCCTAGCTTGACCAGAAAGTAATTCTTTGAGGATGCTTGAGTCGAACCCTTAGTGGGGTTGGTGCCACCTCAAATTCGTGCTCCACAAGGTTCAGGTTGATGAGTGTTGAAGATTTAACTAAGGAATCCATCATATAAAACTTTTCACAAGCTAGAACCCATAACTGAACCTTGTGGAACCGACAATAGACATGATGGAGGAGTTGGTCTTAGGAATGATGTAATAAGAAGAGTGCCCGATTTGACCAGAATGTAATTGTTTGAAGATGCTCGCGTCGAACCCTTGATAGAGTACGTGTCACTTCCACAAGGTCCAGGTTGATAAGTGTTGAAGAAGATTTTACTAAGGAGCTGGTCTTAGGGCTGATGTAACTAGAAGACAGCTTAACTTGGAGGCATGTAGCCGCAATGAGAAAACCTTTAGAAAAAGAAATTCATTTTATGGCAGGGTCATCGCTGTAAGCCCCAAACAGTTTTCAGAAACATTCCGTTCCAATAATTTATGACATTTTCAGAAATTTTTCGCTTAGGTTAGGTTAGATAAATTAATAGGTTAGATAGATAAATCCAAAAAGGGACGATTCACAACCGAAGAGAGAAAAATAATCCCTCGAAGAACTAACCAGGATACCTGGAATGAATATAAATACTGGCGCCCCAGAAATACAGACCGTGTTTAGCCCCCGCCGAAATGAAACGTACACCAGCAATACACCAAACGGGACAACACAGACGCAACAACAATGGAAACCAAAAACCCCAAAGGACCAAACTAGGACACCAGGACTAATAATAAGACAACAAACGACTACCTAACAAGGACAGCGGAAAAATGAGACCAAGGAGACCATATAATACAGACCGTCAGGATAAAAACGCCACCAAGTCCAGTTTAGTTTAGTACGAGTTCTAGTTAGCTGCTGCGATCAGAAGCAGAAGTGTCTCAGTTAGTTTCTGCGACCAGAAGCATCGAAGAGTAGTTCCACGCCTCTCCGATACGGCATAAACCGTGAGTGAGATATTTATTCAAACACCCTAAGAGAATTCATCAATGGTCTTCAATCCGAAGATTGGTTTGCAGTAATTCTCCACTCTGCTCTGTCTTCAGCCATCTGCTTCATTTCTTAATCTCTTGAGCAGCCCCCACCCGGAGATCCAATCGAGGGATCATTTTACCTCCAGTTAATTTCACTGAAGAGTACTCCATACATGAATAAATGCTGATGCCTGAGATATCCAAATGGATCTTTAATGGAGTGATTTCTCGTTGCCTTCTCCATCCTAATAGGCCATAAAGTAGATATTTCGCCTTTAGGGGCAGATTCCTACCCCAAGGGCAAGAGGGTGCCCTTTACCTCTACCCGCTCATCCGCCCTCCGAAGAGACCGTTGCACTTGGTATAGGGGGACCACTTATACCGGTGGTCATTCGGTGAACTCTTGTTTACCTTCATTTCTCCTTGTTTAATGTCGTTTGCCAAACAACAAACACAATACTAGAAATGTATGTTTATTTTGAATTTGTAATCACGAAAGCGATGGAAATGAAATGTCAAAATGAATACCAAAAAAATCGGCGAGAAATATTTCAAATTTTTCGATGTTTCTGTTAGTTACCGGGGGTTACAAATGCGCTTGGGTTGAATTAGGGTTGGTTACCTTGATCTGTGAGCATTTTCACACCGACGCGGCGAGTTTTTCCTGGGAAATTTCTGGGAATTCGCGGAGCACAAACACCACCCGTCAGCTGCAATGACAACAATAATATGACAAGACAATTATTTAATTGCAAATTGGAGAAATCACAATTTACTTCAATATTCAATACGACGCTTAAAATCATATTTATGTTGCCATAGTTATAGTTGTTCATATAAACGCAAAGAAGATGAAAATAATTTTTGGCATTTTCAAGATTGCAGACAGTATATGTGAACGCAATTATTTGGATGTTGCCACGTTTATTTTTGTTTATATGCCCGTTTATATTAAAGGATCCTCTTTGATATAAACGGGCATATAAACATTATTTGGATGTTGCCACGTTTATTTTTGTTTATATGCCCGTTTATATCAAAGGATCCTCTTTGATATAAACGGGCATATAAACAAAAATAAACGTGGCAACATCCAAATAATTGCGTTCACATATACTGTCTGCAATCTTGAAAATGTCAAAAATTATTTTCAAGAAAAACAACGTAGAGGCTTCATTTTTGCTTGCGGACCTTAGTTAAAGAGTGCCAAAGACGATTAACAACAGTTAAACCAGGTAAAAAGTACACAAACATATTTTCAAAACAAACCCGCATTTCCAATAATAGCCCCCTAGCTAATCTAAGACGTGGAATTAACTGAAATGTGTTAAAAAGAATCAGAATTTATGCGTAAGAATTTTATTTTGAAATTTATTTATCTACATTTTCCCTATTTTCTTCTTATTTAGACACATACACGGTTTCAGTTTCGATTGAATTAGCCGGACGCAGCAGTGGTAGTCGTTGGAGCTGCAGTTGTTGCTACAACACAAAAATAAATTCAAGAAAATTTCACCAAAAAATCTTACTTGATCCTCGGTTGCATCCAGCACTGTGGTTTCCTTTGTGTGATTTATGTACATTCCTCACGAAACCTCCAGCTTGTCCACCAGCTTTTCCGCCCGCTTGTCCACTAGCTTGACCTCCAGCTCCGCCACCAACTCCTCCACCAACTCCTCCTCCAAATCCAACGCTTGCTCCAGCTCCGGCTTCTCCGCCAACTTTTCCTCCGGCTTGTCCACTAACTTCTCCACCAGCTTGTCCTCCTGCTTGACCACCTGCTTGTCCGTTTGCTTGACCCTGTCCACTTCCTAGACCACTCTGTGGCATGGAAGATCCAAAATCCAGCTAAAAAATAGAATGATAGAATGTTGAAAGTTGTTTTTGGTGTTTTGCTTACCAAGAGGGCGAGCGATAGTAGAACTGTGACAGCGATGAACTTGTTCATGTTGGTGGTGGTTTGGTTGTTTGTTTGAAGTTGTTGATGCTTCGGTTGGTGTGTGCCTTCCAATGCGAAGAATCGGCGTTTTTATACATAGTTTACAACAATTGGACAATTGGTGATGAAAACACGTTTTTTTTACGCCGCCGTTCCGCCAGATATTATTAAATAAGTTATAATTTATTATTTAATAAATTTCCAGTGGCGTAACATCGCGCGTTTGTCGAAAATAAAAAATTGGGAGTTATCAATTCTCATCGATTTAGTAAATTGGTAGATCGAAACAAAACATGTCGTTGTGTTTCTTAACATTTCCTCTTCAATTACACACTTCTTCCTGCTTGTTACGTTAAGTATTTTCCTCAATATCTTCGTTTTTCTTCAGAATTTTATCGAATTTTTTTCTCATCATATTCTCATCCACGTTTGCCTCCAATAATTCGTTTAGGAACTTCTCAGAATTGCCTGATTGTTCAAAGAGGGGAGACGTATTGTCCTCGTCACTTCTGCTGCTAATGCTAGAAGATAAACTAGCTGTTCTTTTGGCGTTTTTAGGGTTCCGTACCGAAAACGGAACCCTTATAGGATCACTTTGTTGTCCGTCTGTCTGTCTGTCTGTCTGTCCGTCTGTCCGTCTGTCTGTCTGTCAAGACCATTTTTCTCAGGAACGCGTAGAGGTAACAAGTTGAAATTTACATCAAATACTCGAGTCTGCGGTCTCTTTCAGCTGTGAAAAAATCATAGTTGTAAGTCAACGCGATCAAAAGATGTGACCGTTTATGTCGCATATTTTGCGATTTCACAAGGGAATCAAAACCTAAGTACCTATAGGGTACTTCCCGTTGACCTAGAATCATGAAATTTGGCAAGAAGCGGTGTCTTACAGCACATGTAAAGGGAAAAATCTGAAAACCGTAAATATGTAGTTTAATTACAAGAAAAATGCGAATTTACTATTAGAAAGTTATGAAAATACACTAATGTCTTGCGTGGTATTGTCAGGCACCAGAAGCATATAGGTTGCATACAGTTAGGTCCTCCTAAAGATACCTTACTTACAAGTTTGTACGGAATCCTCGGTGCGCGAGTCACAACTCGCACTTGGCCCGTTTTTTCTTAACTGGTTCCAGTTTTTCTTTTATGATCCAAGCTCTAGATTTTTTGTGGCTTTTGTGTTTGCTTAACCGCAGATAATAGAAATGTTTGAAATGATTCATTAGTAGGTAGAGGATGATTTAAGGTCTGATTTAAGGATAATTTAAGGTCCCACCATTTCGTAGAGACCTGGCGATTTCGACCACACGCTTCCCCACAGTACCCCAAAAGCTTGCAACAAAAAATTGACCACTTTTCGGAGGCCACGGCAAAGATGCCCAAGGAAAGACATACGACATTTGAAGACACATACGCGAACTCTCGATCCAAAATAAGACAGTGTGGCAAGGACCGTTGGTTTAACCCAGGTTAGATTAGGTTGCTCAGCGGGAAGCGGCAGGTAAATCAAGATCACATACGCGCCGCAGCGCAAATTCTCGATCCAAAATAAGACAATGTGGCAAGGACCGTTAGTTTAACCCAGGTTAGTTTAGGTTGCACACCTAAGTGTGCAGGTCAGCGGGAAGCGGAAAATAAATCAAGACTACATACGTGCGGAAGCGCGAACTCTCATTCTAAAATAGGACAATGTGGCAAGGACTGTTACTCATGTTTCTTCTTCAATTTGCCTATTCTTCCAGCTTGTTACAATAAATATAATGGTAGATAAAAACAGAACACTATCTCATTTTATATCTTCATGTTTCTTCTTTAATTTTCCTTTTCTTTCAGCTTGTTACCATAAATACTTTCCTCGATATCTTCATTTTCCTTCAACAGAGAAACCAAAATTTTAAACTGCAACTTTCAAAGTTGAGGTAAACCCAAACAAAATGTGTCATTTTATTTCTTACATTGTCATTCCAATCTCGGTTTCAACAAATGTTCCTCAAGGTTCCCATCTAGCTCCACTAATATATTTATTACTACAGACAGGATTAAATGCGATTTTATTAAAATTATTTATTTGCGAATATCTGTGCAAATTTTGTGCAAAAATATTCAAGAGCGACGAAATTATGCACCAAAAATTGAGGCAAGAATGTGCTAAAGTTTCAACTGACTTCAGCTAAATTTAAGAATATTTTGTTCCATAGAAGAAAATATAGAACATATAGATTATTGTAGTTTCCAGATTATTATAGATTATTTATTTGCGAATATTTGTGTCAAATTTTGTGCAAAAATATTCAACCGCTTCCAAAATATACACCAATAAGAGAAGAAAAGCAAGAAAATTTGGTACTTACGTAATAACGCCACCACCGCTACATTTTTAAACGCCGCCAATCTACACTTTAAATTTTTATGATAAATCATAAAACGGAACATATTATTTAAAATTGAAACAGTTTTAAAACTCAAAATACTTAAATAATATAATACTTATATAATATAATAATAAAATATTTTTTAACCCCGGTTAGATTAGGTTGCCCGCCGCGAAGCGGACAGATAGAGACAACATACGCGCGGTGGCGCGAACTCTCGATCCAATATATAGCGGTAGCGGCGTTAATACGTAAGTACCAAAAATTTTATCAAAATTTTAAATTTTTAAGTTTTGGAAGACCAAAACAAAATATGTTTATAAACTATTATAAAAAAATATTTTTTTACTAGCACACCAAAATGAAAACGTGCGTAAAAGTATACAAATCGTGCGTAAAAGTAGAATGTAAATCAAATAGAGTGTCCTTATTAAACAATATCTGTTGGTTGTTACTATGGCAACAACTCGTGCCCCAAAACAAAAAAACATAGATTTAATGAATTTTCTAACGTTGTAATTGATAGGGGACCCAGATGGGAACCTTGAGGAACATTTCGAAATTGAAATAGAAATGGAATAAATTATATTATAAATAATAGTAGTTTATGCTACAAGTATAATAGTAGTTATGATACAAGATTAATACAAGATACGAGATACCCTCACTCATTGCGATTAAAGCATTTTACACTTCGCAACTCATGCACAAAAGCCCTTTTTCACACACTTGTATCATAAACTACTATTTTTGGTTCCATTTCCATTTCAATCTCGGTTCCAGCAAATGTTCCTCAAGGTTCCCAACTAGGCCCCCTGGTATTTATTATATATTATAATAACAATATTGCGAATTTTAATTATTTCTAAAACATTTTGCATTTGATATTTAAGGAACTTCGTTTTAATATTCTTGAAAACTTAAGCATTTTCACATTCAGAATTTGTGAAGTAATTTTGTTGTGGGCTGCCACTGGATTAATAGTAGATCTATCGGATTTCGTTCGGTCTGTTCGAAGTTGCGGAAGTGTTAATTTTGTATATGACATATCCGGTTTTCGCCAAAAACGTGTTCGGGCCTTGGAAATTGATTGCAAAAAAATTGGTGTGATTTATGTGTTGGAATTATTATAAATGATTGCATTTAGTTTGTCGTTTGGAATATATTTTTGAATGGAATTCGCCGCAGGTTTCATTCGGCTTTAGAAAACGTTGAAATATTTGTGGACAATTTCAATTTTTCAACTCCAAAATAATTAAATTTTCGGTATTTATTGTTGATTATCTTTGGTTGAGATTGTGAATTTTGAAAATTTTCATCACGTCACTTTTTGCATATTGAGGTCTTGATTGTGTTTATTTTATTTATTTAATTATTTTTTTAATGTAACCCAGCGATAATGAACCAAACATGAACTAAGCGCGTTACCCAATTTACGTGGAAATATAGCCAAAAATGGCATTTATCGCACTATAAGACGTGCGTCAAGGTAGTACTTTTAACGGATGAGTAATAAAAAATTATTCTTGGACTAAATTTTAATCAAAAGTTATGTGCTAATACAGCCAAAAATGGCATTTATTGCACTAAAAAACATGCGACAAAATAGTACTTTTAACGCATGAGTAATAAAAAAATATTTTTGAACTAAATTTGAATCAAAAGTTATGTGGTAATACAGCCAACAGTGGCATTTGTCGCACTAACAAACGTGCGCCAAGATAGTACTTTTAACGCGTGAGTAAAAAAAAATGATTCTTGGACTAAATTGTAATCAAAAGTTATGTGGTAATACAGCCAAAAATAGCATTTGTCGCATTAAAAAATGTGCGCCGAGTTAGTTCTTTTAACGCATGAGTAATATAAAAATATTTTTGAATTAAATTTGAATCAAAAGTTATGTGGTAATACAGCCAAAAATGGCATTTGGCGCACTAAAAAACGTGCGGCAAGATACTACTTTTAACGCATGAGTAATAAAAAATTATTCTTGAACTAAATTTTAATCAAAATTATGTGGTAACACAGCCAACTATGGCATTCGGCGCACTAAAAAATGTGCGTCAAGATAGTACTTTTAACGCATGAGTCATAAAAAAATATTTTTGAACTTAATTTGAATCAAAAGTTATGTGGTGATACAGCCAAAATGGCATTTGGCCCACTAAAAAACGTGCGCCTAGATAGTACTTTTAACGCATGAGTAATAACAAATTATTCTTGAGCTAAATTTTAATCAAAATTATGTGGTAACACAGCCAACTATGGCATTTGGCGCACTAAAAAACGTGCGTCAAGATAGTACTTTTAACGCATGAGTAATAAAAAAATAAAAGTAAATTTGAATCAAAAGTTCGCAATGAGTGAGAGACTGTTCTCTCACTCATTGCGAATATTCTATCAGTCATTGCGAATGTTCATTCACTCATTGCAAATCTTCATTCACTCATGCGAATGTTCTCTCAGTCAATGCGAATGTTCATTCACTCATTGCGAATGTTCTCTCAGTCATTGCGAACGTTCACTCACTCATTGCGAATGTTTTCAGTTATTGCGAATGTTCTCTCACTCATTGCGAATGTTCTATCAGTCATTGCGAACGTTCACTCATTTATTGCTAATGTTCTTTCATTCATTGCGAATATTCTCTCAGTCATTGCGAATGTTCACTCAGCTCATACAGCCAACAATGACAGGTAATACAGCCAACAATGGCATTTGGCGCACTATAAAACCTGCGCCAAGATAGTACTTTTGACGCAGGAGTAATAAAAAATTATTTTTGAACTAAATTTTAATCAAAAATTTCCCCAAAAGTCTCAATATTCCCTAAAATAACCTAACCAAACCTAACCTTTGGTTGTGGTTTTTCAAGTTTCCTAGAAAATTTTCAAAAATTTCGCAAAATTTTATTGAATTTTTCGCCGAGAGAACAATAAGCAGAAGCCGGAAAGATGGTACTTCTTCTTCTTCTGTCGGCACTACGGTCCATGTAGAACCTTTGCCTGCTCAATTACTTCCTACCATTCCTCTCTATCTAGATTCTTTCTCTAGGTACAAGAGGTTCAAAAGATGGTACAAGATGAGGTTCAAATTGGGCGACACGAACATTGCAGATGAAGAAGGAAGAGGACGACCATCGGATTTCAACGACCACGCTCTTCGAAGAGGACGGAAGCCTAACAACACGAATGCTACTCTCTCTCTCTCTCTCTCTTAGTTCCTGCTCCCCCAGTGGGGCATAGGGCTTCTACCAATTGTCGCCATCTGACTCTATATCTAGCCACGACCTTCAACTCCTTCCACGATTTGCCGGTGGAGGTGATTTCGGCTTCAATTGTGCGTTGATGCGTGCGTTGTGCGATGTTGTTTTTGACCTTCCTCTCTTTCGCTTACTGCCTTTTGAATGCCAGTCCAATGCTTGTTTTGCAATGTTTTGTGGATTGCGCCGTAGGGTGTGTCCAATCCAGTTCCACTTTCTTCTCTTTATTTCAACTTCTACTGGAAGTTGGTTTGTAGAGCGAAGCAGATCGTGGTATCGAACCACGAATGCTACCCTACGACTTTAATGTTCACCGTAGGCACCATCTACTTCAAGAACTGCTTCTCATTTGCTTGGCTGACGATCGATCCCATGAGCAAATATGGCACAATAGTAGGGAAAGATGATTCCTTCTGGCGCCTCCTCAACCAAATGCAAATATGCAATCAACAATCCCCAACAAGGCTAAAGTTTGCAGGAGATCTACGATCACAGAAACACCTCCAAGCAACAGTGAAACCGGGCCAGCAGAACATCATCCAAGCTTGTGTCAGCTATAGAATTGATTGCTCAGGTATTAATGTATATAACTCTATTAGTAAGTTGAACAGCCGTTGTAGGAAAAGCCGCATTCTATCCGTCCACTCCGTCCACTTTTCATCCACTTTCCGTCCACTTTCCGTCCACTCCGTCCACTTTGCGTTCACTTTCCATCCACTTTCCGTCCACTTTCCGTCCACTTTCCATCGACTTTCTATCCACTTTCCATCCACTTTCCGTCCACTTTCCATCCACTTTCCGTCCACTTTCCATCCACTTTCCATCCACTTTCCGTCCACTTTCCATCCACTTTCCGTCCACTGTAACACATTAATGCCGTTATTATAATCGTGTGTAAAAGTATCCAAATCGTGCATAAAAGTCACATGTAAATCAAATGGAGTTTCATTATTAAACGATTTCCGTTTGTTGTTACTATGGCAACAACTCGCGTCACTAAACAAAAAACATAGATAATAGATAAACATAGACATAGAGAAAATAAATTTTCTCACGTTTATAATTGTTATGGGACCTAGATGGGAACCTTGAGGAACATTTGTCAGAACCGAGATTGAAATGGAAATAGATTAAATAATTGCGAAAACATTGCGAATGTTCTCTCACTCATTGCGAATCTTCTATCAGTCATTGCGAATGTTTATTCACTCATTGCGAATGTTCTCTAACTTAATGCGAATGTTCTCTCAGTCATTGTGAATGTTCTATCAGTCATTGCGAATGTTCACTCACTCATTGCGAATGTTCTATCAGTCATTGCGAATGTTCTCTCACTCATGGCGAATGTTCTATCAGTCATTGCGAATGTTCTCTCACTCATTGCGAGTGTTCTATCAGTCATTGCGAATTTTTTATCAGTCATAGCGAATGTTCTCTCACTCATTGCGAATGTTCTATCAGTCATTGCGAATGTTCTATCAGTCATTGCGAATGTTCATTCACTCATTGCGAATGTTCTCTCAGTCATTGCGAATGCTCTATTAGTCATTGCCAATGTTCTATCAGTCACTGAGAACGTTCTCTTACTCATTGCGAATGTTCTATCAGTCATTGCGAATTTTCTATCAGTCATTGCGAATGTTCATTGACTCATTGCGAATGTTCTATCAGTCATTGCGAACGTTCACTCACTCATTGCGAATGTTCTATCAGTTATTGCGAATGTTCTCTCACTCATTGCGAATGTTCTATCACTTTGTGAGTGTTCACTCACTCATTGCGAATGTTTTATCAGTCATTGCGAATGTTCACTCACTTAATGCGAATGTTCTTTAATTCATTGCGAATGTTCTCTCAGTCATTGCGAATGTTCTATCAGATATTGTGTATGTTCACTCATCTAATGAAGCCAACAATGGCAGGTAATAAAGTCATCAATGGCATTTGGCGCACTAAAAAACGTGCGCTAAGATAGTACTTTTGACGCACGAGTATTTTTTTATCAGTCATTGCTCATGTTCCCTCACTCATTGCGAATGTTCCACTTTCCGTCCACTTTCCATCCACTTTCCGTCAATTTTCCGTCCACTCCGTCCACTTTTCGTCCACTTTCCATCCACTTTCCATCCACTTTCCGTCCCCTTTCCATCCACTTTCCGTCCACTTTCCATCCACTTTCCGTCCACTGCAACACATAAATAAATACTTTATTGTATGTGAAGAATGCTATAATTTTTAAACGATTTCCGTGTGTTGTTACTAAGGCAACAACTCGCGTCACTAAACAAAAAACATAGATGTAGTGAAAATAAATTTTCTCACGTTATAATTGTTACTGGACCTAGATGGGAACCTTGAGGAACATTTGTTAGAAATTTGTTAGAGATTGAAATGGAAATGGATTAAATAATTGCGAAAACATTGCGAATGTTCTCTCACTTAATGCGAATTTCTATCAGTCATTGCGAATGTTCATTCACTCATTGCGAATGTTCTCTCACTTATTGCGAATGTTCTATCAGTAATTGCGAATGTTCACTCAGTCATTGCGAATGTTCTCTCACTTAATGCGAATGTTCTCTGTCATTGCGAATGTTCTATCAGTCATTGCGAATGTTCACTCAGTCATTGCGAATGTTCTCTCACTTAATGCGAATGTTCTCTGTCATTGCGAATGTTCTATCAGTCATTGCGAATGTTCACTCACTCATTGCGAATGTTCTATTAGTCATTGCGAATGTTCTATCAGTCATTGCGAATGTTCTCTCACTTATTGCGAATGTTCTATCAGTCATTGCGAATGTTCTCTCACTTATTGCGAATGTTCTATCAGTCATTGCGAATTTTCTATCAGTCATTGCGAATGTTCATTCACTCATTGCGAATGTTCTCTCACTTAATGCGAATGTTCTCTGTCATTGCGAATGTTCTATCAGTCATTGCGAATGTTCTCTCACTTAATGCGAATGTTCTCTGTCATTGCGAATGTTCTATCAGTCATTGCGAATGTTCACTCACTCATTGCGAATGTTCTATCAGTCATTGCGAATGTTCTATCAGTCATTGCGAATGTTCTCTCACTTATTGCGAATGTTCTATCAGTCATTGCGAATGTTCTCTCACTTATTGCGAATGTTCTATCAGTCATTGCGAATTTTCTATCAGTCATTGCGAATCTTTATTCACTCATTGAGAATGTTCTCTCAGTCATTGCGAATGTTCTATTAGTCATTGCCAATGTTCTATCAGTCACTGAGAATGTTCTCTCACTCATTGCGAATGTTTTATCAGTCATTGCGAATTTTCTATCAGTCATTGCGAATGTTCTCTCACTCATTGTGAATGTTCCATCAGTCATTGCGAATTTTCTATCAGTCATTGCGAATGTTCATTCACTCATTGCGAATGTTCTCTCACTCATTGCGAATGTTCTATCAGTCATTGCGAATTTTCTATCAGTCATTGCGAATCTTTATTCACTCATTGCGAATGTTCTCTCACTCATTGCGAATGTTCTATTAGTCATTGCCAATGTTCTATCAGCCATTGAGAATGTTCTCTCACTCATTGCGAATGTTCTCTCACTCATTGCGAATGTTCTATCAGTCATTGCAGATTTTCTATCAGTAATTGCGAATGTTCATTCACTCATTGCGAATGTTCTCTCAGTCATTGCGAATGTTCTATTAGTCATTGCCAATGTTCTATCAGCCATTGAGAATGTTCTCTCACTCATTGCGAATGTTCTATCAGTCATTGCGAATTTTCTATCAGTCATTGCAAGTGTTCATTCACTCATTGGGAATGTTCTATCTGTCATTGCGAATGTTCTCTCACTCATTGCGAATGTTCTCGTGTCAGCTTGTGTCAAGCTTGTGTCAGCTATAGAATTGATTGTTCAGGGATTGATGTAGATAGCTCTATTAGTAAATTCAACAGCCGTTGTACGATAATCCGCATTCTATCCGTCTACTTTCCGTCCACTCCGTCCACTTTCCGTCCACTTTCCGTCCACTTTCCGTCCACTTTCTATACACTTTCCATCCACTTTCCGTCCACTTTCCGTCCACTGAAATCAGCTTGTAAACAGATTTTAATCAGCTTTAAACAGCTTTTAGTCAGCTTTAAATAGCGTTAAACAGCTTCTAATCAGCTTTTAAACAGCTTTTGGATGGAAGGTGGACGGAAAGTGGATGGAAAGTGGACGGAAAGTGGACGGAAAGTGGATGGAAAGTGGACGGAAAGTTGACGGAAAGTGGATGGAAAGTGAACGGAAAGTGGACGGAAAGTGGATGGAAAGTGGACGGTTTGGACGGAAAGTGGATGAAAAGTGGACGGAGTGGACGGAAAGTGGACGGATAGAATGCGGCTTCTCGTACAACGGCTGTTCAATTTGCTAATAGAGCTATCTACATCAATCCCTGAACAATCAATTCTATAGCTGACACAGGCTTGGATGATGTCCTGCTGGAGCGGTTTCACTGTTGCTTGGAGGTGTTTCTGTGATCGTAGATCTCCTGCAAACTTTAGCCATTGTTGATTGCATATTTGCATTTGGTTGAGGAGTGAGGAGACGCTCGGTGAGTTCCATACGAACTCTCCGACAACAACAAAACCTAACGTCTCCGCATTTTTATCGAATTGTTGCAACGAATTGAGCAAAGCTCCGTCTCTAAAGATTCTCGTCACGCCATATTTACCGATCGAAGCTCCCAAAGACTATCACGTCAATTGCTTGTTGAACAAAATTTAGGACGATATGGATACCTAAGTAACTGATGTCAAAGCGTGGATTGCATCCAAGAACCGCGCCTTTGCCCATGGGATCGACCGTCTGCCAAGCAAATGGGAAACAGTTCTTGAAGTAGACGCTACGGAATGTTCATTAAACTATCGATTTGTTAAAAATGTCTATCGTTTTTGTTGAATAAATTTTGTTCAAAGCCAAAATTATGCATCAACCTAATAATAAACATTTTGTGAAATTGTCATAACTGGCAAATTTCACATGCGATTTGTTTTGGTAATTCTAAAAATACTCAGTAATGTTATAGAGCTACGGAAATTTTGAATATATTTATATTTTCAGGCTGTGTTCCGACTTTATTAAGTTTATATGATTATCTATAACGTAAGATGGTTTCACCAATTCTATCTTATCAGTTCAATCAATAACCTGTTAAGTTCATGTCTCTCTCACGAAATGTCAAATTAAAAATATCTAACCCATAGTCATTCACGTGGGTTTCAAGTAAGTGTTTTACATAAATTGTTATTCATAAAAGCAAAGCTGCACTGATGAGAGATAAATCTCGAAACGGGGGTAACGCACGCAAATATTCAATATATTTTCGTGGGTTACCCAAGTTACAACCACCAGTGGCATTTCTCGTACTAAAAAACGTACGCCAGATAATACTTTTAAGGCAAGAGTGATAAAAATTTAAGAATATTTTGATTCAGTGCAAAATCTGGAACAGGCGTATAATTCTAGTTTCCACATAATTTATTTGCATAAATTTGTCGCGATCGTGAAGATTCGCATTTTCGTCTGTAACGTTTTGCAAAAATTAAAAACTTGGCAGATAAGAAAAGCATTCATTAATTTAATTGCAAATTGGAGAAATCGCATTTTTTTTTCAGATATTGTCGAGATTTTCCTGAATGTTTCTAATGTCAGTGGTCCCCAACCCTACGCCCGCGGGCACCGTGGCGCACGCCGACCATTTTACGTGTGTCCGCCGAAAGTAAACGCAACCAAAATTGTAACTTATTCAAATAAGGGCAGAAAGAAATTTTTGACCATCAAAACGACATTTTCCTAAAATTCAATGTATAAGAGAGGACTTCTTGAATAGTGAAAGATGCCCGTCGCCCGACCGACTTTCTAGAATGTGCTCTTGAGTGCAAAAAGGTTGGGGATCCCTGTTCTAGCTAAGCTAAGATGTGGAAAAAACTGAAATTTGATTAAAATCAAAAGAAACTTCACAGAATTTATGCTTTAAAACTTTATTTTGAAATTTATTTATCTACGGTCCTACATTTTCTATTTAAACGGAGATTCCGTTTCAGACTTGACTGAATTAGCCAGACGCAGCGGTGGTAGTTGTTGGAGCTGCAGTTGTTGCTAAAACACAAAAATAAACTCAAGAAAATTTCACTAAACTTCCAAAATCTTACAAGATACTCCCATGCATCCAGCATGATGATTTCCTTTGTGTGCCTTATGTACATTCCTCACGAAACCTCCGCCTTGTCCACCAGCTTGTCCACTAGCTTGTCCACTAGCTCCTCCACTAACTCCTCCTCCAAATCCTAAACTTGCTCCAGCTCCAGCTGCAGCTTCTCCGCCAATTTTTCCTCCGGCTTGTCCACTAACTTGGCCTTGGCCACCTGCTTGTCCGTTTGCTTGACCCTGTCCACTTCCTCCGGCACTCTGTGGCATGGAAGATCCAAAATCCAGCTAAGAATGTTTATGATGTTTTAAAATGTTGGAGGTTGTAGTATTTTGCTTACCAAGAGGGCGAGGGATAGTAGAACTGTGACAGCGATGAACTTGTTCATGTTGGTGGTGGTTTGGTTGTTTGGTTGAAGTTGTTGCTGCTTCGGCTGGTGTGTGCCTTCCAATGCGAGGAATCGCCGATTTTATAGATAGTGTACAACAATTGGACAATTGTTGATTGAAAACGCAAACGCCGTTCCGCCAGATATTATTAAATAAGTTATTTATTTATTATTTAATAAATTTCCAGTGGCGTAACATGTGTGTTTGTCGAAAATAAAAAATTGGAAATTATCAATTTTCATAGATTTAGTTTAATGGTAGATTAAAACAAAACATGTCGTTTTATTTCTTAACATTTCCTCTTCAATTACACACTTCTTCCGGCGCGTTATGTTAAGTATTTTCCTCGATATCTTCGTTTTTCTTCGACAGCGACGCAGAATTTTATCGAAATTTTGAAATTTCATAAATTTCCTTTATTGGTAGATCTAAACAGAACACATCATTTTATATCTTCATGTTCCTTCTTCAATTTGCTTTTTCTTGCAGCTTGTTACCATAAATACTTTCCTCGCTATCTTCATTTTCCTTCAACAGAAAAACAAAATTTTAAGCTGCATGCTTTTAATGTTTTAGTAAACCAAAAGAAAATATTTCATTTTATTTGTCATTTTATTTCTTACATTTTCATTCCAATCTCGGTTTCAACAAATGTTCCTCAAGGTTCCCATCTAGCTCCACTAGTATATTTGTTACTAGAGACCGGATTATATGCAACATTAAAACATTAATAAAAGACTTTAGTATTGATTATTTATTTGCGAATATTTGTGTCAAATTTTGTGCAAAAATATTCAAAAGCAGCGAAATTATAGACCAAAAATTGAGGCAAGAATGTGCTCAAATTTCAACTGGCATTAGCTAAATTTAAGAATCTTTTGTTTCATAGACGAAAATATAGAACAATTAGAATGTTGTAATTACCAGATTAGTATAGACAAGTGGGGCTATAATCCCTGAAAAGAGTCAGAGACAATTCTAAAACATTTAACCGGATATTGAAGGTTTCAATTTGCTCAATTTTGAAAAATTCGTTTCGAGTTTGGACGGACGTCAAGACCCCCAAATGCGACCGAGCAGTGCGTCGTTCTTATCGCCTTATAGATCATTTCGTTCTCTATTTATAAACCGCCACCGCGACGCCCTACTATTTAATTTAGCGAATCCCGGTGGATTCTCGCGTACGTCTGCAAAACATTGTATTTCGGGCGTCCCGGCGTCATCCACCGCACAATCGCAAGCAAACTCCAAAACAAACTAAACGGCACTATGCCGAATCGATTGGTGCCGGTCCGGTCCCGATCCGACTATTATTTATCCCAGGAGAGGGATCCCCGCAAATTAGGTAAAAAAAAAAACACGTTTTTCCGATGTTTGTGTTAAAATTGACCCAGAGCGGGAACAGGATGCCGAAGGTACCAGATTCTTCCACTGCCGGTTACGGGTAAACATCTCGCATCGAACGAACCGGTTTGGAGACACGGCGCTCTTCTATCAAGAGAACGGCGTCCACAACAGTGATGGAAAAAACGGTTTTTTTCCGTTTACATTTTCTGAACTCTACCGGATGAACCGACGGTCGCGTACTTTTCCGCATGACGTGAAAAACGTGAAATCGACGCGGCAAGTGGACGCTGTAAAAAAATAGAGCCGCGGATCAAAATTGCTCCTCAAAGGTGCTAGAAACGATCTCCTGTTTTTTTGCACCTGGAGGACGCCGTGTGGGACTTGCGTGCGGCAGACGGACAGTTTTACAACAGAAAATGACAATTTCCCGTTTCGACGCGCAAGATGAACGGAGTTTTTGAAGAAAAAGTGAAAAATTTAAAATGAACCTACAGCCGCCCGCTGCGGGGGCGGCACTTTATAAAGCTCAAGTTTCAACTGACTTCAGCTAAATTTAAGAAAATTTTGTTTTATAGAGGAGAATATAAAACAGATACATTATTGCAGTTTCCAGATTATTATAGATTGTTTATTTGCGAATATTTCTGCCAAATTTTGTGCAAAAATATTCATAAGCAGCGAAATTATAGACCAAAAATTGCGGCAAGAATGTGCTCAAATTTCAACGGGCTTCAGCCCGTTTCATAGAGGAAAATATAGAACAGATAGGTTATTGAAGTTTTCAGATTATTATAAATTGTTTATTTTCGAATATCTGTGCCAAATTTTGTGCAAAAATATTCAACAGCAACGAAAATACACCAATAATCGAAGAAAAGGAAGAAGGTTTTATCAAAATTTTAAATTTTCAACCGCAAATCTTTTGGTAAACCAAAACAAAATATGTCATTTTATGTACTCGCACACCAAATTGAACACATTAATAAATACTTTATGTTATGTGAAGCATGCCATTATTATAATCGTGTGTAAAAGTATCCAGATTGTGCGTAAAAGTCTCATGTAAATCAAATGGAGTTTCATTATTAAACGATTTCCGTTTTTAAGGGAGGAAATGTGGATAATGGGTGGAGGGATCCCTTAAAATTGTTGTCTTCCAGACGTTTGTGGTGCCGCTTTAGCCCTTTGGGCTCGTGACTATACCCCTGGTTAACTTGACTTGAAACGCTAAACTTAATAATACGTGCGGTCGAGCTTGGTTCGCGCTTCGATTTCTGTCTTTACGCTTCTCACACTCGTAGCATACTCGCGAATCATATAAATTCGCGAAGTAAATTGATAAGTATATAAGTATATAGTCGATACAACTTTCCCCTTGTGTTAATTGGTGCCGAAATCGATTCAAATGTTGAATTGAAAATACAGATTTATTAAAATTGGCGCGAGCATCTCGGTTCCAACAAATGTTCCTCAAGGTTCCCAACTGGGTCCCCTACCATCTATTACTTATCGTCTGCGACACAAGAAAACCTCGTAACTCCTATAAACTTTTAGAGTGAGATAGTTACACCATTTATTGCCCCGAGTCTGATATCTGCAATCCTCGTAACTCCATAAAAATTCTGCAATAAATCCATTGCAGAATTTTTATGGAGTTACGAGGATTTAGCATTGCAGAGATCAGACTCTGGGCAATAAATGGTACAACTATCTCACTTTATGAGAGGTATTACAATGTTACTTTAGAGTTACAAGGTTTTCTAGTGTCGCCGACGATATTATAATAACAATGTTCTGAATTTTAACTTTTTCTTAACATTTTGCATTTGATATTTAAGGAATTTCCTTTAAAAATTTTTGAAAACTCAAGGATTTTCACATTCAGAATTTGTGAAGTAATATTGTTGTGGGCTGCCACTGGATTAGTAATAGATGTATCGGGTTTTAATCGGTCGGTTCGAAGTTGCGGAAGTGTTAATTTAGTATGTGGCATATCCGGTTTTCGTCAAAAACGTGTTCGGGCCTTGGAAATTGATTGCAAAAAAATTGGTGTGATTTATGTGTCGGAATTATTTTAAATGATTGCATTTAGTTTGTCGTTTCGAATATATTTTTGAATGGAATTCGCCGCAGGTTTCATTTAATTTTAGAAAATGTTGAAATTTTTGTGGAAAATTTCTCTAAAAACCCTAAATTTTCGTTATTTATTGTTGATTACTTTTGGTTGGAAATAGGGTTTTCGCGTACCCGACTTTTTTTAATACTCGGGTATCGGGTATTATTTTTTCATATACTCGGGTACCCGGGTATTTGCAATTTTTGCAGCAAAAGGGACAATTTTCTTATAATAATGTTTTATTTAATTACGACATCATTGACACAGTTAAAAAGTCTTGTTTTCATTAACTAATTAGGAACAAAAAGATTTTTTGCTACAATAAATTCTGTTATAAAATAACAAAAATATAACTAAATTTTTTCTTTCTTTTCTGACGCAGTTGAAAATTAAAACACACACACAGTTAAATAGTCTTCTTTCTTTTCTTATAAAATAAAAATATATAACTTAATAATCTTAATTCCTTCTTAGAATAAACAATTAAAAAAAAATCTACTTAACATAAGTTAAGGATAATCAACTTAAAACATGCCGACATAACCAAACCTAACCTCAAGTTTTTCAGCATTTATTAAAAATCTTAACGCCTTCTTTAGAGTTATTTTAATTGTTTGTAGTGCAAATTTGCTAATATTATTTTTAAGGCACTACTGAGTAATAATTTTCTGAGAATTTTGATGAATTCTTGGATCAAAGTGGATACCCGGGTACCCGGGTCTGACAATAAAATAGTACCCGGGTAGTAAAAATTTCATATACCCAGATCCGGGTACCCGGGTAGAAAATCCTACTTGGGAATGTCAAGTTTTCCAGAAAATTTTCAAAATTTTCGCAAAATTTCATTTAATTTTATAAAATGTTGAAATTTTTGAGGAAAATTTCTCTAAAAACTCTAATTTTTGTTATTTAATGTTGATTACCTTTGGTTGGGATTTTCAAGTTTTCCAGAAAATTTTCAAAATTTTCGCAAAATTTCATTTAATTTTAGAAAATGTTGAAATTTTTGTGGAAAATTTCTCTAAAAACTCTAATTTTTGTTATTTAATGTTGATTACCTTTGGTTGGGATTTTCAAGTTTTCCAGAAAATTTTCAAAATTTTCGCAAATTTCATTTAATTTTAGAAAATGTTAAAATTTTTGTGGAAAATTCCTCTAAAAACTCTAATTTTTGTTATTTAATGTTGATTACCTTTGGTTGGGATTTTCAAGTTTTCCAGAAAATTTTCAAAATTTTCGCAAAATTTCATTTAATTTTAGAAAATGTTGAAATTTTTGTGGAAAATTTCTCTAAAAACTCTAATTTTTGTTATTTAATGTTGATTACCTTTGGTTGGGATTTTCATGCTTTCCAGAAAATTTTCAAAATTTTCGCAAAATTTCATTTAATTTTATAAAATGTTGAAATTTTTGAGGAAAATTTCTCTAAAAACTCTAATTTTTGTTATTTAATGTTGATTACCTTTGGTTGGGATTTTCAAGTTTTCCAGAAAATTTTCAAAATTTTCGCAAAATTTCATTTAATTTTATAAAATGTTGAAATTTTTGAGGAAAATTTCTCTAAAAACTCTAATTTTTGTTATTTAATGTTGATTACCTTTGGTTAGGATTTTCAAGTTTTCCAGAAAATTTTCAAAATTTACGCAAAATTTCATTTAATTTTAGAAAATGTTGAAATTTTTGTGGAAAATTTCTCTAAAAACTCTAATTTTTGTTATTTAATGTTGATTACCTTTGGTTGGGATTTTCAAGTTTTCCAGAAAATTTTCAAAATTTTCGCAAATTTCATTTAATTTTAGAAAATGTTAAAATTTTTGTGGAAAATTCCTCTAAAAACTCTAATTTTTGTTATTTAATGTTGATTACCTTTGGTTGGGATTTTCAAGTTTTCCAGAAAATTTTCAAAATTTTCGCAAAATTTCATTTAATTTTAGAAAATGTTAAAATTTTTGTGGAAAATTTCTCTAAAAACTCTAATTTTTGTTATTTAATGTTGATTACCTTTGGTTGGGATTTTCATGCTTTCCAGAAAATTTTCAACATTTTCGCAAAATTTCATTTAATTTTATAAAATGTTGAAATTTTTGAGGAAAATTTCTCTAAAAACTCTAATTTTTGTTATTTAATGTTGATTACCTTTGGTTGGGATTTTCAAGTTTTCCAGAAAATTTTCAAAATTTTCGCAAAATTTCATTTAATTTTATAAAATGTTGAAATTTTTGAGGAAAATTTCTCTAAAAACTCTAATTTTTGTTATTTAATGTTGATTACCTTTGGTTAGGATTTTCAAGTTTTCCAGAAAATTTTCAAAATTTACGCAAAATTTCATTTAATTTTAGAAAATGTTGAAATTTTTGTGGAAAATTTCTCTAAAAACTCTAATTTTTGTTATTTAATGTTGATTACCTTTGGTTGGGATTTTCAAGTTTTCCAGAAAATTTTCAAAATTTTCGCAAATTTCATTTAATTTTAGAAAATGTTAAAATTTTTGTGGAAAATTCCTCTAAAAACTCTAATTTTTGTTATTTAATGTTGATTACCTTTGGTTGGGATTTTCAAGTTTTCCAGAAAATTTTCAAAATTTTCGCAAAATTTCATTTAATTTTAGAAAATGTTGAAATTTTTGTGGAAAATTTCTCTAAAAACTCTAATTTTTGTTATTTAATGTTGATTACCTTTGGTTGGGATTTTCATGCTTTCCAGAAAATTTTCAAAATTTTCGCAAAATTTCATTTAATTTTATAAAATGTTGAAATTTTTGAGGAAAATTTCTCTAAAAACTCTAATTTTTGTTATTTAATGTTGATTACCTTTGGTTGGGATTTTCAAGTTTTCCAGAAAATTTTCAAAATTTTCGCAAAATTTCATTTAATTTTATAAAATGTTGAAATTTTTGAGGAAAATTTCTCTAAAAACTCTAATTTTTGTTATTTAATGTTGATTACCTTTGGTTGGGATTTTCAAGTTTTCCAGAAAATTTTCAAAATTTACGCAAAATTTCATTTAATTTTAGAAAATGTTGAAATTTTTGAGGAAAATTTCTCTAAAAACTCTAATTTTTGTTATTTAATGTTGATTACCTTTGGTTAGGATTTTCAAGTTTTCCAGAAAATTTTCAAAATTTACGCAAAATTTCATTTAATTTTAGAAAATGTTGAAATTTTTGTGGAAAATTTCTCTAAAAACTCTAATTTTTGTTATTTAATGTTGATTACCTTTGGTTGGGATTTTCAAGTTTTCCAGAAAATTTTCAAAATTTTCGCAAATTTCATTTAATTTTAGAAAATGTTAAAATTTTTGTGGAAAATTCCTCTAAAAACTCTAATTTTTGTTATTTAATGTTGATTACCTTTGGTTGGGATTTTCAAGTTTTCCAGAAAATTTTCAAAATTTTCGCAAAATTTCATTTAATTTTAGAAAATGTTAAAATTTTTGTGGAAAATTTCTCTAAAAACTCTAATTTTTGTTATTTAATGTTGATTACCTTTGGTTGGGATTTTCATGCTTTCCAGAAAATTTTCAACATTTTCGCAAAATTTCATTTAATTTTATAAAATGTTGAAATTTTTGAGGAAAATTTCTCTAAAAACTCTAATTTTTGTTATTTAATGTTGATTACCTTTGGTTGGGATTTTCAAGTTTTCCAGAAAATTTTCAAAATTTTCGCAAAATTTCATTTAATTTTATAAAATGTTGAAATTTTTGAGGAAAATTTCTCTAAAAACTCTAATTTTTGTTATTTAATGTTGATTACCGTTGGTTGGGATTTTCAAGTTTTCCAGAAAATTTTCAAAATTTACGCAAAATTTCATTTAATTTTAGAAAATGTTAAAATTTTTGTGGAAAATTTCTCTAAAAACTCTAATTTTTGTTATTTAATGTTGATTACCTTTGGTTGGGATTTTCGAGTTTTCCAGAAAATTTTCAAAATTTTCGCAAAATTTCATTTAATTTTATAAATTGTTGAAATTTTTGTGGAAAATTTCTCTAAAAACTCTAATTTTTGTTATTTAATGTTGATTACCTTTGGTTGAGATTTTCAAGTTTTCCAGAAAATTTTCAAAATTTTCGCAAAATTTCATTTAATTTTATAAAATGTTGAAATTTTTGAGGAAAATTTCTCTAAAAACTAATTTTTGTTATTTAATGTTGATTACCTTTGGTTGGGATTTTCAAGTTTTCCAGAAAATTTTCAAAATTTACGCAAAATTTCATTTAATTTTATAAAATGTTGAAATTTTTGAGGAAAATTTCTCTAAAAACTCTAATTTTTGTTATTTACTGTTGATTACCTTTGGTTGGGATTATCAAGTTTTCCAGAAAATTTTCAAAATTTACGCAAAATTTCATTTAATTTTATAAAATGTTGAAATTTTTGAGGAAAATTTCTCTAAAAACTCTAATTTTTGTTATTTAATGTTGATTACCTTTGGTTGGGATTTTCAAGTTTTCAGAAAATTTTCAAAATTTTGGCAAAATTTCATTTAATTTTATAAAATGTTGAAATTTTTGAGGAAAATTTCTCTAAAAACTCTAATTTTTGTTATTTATTGTTGATTACCTTTGGTTGGTACTTTCAAGTTTTCCAGAAAATTTTCAAAATTTACGCAAAATTTCATTTAATTTTAGAAAATGTTGAAATTTTTGTGGAAAATTTTTCTAAAAACTCTAGATTTTGGTTATTTATTACCTTTGGTTGGGATTTCCAAGTATTCCAGAAAATTTTCAAAATTCACCCAAAATTTCATTTAGTTTTAGAAAATAAATAGTTGAAATATTTGTGAAAATTAACATTTTGTAAATCTATGCGAATGAGCCCAATTTCGCTCTCGTGGGCAATTGACAACTTATCGCACTAGTTCCACAATATACTATTATTTTTACATTATATCAGAATCTTATTTTTTTTTAAAAAACTTTATTTTGAAACTTTTGAGATTATTGAGCTTTAACATGGTAATTTTAAGATTTATGAAAAGGTTTTAAATTGGAATTTATTTACAATATATTTACAATTCATTTACAACTACTTCTTCTTGCCGTTACGGCCCGCCTAGGGCTTTGGCATTCTACTCAACGAGGGTTTGCCCAATTCGAGACTTGCCAATTTGCCATACCGATTACTCTCGCGTCTTCCTCCACGCTGTTTAGCCACCTTGTCTCGCACTTCCACGCGACCTGCGTCCTCCTATAGCGATTTCCAGTTCCCATTTGGAATACCTATTGTCCTCCATTCTGTTTATGAGTCTTGCATATCGTAAACTATCGCATTTAATTATCGCTACCAAATCTGGCTCATTCGAAAACTGTAGTATCGCATGGTTCATTCATCCTCCACCTCCTGTCTGCATTTACAGTGCCAAAACCGCAGTTCGAAGTAGAGATGAGCATGGGATCCGAATGTCCCATTCCATCACATTGTCCCATGGGATGGGATGAATGGTGTGAACGTTGCGTGGGATGGGATCAAATGGGACAACAAATTTGTATGGATTGGAGTGGGACGAGTTTTGATAATCTAGTAAATCTAGTTCGTGCATAATTAATTGCTTATCGTGCCAATACGCACATTTTCCATAATATGTGCAGCCCAGGAGATTTCTGTAATAACGATGTAGTTCCTGACGATGAAAAAGGTTTACTCACTGTCAGGTCTGCTGTATAGAAAAAATGGGGACCGGGATGGGATGGGATAAATGGAATGCGATGGGACGAAAATTTTAGGTTTGTGGGATGGGATAGTGGGACGAAAAGGTGATGGGATGGGAAAGTGACAGGGATCCGTCCCACGGGATGGGATCTGGAACGAGAAACTCGTCCCATGCACATCTCTAGTTCGAAGCGGTTCAATTGCAGTGCGCATGTAAAGGACCAAGACTCACTGTCATGTGTCACTACTGGTCTAATTAGTGTTTTGTAGTTTTGTTAGCTACAGGTCTTTGTTTTTTTAGAACTAGGACTAGAATAAGTCATTCCTTATACTAACAGAGTTAGGACAAGCCAATTCTGATTTAGACTATAAGGTTCAATTATATTTCTCGTTGTCCCACAAGGTTATATATTGGAGACATGACAAACAGAACTAAATATATAAAACTATCTGGACTAGACTAGACAAGACTAAAGAAGACTAGACAAGACTAGATAGGACAAGACTAGACAGACAATACTAGACAGACAAGACTAGACAGACAAGACTAGACAGACAAGACTAGACAGACAAGACTAGACAGACAAGACTAGACAGACAAGACTTGACAGACAAGACTAGACAGACAAGACTAGACAGACAAGACTAGACAGACAAGACTAGACAGACAAGACTAGACAGACTAGACAGACTAGACAGACTAGACAGACTAGACAGACAAGACTAGACAGACAAGACTAGACAGACAAGACTAGACAGACAAGACTAGACAGACAAGACTAGACAGACAAGACTAGACAGACAAGACTAGACAGACAAGACTAGACAGACAAGACTAGACAGACAAGACTAGACAGACAAGACTAGACAGACAAGACTAGACAGACAAGACTAGACAGACAAGACTAGACAGACAAGACTAGACAGACAAGACTAGACAGACAAGACTAGACAGACAAGACTAGACAGACAAGACTAGACAGACAAGACTAGACAGACAAGACTAGACAGACAAGACTAGACAGACAAGACTAGACAGACAAGACTAGACAGACAAGACTAGACAGACAAGACTAGACAGACAAGACTAGACAGACAAGACTAGACAGACAAGACTAGACAGACAAGACTAGACAGACAAGACTAGACAGACAAGACTAGACAGACAAGACTAGACAGACAAGACTAGACAGACAAGACTAGACAGACAAGACTAGACAGACAAGACTAGACAGACAAGACTAGACAGACAAGACTAGACAGACAAGACTAGACAGACAAGACTAGACAGACAAGACTAGACAGACAAGACTAGACAGACAAGACTAGACAGACAAGACTAGACAGACAAGACTAGACAGACAAGACTAGACAGACAAGACTAGACAGACAAGACTAGACAGACAAGACTAGACAGACAAGACTAGACAGACAAGACTAGACAGACAAGACTAGACAGACAAGACTAGACAGACAAGACCAGACAGACAAGACTAGACAGACAAGACTAGACAGATAAGACTAGACAGACAAGACTAGACAGACAAGACTACAGACTTGTGCTCAGCAGTCTTTATTTTAACATTAATTAATAACCAAGCCTGCTTGATGTAGATGCATATTCAGTTTCAGATTTTGTCTTCAGCCGGATGCAGCAGTGGTAGTTGTAGTAACTAGTAGTGGTAGTATGCAGCATTTGGTGGTGGTCCATTAGGTGGTGGTCCATTTGGTGGTGGTCCACTTAGTCGTACGCCTTTTGGTGGTGCTCCATTAGGTGGTGGTCCATTTGGTGGTGGTCCACTTAGTCGTGCGACTTTTGGTAGTGGTGCTCCATTAGGTGGTGGTCCATTTGGTGGTGGACCACTTAGTCGTACGCCTTTTGGTGGTGCTCCATTAGGTGGTGGTCCATTTGGTGGTGGTCCACTTAGTCGTGCGACTTTTGGTAGTGGTGCTCCATTCGGTGGTGGTCCACTTAGTCGTACGCCTTTTGGTGGTGCTCCATTAGGTGGTGGTCCATTTGGTGGTGGTCCACTTAGTCGTGCGACTTTTGGTAGTGGTGCTCCATTAGGTGGTGGTCCATTTGGTGGTGGACCACTTAGTCGTACGCCTTTTGGTGGTGCTCCATTAGGTGGTGGTCCATTTGGTGGTGGTCCACTTAGTCGTGCGACTTTTGGTAGTGGTGCTCCATTAGGTGGTGGTCCATTTGGTGGTGGACCACTTAGTCGTACGCCTTTTGGTGGTGCTCCATTAGGTGGTGGTCCATTTGGTGGTGATCCACTTAGTCGTGCGACTTTTGGTAGTGGTGCTCCATTAGGTGGTGGTCCATTTGGTGGTGGACCACTTAGTCGTACGCCTTTTGGTGGTGCTCCATTAGATGGTGGTCCATTCGGTGGTGGTCCACTTAGTCGTACGCCTTTTGGTGGTGCTCCATTAGGTGGTGGTCCATTTGGTGGTGGTCCACTTAGTCGTGCGACTTTTGTTAGTGGTGCTCCATTCGGTGGTGGTCCACTTAGTCGTACGCCTTTTGGTGGTGCTCCATTAGGTGGTGGTCCATTTGGTGGTGGTCCATTAAATCGTGCGCCTTTTGGTTGTGGTCCATTTCCACGTGGTGGTCCATTTCCACGTGGTGGACCTTTAGGCGCATCTCCACTCTCACTTTGCGGCATGGATGATCCAAAATCCAACTAGAATTTTCATGATTATTTCATGATCTATTTATTTAGAATGTATTTGTGTTTTGCTTACCGAGAGGACGAGGGACAGTAGAACTGTAACAACGATGAACTTGTTCATGTTGCTGGCTGTTTGATCGGTTGTTGTAGTTGTCGGTGGTTTGCATGTGTGTGAATACCAATGCGAGGAATCGCCGATTTTATACATAGCATGCAACAATTGGACAATTGATGCATTTTTTGCGTCGTCGTTCCGCCAGAAATTATTAAATAATTTTCATCATATAATTTATTATTTAATTAATTTCCGGCGGCGCACTGTGGTCTGGAATCTCAAAAAGCTGGTCAAAATATGAAAGAATCGTTCAAATATTGTGATTTTTGGTCTCCTCGCGTTTTTGAGGTCGTTGATCAAGAAACTGAAATCGAAATTTCCAAATTCAAAATGGCGGATAATTTCTCGAAAAAGCGTTCAATTTTATTCATACTTGGAATTAAAGGTCGATTCACATATGCGCGGCACTCAGCTACGCGACGTCGTGCGACATCGCCTGTCAAATAATGATTACATTGTTTTAAATGGACTCGTCGCGTAGCCATAGTGAGAACGTGCCCATTTAAAACAATGTAATAATTATTTAACAGGCGATGTCGCGTGAGATCGCGTAGCTGTGTGTCGCGTATATGAGAATCGGCCTTAAAACGTTTTCTTCAATTTTTATTTTGGTTTCGTAATGAAAAAAAAATTTCAACTTTCACGTCACTTTTGTAATATCGAGGTCTTGATAGTGTTTATTTTATTTAGTTAATTGTTTTTTTTTAATGTAAAATTTGTATGAAAATACTAGCTAACGATAAAGGTCCATTCCCATATGCGCGACACTCAGCTACGCGACGTCGTGCGACATCGCCTGTCAAATAATGATTACATTGTTTTAAATGGGCACGTCGCGTAGCTGTCGTGTAACCATAGTGAGAACGTGCCCATTTAAAACAATGTAATCATTATTTGACAGGTTATGTCGCGTAGCTGAGTGTCGCGTATATGAGAATCGGTCTTTAGGGGTTTTAGAAGTCGCTGATTATGAAACTTAATTGAAAAATGATCAACTGATTAACTAATCGTTGATTTTCTCTAGAAAAAAAATACTTTTTCAAGGAATTTGTTTTTTTAAATTGAGTTTTCGTTAAAAAAGACAATCGATAGAAAACAAAATGATTTATTAAAATGTAAAAATGTTAAAATTATTAATCACCATCAGATGTATCTGATTCCAAAATTGGAGCTGTAATTTCTGCAAATAATTCGATAGATTAGGGAAAAAACGTCTTCTTTTTGTTGCGGAAGTTTGCGGAAACTTGTAATTTTAGGATCTGATGGAATCAAGATCCTATTAAAAACGTCTTCCATGTTTTTTTTGACGACTACATTTTCGTGTAAAATTTTCTCGATTTTTTTCCCATAGACTAGACTAGACAGACTAAACAAATTAATCAAACTAGACCAGGCCTGGTCAAATTGCGGCCCGCGGGCCTAAACTACTACTGCTTTAACTGAGTTCTACGAAAATATTATCAATGAGGTTGATGATGGAAAGTGTCTTGTCGGTATTTTCTGGCACCTATGGCATATTACTTTGGGGAGCCTCATTTATACAAAAGGTTTTCCTGTCCCAAAAGCGAGTCATTAGAGCTTTAGCTAATATCAATGAATCAACATCATGTAGACCATTTTTTTTCATACGATGGTCAACGTTGCGGTTTCAGTGCACCAGGACATCACTGGCAACACGCATTGATCGAAAAAGTATCTTTTTAAACAGACTGGTAGGTCGCGTTTGAATATGTCTCGAAGTTTCCCATATGCGGAAGCTTTTGCCTTAATTTTGGAGGAAAGGATTGATGGACGAGTTGGAGATCAAGCTGTTGAACAAGCTGGAGCAAACTTTTGGACTTGGAACTGGAGAAGCTGCAGGGTTTCGTCTTTGAGGAGGAGTTTATGGAGGAACTGGAAGTCAAGCTGGTGGACAAGCAGGTGGATAAACTTTTTCTTTCATGGGACGTTCATATAAGGCAGACAAAGGAAACTTAACTACCAAACGCGAACGTGGCCAACATGTCGGCTGAGGACAGACGCACGAAAACAAACTTGATGCATGGGAGGATCTTGTAAGATTTAGAAAAGTTATATTCATATCGTATTAGAGGAAAGGCAGGTCACTGGTCCCAGTCTTATCTCAGCAATAGACAACAACATGTCAATGTTGATAATGCAGGAAAAACAGGTATATCAAAAGCTAAACATATAAAAATTTGGGTTCCGCAAGGAAGCATTCTAGCACCCATCTTATTCTCTTTATATACGGGTGATCTGGTTCAACACGTCGGTGGTAATCAATGCACTTTGTATGCTGACGACACTACTATCGTAATCTCAAAGGCTTCTTAACTAGAAACTATACTTGAAGCAAATAAAACAGCTACATAGCTGGTTTTGCGTAAATAACCTACATCTAAATTTGGCAAATACAGTTATCTGCCCTTGGTCTCCACTCCAGGAGTCTCTTACTCCATCTCTCATCTGATATTCGGGCCATGTGCAAATTTCATTTTAAGCTAGCAATGTGCGCTACCACCTTTGTGACTTCTGTTGCTCGGATTAGGTATTTGCTTTTGATATGACCAAGTAGCAACACGCCGAGCATTGATCTTTCGAACTTTCGTTGTGCAATTTGGAGCTTTTCAGCGGATACGATGGTCAACGTTGGGGTTTCAGTGACCTAGGACAACACTGGCAACACGAATTGATCGAAAAAGTACCTTTTTAAACAGACTGGTAGGTCGCGTTTGAATGTCTCGAAGTTTCCCATAGGCGGAAGCTTTAGATTTTGGAGGATCGAATTGATGGAGGAGTTGAAGATCAATCTGATGAACAAGTTGGAGCTGGAGCAAACTTTTCGACTTGGAACTGGAGAAGCTGGAGGGTTTAGTCTTGGAGGAGGAGTTGATGGAGGAGCTGGAGGTCAAGCTGGCGGACAAGCAGGTGGAAAAGCTGGAGCTTTCATGGGACGTTCATATAAGGCAGACAAAGGAAGCCAACAAGCTTGATGCATAGGAGGATCTATAGGTTTTGTAAAGTTTTCAAAGTTGGAACTGGAGAAGCTGGAGGGTTTAGTCTTGCAGGAGGTAGTGTCGTCAGCAAACAAAGTGCAATGATTACCACCGATGTGTTGAACCAGATCACCCGTATATAAAGAGAATAAAATGGGTGCTAGAATGCTTCCTTGCGGAACCACAATTTTTATATGTTTAGGTTTTGATAAACCTGTTGTTCCTGCATTATCAACTTTGACATGTTTAGTCTTGGAGGAGGAGTTGATGGAGGAGCTGGAGGTCAAGTTGGAGGACAAGCAGATGGAAAAGCTGGAGCTTTCATGGGACGTTCATATAAGGCAAGCAAAGGAAGCCAACAAGCTTGATGCATGGGAGGATCTTGTAAGATTTAAAAGATTTTGTAAAGTTTTCATGAGTTTGGAACGGGAGGAGTTGGAGGGTTTAATCTTAGAGGAGGAATTGGTGGAGGTGCTGGGTACCTTTTTAAGCCTGATGGTATATGTACCTGAATGGACTGTATTTAACGATCAATTTAGGGATTGTATATCAAATTGGAATGGTCCCGTCACTGGTTGCAACCGTCTCTGGCCCGCTCCGTGGAACGTCCTTCCATCGCCTATTTAAGAGAGGAAATAGGAAGAAATAATATGAGCAGGGAAATACACCCTTAAATCAAATTGTTCCGGACGGGAGAAAAGCCGATGCTGCCTTCCATGCGGTGATCGAACCACCCGATAAGTATTGGCTTCAAATTAACTACCAAACGCGAGCGTGGCCAACATGCCGGCTGAGGGCAGACGCACGAAAATGTCGCGGACTCGTCGAGCTCTCAAAACACAGTGCCACATATCTCATATCGCGGCGTGATTTTTTGCTAATTTAGCTCGGTCTCGACCTAGATCCAGCTCCTCCAGTTCCAACTCCAAAAACTTTACAAAACCAACAAAATCTTACAAGATCCTCCCATGCATCAAGCTTTGTTGGTTTCCTTTGTGTGGCTTTTGTGAACGTCCCATGAAAACTCCAGCTTTTCGACCAACTTGTCCGCCTGCTTGTCCACCAGCTTGACCTCCAGCTCCTGCACCAACTCCTCCTCCAAGACTAAACCCTTAAATCAAAGTGTTTCGAACGGGAGAAAAGCCGATGCTGCCTTCCATGCGGTGATCGAACCACCCGATAACGATTGGTTTCAAATTAACTACCAAACGCGAGCGGCCAACATGTCGGCTGAGGACAGACGCACGAAAATGTCGCGGACTCGTCGAGCTCTCAAAATACAGTGCCACATATCTCATATCGCGGCGTGATTTTTTGCTAATTTAGCACGGTCTCGACCTGGGTCGGGGCACCTGTCGCCCTTCTTTGGATAGAGACCGAAAACCAATTAGACCAACAAAAGTGACCCGAACATTATATTTTTAGGCCGCGTTTGAATACGTCTGGAAGTTTTCAATAGGCGGAAGCTTTGGAATTGATTTTGGAGGAAGGAGTTGATGGAGGTCAAGCTGATGGAGAAGCTGGCGGACAAGTTGGAACTGGAGGAGCCGAGGGGTTTAATCTTGAAAGAGGAGTTGGTGGAGGAGTTGGAAGTCAAGCTAGTAAACAAGCAGACGTAATTCCGCGAGTACATAATTGCCTTATAACTCGAGTTATGTACTATACTTTATCTACGACCACTAAAATTTGATTTGCTCAGAAGTTTTTATTTAAACATTAATTAATAAACAAGCCTGCTTGATGTAGTTGCATATTAAGTTTCAAATTTTGTCTTCAGCCGGATGCCGCAGTGGTAGTTGTAGTAGCTGGAGTTGTTGCTGAAACAGAAAACGTTCAAACAAAATTTAAATTAAATTACAAAATCTCTCACTGGATCCTTTGCACCCAGCACTATCTGGTCCTTTGTGTGCCGAATGTAAACGACCCATGAACCCTCCAGATTGTCCAGATGCAGCATTTGGAGGTGGTCGATTAGGTGGTGGTCCATTTGGTGGTGGTCTATTTGGTGGTGGTCCGTTTGGTGGAGATCCATTTGGTGGTGGACCTTTTGGCCCATCTTCACTCTCACTTTGCGGCATGGATGATCCAAAATCCAACTAGAAATTTTGAATTTTCATGATCTATTAATTTAGAATGAGGTTGATACACTGGAAGCACGAACATGGAAATAAGCCACCGTGCTCCTGTGCATGGCCAGGCCATCACAGTAACCTGCCAAGAAACCTCCTCTAAAATAGTGGCTCGCCACCCACGTTAAAAACTGTAAGGGCTCCCTCCACTTTTGTCTAGATATAGATACCAAGCATAAGTGTAGGCAGGGTAGGAGGTACAAGTCCACTAGGACTATAGCACCATTGGAATATTAATTTAGAATATTTTTGTGTTTTGCTTACCAAGAGGACGAAGGATAGTAGAACGGTAACAACAAAGAACTTGTTCATGTTGCTGGCTGTTTGATCCGTTGTTGTAGTTGATGCTTCTGTTGGTGTGTGCCTTCCAAAGCGAGGAATCGCCGATTTTATACATGGTTCCAACAATTGGACAATTGTTGCTTTTTTGCGTCGTCGTTCCGCCAGAAATTATCAAATAATTTTTATTATATAATTTATTATTTAATTAATTTCCGGCGGCGTGATAAAGTGTGTTTGTCGAAAATAAAAAATTGGGAATTTCAATATCACTCTCCATAGATTTAGTTTAATGGTGGGTTCAAACAAGACATGTCGTTTAATTCCTTCATGTTTATTCTTCAAATTGACACTTCTTCCAACTCGTTACCTTAAGCACTTCCCTCGATATCTTCATTTTTCTTCGAGAGCGACGCAACATTTTATAGAAAGTTTCTAAATTTCAAGTGTAATTTTTTTTTATTGGCAGATCAAAATATTACATTTGATATCTTCACGTTTCTTCCTCAATTTTCCATATCTTCCAATTTGTTACCTTAGACACATTCACACACACATTTAGCCTCTGATTTCTTTCGGCGCGGATTCTAACAGCGTGAGACCAGCCCCGACCTGGGCCAAGACCGCGCTAAATTAGCAATACATCACGCCGCGATTTGAGATATCGGGCGGTGTGTTTTGAGAGCGTTTTCGTGCGTCTGTCCTCAGCCGACATGTTGATCACCGCATGGAAGCATCGGCTTTTCTAATTTGTTTTCTTATTTATCTTCCAATTTGTTACCTTAGACACATTCACACACACATTTAGCCTCTGATTTCTTTCGGAGCGGATTCTACCAGCGTGAGACCAGCCCCGACCTGGGTCAAGACCGCGCTAAATTAGCAAAACATCACGCCGCGATTTGAGATCGCGCAGTGTATTTTGAGAGCGTTTTCGTGCGTCTGTCCTCAGCCGACATGTTGGCCATGTTGATCACCGCATGGAAGCATCGGCTTTTCTAATTTGTTTTCTTATTTATCTTCCAATTTGTTACCTTAGACACATTCATACACACATTTAGCCTTTGATTCTAGCAGCGTGAGCAGCGCAGTCGGCCAAGGGTTTGAAATTGAACCGCCATGTTCCATTGTGAACCGTTAGGTTCGAGCACCAGGTCTGAAAAACCTCGAAAACGAGACTTCCACGCGATGGCCCCCTGGAGGGCGATTTTTGCACAATTTTGCGAAGGTGCGGTGGCAGCATTTTTAGAGACACTTTAGGTCGCTAAAGCCAAAATAGGACAAAATAGGTCGCTAAAGCCAAAGCAACACCAGGTCTACAAAGTATAAACTTTTTCCCGAAAAAACAGTTTTTTTGCGATATCGGTTCGAAGAAGAGTCGCAGCGCCACCGTTCCACGAGGGCAGGAAAGCCGAGCGAATTCGTCGACGACCCATGCGCTGTGATTTTTAAAACTCAAAAAAAACTGTTTTTCGATTTAATGGTCTCTGGAAGAGGCGTCCGGTGAAGACTTTCAGCGCGATTTGTACCAGCCTGAGCGGCGCTGTCGGCCACATCAATTAAACCGCGATCTTCCGCCGGGGGCCGTCTGGTTCGGGCACCAGGTTCGAAAAACCTCTAAAACGATAACTCCACGCGATGGCCCCTAGGGCGCTAATTTATGCAGCTTACCACATGACAAAATATGCGGCACATTTCTCAGAGACGGCCGTGCACCAGGTCGGATTCGAGCACCAGGTCCCAAAAACCTCGAAAGCGAGACTTTCATGCGATGGCCCCTTGGGGGGCGATTTTTGCACAATTTTGCGACGGTGCGGTGGCAGCATTTTTCGAGACACATTGAAGTAGCCTTTATCATAGGACAAAATAGGTCGCGCACCAGGTCGACAAAGTCCAAAATTTTTCCCAGAAAAACAGTTTTTTTGCGATAGCGGTCCGAAGAAGAGTCGCAGCGCCACCGTTCCACAACAGCACGAAAGAATTCGTCGACGACCCAGGCGCAGGGTTTTTTAAAACGCACCTGGCGGACGGCGCCGTCGGCGAAAACCTGTTTTTCGAATTAATGGTCTCTAAAAACGGCGTCCGGCGATGTCTATTGGCGCGGATTGTACCAGAGTGAGTGGTGCATCATGGTGAGTCGGCAGCATCAATTGAACCTCTATGTTGCGCCGTGAACCGTCGGGTTCGAGCACCAGGTACGAGAAACCTCGAAAACGAGACTTCCACGCGATGACGTGATTCTTGCACAATTTACGACGGTGCGGTGGCAGCATTTCTCGAGACACATTGAAGTGGCTTTTATCACATGACAAAATAGGTCGCACACCAGGTCGACAAAGTTCAAACTTTTTCCCGGAAAAACAGTTTTTTTGCGATAGCGGCCCGAGGAAGCGTCACAGCGCCACCGTTACAAGAGGGCACGAAAGCGAAGCAAATTCGCCGTCGACCCACGCGCAGGGATTTTCAAAATTCACCTGGGGGACGCCGCCGTCGGCAAAAAAAAAGTTTTTCGATTTAATGATCTCTAGAAGCGGCGTCCGGCGATGTCTTTCGGCGCGGATTGTACCAGCGTAAGCGGCGCAGTTGGCCGCGTCAATTGAACCGCCATGTTCCGCCGTGAACCGTCGAGTTCGAGCACCAGGTACGAAAAACCTCGAAAACGAAACTTCCATGCAATGACATGATTTTTGCACAATTTAAGACGGATGGCTTCATTTTTCGAGACACATTGAAGTGGCTTTTACCATAGGACAAAATAGTTCGCGCACTAGGTCGACAAAGTTCAAACTTTTTCCCCGAAAACAGTTTTTTTGCGATAGAGGTCCGGGGAAATGTCGCAGCGCCACCGTTCCACAAGGGCACAAAAGCGGAGCGATTTCGCCGTCGACCCACGTGCAGGAATTTTCAAAATTCACCTGGGGGGCGCCGCCGTCGGCAAAAACCTGTTTTTCGATTTAATGGTTTCCAGAAGCGGCGTCCGGCGATGTCATTCGCCGCGGATTGTCCAGCGTAAGCGGCGCAGTCGGTCGCGTTAATTGAACCGCCATGTTCCGCCGTGAACCGTCGGGTTCGAGCACCAGGTCCGAAAAACATCGAAAACGAGATATCCACGCGATGGCCCCTTGGGGTGCGATTTTCGCACAATTTAGGTCGCGCAACAAGTCGATAAAGTATGTGCACTAGGTCGGCAGCCTTTTCGAAAAATCCTACTTTTTTTCAAAACATTTCGTCTGACACTAAAACGGTCTGCGGCGATCAGTGGGCCCCATCGATACACGTTTATTGGCACCGGCGCCGTGTCGCTGCGACCACGGTGTTATCCTCCAGTGCCAAGAACGTGTTCGGTGGCCTTGCTGGTAGGTGCGGTCACTCTCCCGGCTGAACAGACTCGCCCAAACTCACAGACTCGAAATTACCCGGGTTCGATTCGTGAGGGATGCTTGCGTCTCCCATGCATTCAAGAGTTCGCGATCCGACAGAATGGCAATTATATAAATTGTAGAGCAGTGGCAAGAGAGTGGAACCTTGAGGAAGACCTTGCTGTGGGATGAATTGAGGAGTAAGCTCGTTGTTTATTTTGATTTGGAGGAATCTATCTTCAAGGAAGTGCTTAGTTAAGTTCAGGAGATCACCATACAACCCTCTGCGTGCGCTGCTGAACGTAGAGCTCCCATATTTCTTCCTGTTTTGTTCCTCTCGTATCCAAATTTTTCTGCAAATGGAGGTCGGCGATAGAGATTACAAAATTACTTTACAAAATCTTCATGCATCAAGCTTATTGGTTTCATTTGTATGCCTCATGTGAAGGTATCATTAATCCTCCAGCTAGTTACCTTAAGCATCGAAGGACGATATCTTGATTTTTCTTCGAGAGCTTTTCTTGTCCGTCTTGTTCACTAGCTTGACCTCCAGCTCCTCCACCAACTCATATTCCAAGACTAAACACCTTAGCTCCTCCAGTTCCAACTCCAAAAGTTTGCTCCAGTTCCAAACAGTCCGCCAACTTCTCCACCAGCTTGACCTACATTAACTCCATCCTCCAAAATCAATTACAAAGCTTCCGCCTATGGAAAACTTCGAGACGTATTCAAATGCGACTTATCCGTCGGCCTAAAAAGATAATGTTCAGGACACTTTTGTTGGTCTAATTGGTTTTCGGCCTCTATCCAAAGGAGGGCGACAGGTGTCCCGACCTAGGTCGAGACCGTAGCAAAAAATCACGCCGCGATATGAGATATCGGGCAGTGTGTTTTGAGAGCTCGACGAGTCCGCGACATTTTCGTGCGTCTGTCCTCAGCCGACATGTTGGCCACGCTCGCGTTTGGTAGTTTATTTGACTTCAATCCTTATCGGGTGGTTCGATCACCGCATGGAAGGCAGCAACGGCTTTTCTCCCGTCCGGAACAATTTGATTTAAGGGTGTATTTCCCTGCTAATAAAATTTCTTCCTATTTCCTCTCTTAAATAGGCGATGGAAGGACGTTCCACGGAGCGGGTCAGAGACGGTTGCAGGCTGAAGGTAACTGATGGGACCATCCCGATTTGATAAACACTTCCTAAATTTATCGTTAAATACAATCCATTCAGGTACAGATACTTTCAGGCTTAAAAAGATACCCAGCACCTCTACCAATTCCTTCTCCAAGACTAAACCCTCCAGCTGCTCCAGTTCCAACTCTTTACTTTACAAAATCTTCTAAATCTTACAAGATCCTACCATGCATCAAGCTCGTTGGCTTCCTTTGTCTGCCTTATATGAGCGTCCCATGAAAGCTCCAGCTTTTCCATCTGCTTGTCCACCAGCTTGACCTCCAGCTCCTCCATCAACTGCTCCTCCAAGACTAAACATGTCAAAGTTGATAATGCAGGAACAACAGGTTTATCAAAACCTAAACATATGAAAATTGGGGTTCCGCAAGGAAGCATTCTAGCACCCATTTTATTCTCTTTATATACGGGTGATCTGGTTCAACACATCGGTGGTAATTATTGCATTTTGTATGCTGACGACACTACCTCCTCCAAGACTAAACCCTCCAACTACTCCCGTTCCAACTCTGAAAATTTTACAAAATCTTCTAAATCTTACAAGATCCTCCCATGCATTTAGCTTGTTAGCTTCCTTTGTCGGCCTTATGTGAACGTCCCATGAAACCTCCAGCTTTTCCTCCTGCTTGTCTATCAGCTTGACCTCCAGCTCCTCCATCAACTCCTCCTCCAAGACTAAACACTCCACCTCCTCTAGTTCCAAGTCCAAAAGTTTGTCCAGCTCCAACTTGTTCATTAACTTGATCCCCAACTCATCCATCAATTCTTTCCTACAAAATCAAGGCTAAAGCTTCCCTCTATGGAAAACTTCGAGACATCTTCAAACGCGACCTATTAGTCTGTTTAAAAAGGTACTTTTTCGACCAATGCGTGTTGCCAGTAATGTCCTAGGGCACTGAAACTGCAACGTTGACCATCGTATCCGCAGAAAAGCTCCAAATTGAACAACGAAAGTTTGAAAGATCGATTCTTGGCGTGTTGCTATTAGGTCATATCAAAAGCAAAGACCTGTGTCGCGCAACAAGTCACACACGTGTTAACCCGCATTGCAAGCTTAAAATTGAATTTGCACATGGCCAGAATATCAGATGAGAGATGAACTAAGAGATTCCTGGAGTGGAGACCAAGAGCAGATGAGCCGGTGTTTCCCAACGTGGGGCCCACGCCCCACAGGCGGGCAATGTGATTGTTAAAGGGACTTCGAAAATGGACTTTTGTACCGGACCATTCAAATGTAAAACTAGATTTCGGTACCAAAATTGAAAGAAAAAAACAAATTAGTATAAATTCGTTTGACGAGATCAAAATATCAACTGGGTTTTTGGCGTCGTCAATTTAACCTCGAAACCCCCGAACGCTTTTAAATCTCCCTAAACAACGCAGTTCTTCGCATCAGAATGGCCGGTAGCAACTTATTTGCGAAATTTGCTGCGAAGAGTTGGGGGTATAAGGTATAAGACATGGGGGTATAAGAATTTTAGAAAGGCTTAGGTGGGGCATGGCACAAAAAAGGTTGGGAAACACTGAGATAGGCGAAAGAGAGGAAGACACCCACAAGTTGTACTGATGATATGGATGAGAGATCCGAGAGATGGACTGTGAACTTTAATGCGAGAGGAATGAAATAGGAAGAAATGAGGGAGCTCTACGTCAAACAGCGTACGCAGAGGGTTGTATGATGATGATCTCCTCTACTGAACTAACACTTCCTTGAAGATAGATTCCTCCAAACCAAAATAAGCAGCGAGCTTTCTCCTCAATTCATCCCTCAGCAAGGTCTTCCTCAAGGTTCCACTCTCTTGCCATTGCTCTACAATTTATATACATACTACAACCCACGTAATTTCGAGTCTGTGAGTTCGGGTGAGTCTGTTTCGCCGGGAGAGTGACCGCACCTGCCGGAAAGGCCACCGAACACGTTCTTGGCACAGGAGGATAACTCCGTGGTCGCAGCGATACGGTGTCAGTGCCAAAATACGTGTATCGATGGGGCCCACTGATCGCCGCAGACCGTTTTAGCGTCAGACGAAATGTTTTGGAAAAAAGTAGGATTTTTCGAAAAGGCTGCCGACCTGGTGCATATACTTTGTCGACTTGATGCGCCTCCTAAATTGTGAAAAAATCGCACCCCAAGGGGCCAACGCGTGAATGTCTCGTTTTCGAGGTTTTTCGGACCTGGTGCTCGAACCCGACGGTTCACGGCGGAACATGGCGGTTCAATTGATGCGGCCGACTGCGCCGCTTACGCTGGTACAATCGGCGCCGAAAGATATTGCCGGACGCCGTTTCTAGAGACCATTAAATCGAAAAACGGGTTTTCGCCGACGGCACCGTCCCCCAGGTGAGTTTTAAAAATCCCTGCGCGTGGGTCGTCCACGAATTTTCTCGGATTTCGTGGCGTCGTTGAACGGTGGCACTATGACACTTCCTCGGATCGCTATCGCTAAAAAACTGTTTTTCCAGGATAAAGTTTGGACTTTGTCGACCTGGTGCGCGACATATTTTGTCCTATGGTAAAGGCCACTTCAATGTGTCTCGAAAGATTCTGCCACCGCATTGTCGTAAATTGTTCAAAAATTGTCATCGCTTGGAAGTCTCGTTTTCGAGGTTTCTCGTACCTGGTGCTCGTACCCGACGGTTCACGGCGGAACATGGAGGTTCAATTGATGCTGCCGACAGTGCCACTCACTCTGGTACAATCCGCGCCGATATACATCACCGGACGCCGCTTCTAGAGACCATTAAATCGAAAAACAGGTTTTTCGCCGACGGTGCCGTCCCCCAGGTGTTTTAAAAAACCCTACTCGTGGGTCGTCGACGAATTCGCTCGGCTTTCGTGCCGTCGTGGAACGGTGGCGCCGCGACAAAAAACTGTTTTTTCCGGAAAAAAGTTTGGAGTTTGTCGACCTGGTGCGCGACCTATTTTGTCCTATGGTAAAGGCCATTTCAATAATGTCTTGAAGTCTCGAAAAACTCTGCCACCGCACCGTCGAAAATTGTGCAAAAATCGCCCCCCAAGAGGTCTCCGCGTGGAAGTCTCGTTTTTGAGGTTTTTCGGACCTGGTGTTCGAACCCGACGGTTCATGGCGGAACAGGGTGATTCAATTGATGCGGCAGACTGCGCCGCTCACGCTGGTACAATTCGCGCCGAAACACATCGCCGTACGCATTCTAGAGACCAATAAATCGAAAAACTGTTTTTCGCAGACGACACCGTCCCCCAGGTGAGTTTTGAAAATCCATGCGCGTGGATCGTCGCCAAATTAGCTCGGCTTTCGTGTCGTCGTGGAACGGTGGCGCTGTGATACTTCCCCGGACCGCTAAGGCTAAAAACCCGTTTCTCTGCGAAAAAGTTTACGACCTAGTGCACGACCCTCTCCGAGAAATGTGCCGCATGTTTTATCGTGCGGTAAAGGCCATTTCAATGTGTCTTGAAAAATGCTGCCACCGCGCCGGACGCCGCCCCCAAAGATCATTAAATAAAAAATTGTGTTTTTCGCCGACGGCGCCGTCCCCAGGTGAATTTTGAAAATCCCTGCGCGTGAGTCGACGGCAAATTCGCTCCGCTTTCGTCCTGTCGTAGAACAGTGGCGCTGAGACACTTCCTGGGACCGCTATCGCGAAAAAACTGTTTCTCGGCGAAAAAGTTTATGACCTAGTGCGCGACCCTCTCCGAGAAATGTGCCGCAAGTTTTGCCGTGCGGTAAAGGCCATTTCAATGTGTTTCGAAAAATGCCGCCACAACGCCGGACGCCGCCCCCAAAGATCATTATATAAAGAATTGGGGTTTTCGCCGACGGCGCCGTCCCCCAGGTGAATTTTTGAAAATCCCTGCGCGTGGGTCGACGGCGAATTCGCTCCGCTTCCGTGCCATCGTAAAACGTGGAACGTGCGACATTTTATTCTTTATCGCAAAATAATTTTTCGTGGCTAAAGTTTGGACTTTGCCGACCTGTTGCGCGACCGTCTCCGTGAAACGTACCGCATATTTGGTCCTATGGTAAAGGCCACTTCAATATGTCTCGCAAAAATGCTGCAACCGTCGGAAATTTTGAAATTTAGAAAAATCGCCCCCTTAGGGGCTATCGCGTAAAGTTCTGGTTTTCGAGGTATTTCGGACCTGGTGCTCGAACCCTACGGTTCACGGCGTTCCTCCTAGACCAGTTGGCTAGAAACGCTCCTGTCTGCCATACGGCCTCTTTGACTACGGCCATACATTACCCTCAAATGCAAACGACAGAACGTTAAATATACTAGAAGTACCAGAACGAACCTCATTACGACTAATCACCAAGTCAAAACACCCAAACGACATGCTTGGTAATCCTTCCAACGATCTCCTATATAGACTCACCTAAGTCCCAAAACTCTTCTACAGACTCAAAGAACTACGGACAAAATACAAAGACAACAACAATCACTTGGCCATTGTAGACCTATGCCATGCATTAAACGCGACTTGAAAACCACTTTCATCCATATATCCTCTTCGCTTCCAATCGCTTTTTCTTTCCTGACAAATTACACATATAATATGTATATCCTGAATTAATGTGTATATTCTGACATATTTTTGGGCAGAAGGACCTCGTGGTCGGTAGCCTTTTGTATATCCCGTATGCAATAAACATATTTGGGCTTCTTTCGAAGAAGTGGAATAAACTAAAATATCATAAGAGCCAAGGGAAACTTCATACAGTTTATGCGTTAAAACTTTATTTATCTACGGTCCTACATTTTGTATTTTAACGGAGATTCCGTTTTGACTGAATTAGCCTCACGCAGCTGTGCTAGATGTTGGAACTGCAGATGTTGCTAAAACAAAGAAAACTTTACAAAAGCTCGAGAGATACTCCCATACATCAAGCTTGGTGGTTTCCTTTGTGTGCCTTTTGTGAACCTCCCATGAAACCTCCAGCTTGTCCACCAGCTTGTCCACTAGCTTGTCCTCCAGCTTGACCTCCAGCTCCTCCGCCGACCCCTCCTCCAAGATTAAATCCAAAGTTTCCTCCAGCTTCAACTTGCCCACCACCTTGTCCACCAGCTTGACCTCCAGCACCTCCACCGACCCCCCCTCCAAGATTAAATCCAAAGTTTCCTCCACCACCAAGTTGCCCGCCACCTTGTCCACCAGCTTGACCTCCAGCTCCTCCGCCGGCCCCCCCGCCAAGATTAAACCCAAAGTTTCCTCCAGCTTGTCCATCAGCTTGAGCTCCAGTTTGACTACCAGCTTGACCTCCAGCTCCTCCTCCAAAATTAAATCCGAAGTTTCCACTAGCTTGTCCACCAAGTTGACCTCCGGCTTGTCCACTTCCTTGTCCTCCAGCTTGTGCGCTTCGCTGAGTAGCAGCAGCAAATCCGGCATTTGGTGGTGGTCCTTTGGGACCTTGCGGCCCATTTCCTTTACCATTTTGCGGCCCATTCCCTTTACCATTTTGCGGCGTGGAAGATCCAAAATCCAGCTATAAATGTTTACGATCTATTGAAAGTTTTCGTTGGTATTCTGCTTACCAAGAGGACGAGGGATAGTAGAACTGTAGCAGCGATGAGCTTGGTCATGTTGGTGGTTGTTTGGTCGAAGTTGTGCCTCCGAATGCGAGGAATCGCCGATTTTATACATGGAATCAACAATTAGATAATTGTTGGTTTTGTGCTGTCGTTCCGCCAGATTTAATTAAATTAGTTTTATTATATATTTATTAATTAATAAATTTCCAGTGGCGTAACATTGTGTGTTTAAAAATTTCAATAGAAATTTTCATAGATTTAGTTTAATGGTAGATCGAAACAAAGCATGTCGTTTTATTTCTTAATATTTCTTCTTCAATTTGACGTTTCTTCTGGTTTGTTACATTTAGTGCTTTCCTCGATATCTTCATTTTCTTTCAAGGGAGAAACTTTTTTTTTCAAAATTTCAAATTTAACAAATTTCCTTCAACGGTGGATCAAAACAAAATATGTCGTTTCGTTCCTTCACATTTCCTCTTCAATTCTCCATTTCTTCTAGCTTGCTTCCTTAAATACTTTCCTCGATATCTTCATTTTCCTTCAAGGACGAAGCAATTTTTTTTCAAAAGTTTCCTTCAACGGTGGATCAAAACAAAATATGTCATGTCATATCTTCGCATTTCTTCTTCATTTTGCCATTTCTTAAAGCTTCTTACCTTACATACTTTCCTCGATATCTTCATTTTCCTTCAACGAAGAAACGATTTTTTTTCAAAATTTCAAATTTCTCAAATTTCTTTCAACGGTAGATCAAAACAAAATATGTCGTTTCATTCCCTCGCATTTATTCTTCAATTTTCCATTTCTACCAGCTTGTTACCTTAAATACTTTCCTCAATATCTTCATTTTCCTTCAACGGAGAAACATTTTTTTCAAAATTTCAAATTTCGCAAATTTCCTTCAACGGTGGATCAAAACAATATGTGATGTTATATCTTCACATTTCTTCTTCAATTTGCCATTCCTTCCAGCTTGTTACCATAAATACTTTGCACGATATCTTCAATTTTCTTCAACAAAGAAACTTTTTTTTTCCAAATTCCAACTTCAAATTTCGCAAATTTTCTTCAACACTAGATCAAAACAAAATATGTCGTTTTATTCCTTTGCATTTCCTCTGCAATATGCCATTTCTTCCAGCTTGTTACCTTTAATACCTTCCTCAATATCTTCATTTTCCTTCAACGGAGAAACACATTTTTTTAAGATTTCAAATTTCGCAAATTTCTTTCAACGGTGGATCAAAACAAAATATGTTGTGTCATATCTTCGCATTTCTTCTTCGATTTGCCATTTCTTCCAGCTTGTTACCTTAAATACTTTGCACGATATCTTCAATTTTCTTCAACCGAGAAACAATTTTTTTTCGAAATTCCAACTTCAAATTTCGCAAATTTCCTTTAACACTAGAACAAAACAAAATATGTCGTTTTATTCCCTCGCATTACCTCTTCAATTTGTCATTTCTTCCAGCTTGTTACCTTAAATACTTTCCTCGATATCTTCATTTTTCTTCAACACAGAGATACAAAATTTTATTATAATTTTAAAATTTCAAATCCATATTTCAAAGCTTGAATGTTTAGTAACAACATCAATTGCAGGAGAGTTTAGTAATCTAAGGCTAATAACATTTACCTTCTCACACACCAAAACGAACACATTAACCCCTTGACATACAATGACGTCTCTAAGACTTAAAAGGGTTAATAAGTAAATTATTGTATGTGAAGCATGCGATTATTATAACCGTGTGTAAAAGTATCCAAATCGTGTGAAAAAGTCCAATGGTGGATTATTATAACCGTGTGTAAAAGTATCCAAATCGTACGAAAAAGTCCAATGGAAATCAAATGGAGTTTCATTATTAAACGATTTCTGTTTGTTGTTACTATGGCAACAACTCGCGTCAATAAACAAAAAAAGTAGTGACGTTGTGAATAGTTATTTACATTACAATGCGGAAAAGTTGATTTTGCAACGCGACGGCTCGTTTCCATTAGCTAGAGCGTTGTAAAATCATTTACGCACGAAATTTGTATTAAATTTTTTGGCCGACAATTATTATTTAAGAAACAAATAGATTTAGATTATTTACAAAATTGGATATTATTTAATTTTTTTGGCACAGTGTTGCAAAGTACGGCTACTATACGGTAAAGTGACTTTACCGCATTTTCCAATTTTACCCAATTTTCATAGATTTAGTTTAATGGTAGATCAAAACAAAACAAGTCGTTTTATTTGTTAATATTTCTTCTTCAATTTGTCATTTCTTCTGGTTTGCTAGCTTTAGTACTTTCCTCGATATCTTCATTTTCCTTCAAAGGAGAAACAATTTTTTTTCAAAATTTCATATTTCGAAAATTTCTTTCAACGGTGGATCATAACAAAATATGTCGTTTCATTCCTTCGCATTTCCTCTTCAATTAGCCATTTCTTCCAGCTTGTTACCTAAAATACTTTCCTCGATATCTTCAATTTTCTTCAACGAAGAAACGATTTTTTTTCAAAATTTCAAATTTCGCAAATTTCTTTCAACGGTAGATGAAAACAAAATATGTCGTTTCATTCCTTCGCATTTCTTCTTCAATTTTCCATTTCTTCCAACTTGTTACCTCAAATGCTTTCCACGATATCTTCATTTTCCTTCAACGGAGAAACATTTTTTTTTTTAAATTTCAAATTTCGCAAATTTCCTTCAACGGTGGATCAAAATAAAATATGTCGTGTCATATCTTCGCATTTGTTCTTCCAGTTGCCATTTCTTCCAGCTTGTTACCTTAAATACTTTGCTCGATATCTTCAATTTTCTTCAACACAGAAACATTTTTTTCCGAAATTCCAAATTCAAATTTCGCAAATTTCCTTCAACGGTGGATCAAAACAAAATATGACGTGTCCTATCTTCACATTTCTTCTTCAATTTGCCATTCCTTCCAGCTTGTTACCTTAAATACTTTGCACGATATCTTCAATTTTCTTCAACCGAGAAACAATTTTTTTTCGAAATTCCAACTTCAAATTTCGCAAATTTCCTTCAACACTAGAACAAAAAAAAATATGTCGTTTTATTCCCTCGCATTACCTCTTCACTTTGTCATTTCTTCCAGCTTGTTACCTTAAATACTTTTCTCGATATCTTCATTTTTCTTCAAGAGCGAGAAACAAAATTTTATTGAAATTTTAAATTCTCAAATCCAAATTTCAAAGCTTGAATGTTTAGTAACAACGTCAATTGCAGGAGAGTTTGGTAATCTAGGGGTAATAACATTTAACTTCTCACACACCAAAACGAACACATTAAGCCCTTGACATACAATAACGTCTCTAAGACGTCTAAGGGTTAATAAGTTAATTATTGTATGTGAAGGATGCGATTATTATAACCGTGTGTAAAAGTATCCAAATCGTGCGGAAAAAGTCGAATGGTGGATTATTATAACCGTGTGTAAAAGTATCGAATTATTATAACCGTGTGTAAAAGTATCGAAATCGTGCGAAAAAGTCCAATGGTGGAATATTATAGCCGTGTGTAAAAGTATCCAAATCGTACGAAAAACTCCAATGGAAATCAAATGGAGTTTCATTATTAAACTATTTCTGTATGTTGTTACTATGGCAACAACTGGCGTCAATAAACAAAAATGTAGTGACGTAGTGAATAGTTTTTTACTTTTCAGTGCGGAAAAGTTGATTTTACAACGCAACAGCTCGTATTCATTAGCTGGAGCGTTGTAAAATCATTTACGCACGAAATTTGTATAAATTTTTTGGCCGACAATTATTACTTAAAAACAAATTGATTTAGATTATTTACAATATTGGAAATTATTTAATTTTTTTGGCACAGCGTTGACAGTACGGCTACTATGCGGTAAAGTGACTTTACTGCATAAGTAGCCGTACTTTGCAACATTGTGTGTAAAAATCTAGTTTCGCTTGACGTATACACGATGTCAAAGCTAACTTTAACATTCAGGAGGCCAAAAAATAAATTTATTATTAGGGTTAATAAGTAAATTATTGTATGTGAAGGATGCGATTATTATAACTGTGTGTAAAAGTATCCAAATTGTGCGAAAAAGTTCAATGGTGGATTATTATAACCGTGTGTAAAAGTATCTAAATCGTGCGAAAAAGTCCAATGGAAATCAAATGGAGTTTCATTATAAAACGATTTCTGTTTGTTGTTACTAAGGCTACAACTCACGTCAATAAACAAATAAAGTAGTGACGCAGTGAATAGTAATTTACATTACAGTGCGGAAAAGTTGATTTTACAACGCGACAGCTCGTTTCCTCATTATCTAGAGCATTGTAAAATCATTCACGCACAAAATTTGTATAAAAATTTTTGGCCGACAATTATTATTTAAGAAACAAATAAATTTAGATTATTTACAATATTGGAAATTATTTAATTTTTTTCGGTTCGGCTACTATGCGGTAAAGTGACTTTTCCGCATTTTCCAATTTTATTCAATTTTCATAGATTTAGTTTAATGGTAGATCAAAACAAAACATGTCGTTTTATTTGTTAATATTTCTTCTTCAATTTGTCATTTCTTCTGGTTTGATAGCTTTAGTACTTTCCTCGATATCTTCATTTTCCTTCAACGGAGGAACAATTATTTTTTAAATTCCAAATTTCGAAAAGTTCTTTCAACGGTGGATCAAAACAAAATATGTCGTTTCGTTCCTTCGCATTTCCTCTTCAATTTGCCATTTCTTCCAGCTTGTTAGATTAAATACTTTCCTAGATATCTTCATTTTCCTTCAACGGTGAAACAATTTTTTTTTCAAAATTTCAAATTTCGCAAATTTCCTTCAACGGTGGATCAAAAAAAAATGTCATGTCATATCTTCGCATTTCTTCCTCAATTTGCCATTTCCTCCAGCTTGTTACCTTAAATACTTTGCACGATATCTTCAATTTTCTTCAACAAAGAAACAATTTTTTTCTAAATTCCAACTTCAAATTTCGCAAATTTCATTCAACAATAGATCAAAACAAATATGTCGTTACATTCCTTCGCATTTCCTCTTCAATTTGCCATTTCTTCCAGCTTGTTACCTAAATACTTTCCTCAATATCTTCATTTTCCTTCAACGGAGAAACATTTTTTTTCAAAATTTCAAATTTCGCAAATTTCCTTCAACGCTGGATCAAAACAAAATGTGATGTTATATCTTCACATTTCTTCTTCAATTTGCCATTCCTTCCAGCTTGTTACCTTAAATACTTTGCACGATATCTTCAATTTTCTTCCACAAAGAAACTTTTTTTTCCAAATCCTAACTTTAAATTTCGCAAATTTCCTTCAACACTAGATCAAAACAAAATACATCGTTTCATTCCTTCACATTTCCTCTTCAATTTGCCATTTCTTCCAACTTGTTACCTCAAATACTTTCCACGATATCTTCATTTTTCTTCAACGGAGAAACATTTTTTTTTCAAAATTTCAAATTTCGCAAATTTCCTTCAACGGCGAATCAAAACAAAATATGTCGTGTCATATCTTCGCATTTCCTCTTCCAGTTGCCATTTCTTCCAGCTTGTTACCTTAAATACTTTGCATGATATCTTCAATTTTCTTCAACCGAGAAACAATTTTTTTTCGAAATTCCAACTTCAAATTTCGCAAATTTCCTTTATCACTAGAACAAAACAAAATATGTCGTTTTATTCCCTCGCATTACCTCTTCACTTTGTCATTTCTTCCAGCTTGTTACCTTAAATACTTTCCTCGATATCTTCATTTTTCTTCAACAGCGAGAAACAAAATTTTATTGAAATTTTAAATTCTCAAATCCAAATTTCAAAGCTTGAATGTTTAGTAACAACGTCAATTGCAGGAGAGTTTGGTAATCTAGGGCTAATAACATTTAACTTCTCACACACCAAAACGAACACATTAAGCCCTTGACATACAATGACGTCTCTAAGACGTCTAAGGGTTAATAAGTTAATTATTGTATGTGAAGGATGCGATTATTATAACCGTGTGTAAAAGTATCCAAATCGTGCTGAAAAAGTCGAATGGTGGATTATTATAACCGTGTGTAAAAGTATCGAATTATTATAACCGTGTGTAAAAGTATCGAAATCGTGCGAAAAAGTCCAATGGTGGATTATTATAGCCGTGTGTAAAAGTATCCAAATCGTACGAAAAACTCCAATGGAAATCAAATGGAGTTTCATTATTAAACGATTTCTGTATGTTGTTACTATGGCAACAACTGGCGTCAATAAACAAAAATGTAGTAACGTAGTCAATAGTTATTTACTTTTCAATGCGGAAAAGTTGATTTTACAACGCAACAGCTCGTTTCCATTAGCTAGAACGTTGTAAAATCATTTACGCACGAAATTTGTATAAATTTTTTTGGCCGACAATTATTACTTTAAAACAAATAGATTTAGATTATTTACAATATTGGAAATTATTTAATTTTTTTGGCACAGCGTTGACAGTACGGCTACTATGCGGTCAAGTGACTTTACTGCATAAGTAGCCGTACTTTGCAACATTGTGTGTAAAAATCTAGTTTCGCTTGACGTATACACGATGTCAAAGCTAACTTTAACATTCAGGAGGCCAAAAAATAAATTTATTATTAGGGTTAATAAGTAAATTATTGTATGTGAAGGATGCGATTATTATAACTGTGTGTAAAAGTATCCAAATCGTGCGAAAAAGTTCAATGGTGGATTATTATAACCGTGTGTAAAAGTATCTAAATCGTGCGAAAAAGTCCAATGGAAATCAAATGGAGTTTCATTATAAAACGATTTCTGTTTGTTGTTACTAAGGCTACAACTCACGTCAATAAACAAATAAAGTAGTGACGTAGTGAATAGTAATTTACATTACAGTGCGGAAAAGTTGATTTTACAACGCGACAGCTCGTTTCCTCATTATCTAGAGCATTGTAAAATCATTCACGCACAAAATTTGTATAAAAATTTTTGGCCGACAATTATTATTTAAGAAACAAATAAATTTAGATTATTTACAATATTGGAAATTATTTAATTTTTTTCGGTTCGGCTACTATGCGGTAAAGTGACTTTTCCGCATTTTCCAATTTTATTCAATTTTCATAGATTTAGTTTAATGGTAGATCAAAACAAAACATGTCGTTTTATTTGTTAATATTTCTTCTTCAATTTGTCATTTCTTCTGGTTTGATAGCTTTAGTACTTTTCTCGATATCTTCATTTTCCTTCAACGGAGGAACAATTTTTTTTTAAATTCCAAATTTCGAAAATTTCTTTCAACGGTGGATCAAAACAAAATATGTCGTTTCGTTCCTTCGCATTTCCTCTTCAATTTGCCATTTCTTCCAGCTTGTTAGATTAAATACTTTCCTAGATATCTTCATTTTCCTTCAACGGTGAAACAATTTTTTTTTCAAAATTTCAAATTTCGCAAATTTCCTTCAACGGTGGATCAAAAAAAAAATGTCATGTCATATCTTCGCATTTCTTCCTCAAATTGCCATTTCCTCCAGCTTGTTACCTTAAATACTTTGCACGATATCTTCAATTTTCTTCAACAAAGAAACAATTTTTTTCTAAATTCCAACTTCAAATTTCGCAAATTTCCTTCAACAATAGATCAAAACAAATATGTCGTTACATTCCTTCGCATTTCCTCTTCAATTTGCCATTTCTTCCAGCTTGTTACCTGAAATACTTTGCGCGATATCTTGAATTTTCTCCAACAGAGAAACAATTTTTGTTCAAAATTTCAACTTCAAATTTCGCAAATTTCCTTCAACACTAGATCAAAACAAAATATGTCGTTTCATTTCCTCACATTTCCTCTTCAATTTGCTATTTCTTCAAGCTTGTTACCTTAAATACTTTCCTCGATATCTTCATTTTCCTTCAACGGAGAAACTTTTTTTTTAAAAATTTCAAATTTCGCAAATTTTCTTTAACGGTAAATCAAAACAAAATATGTCGTTTCATTCCTTCGCATTTCTTCTTCAATTTTCCATTTCTTCCAGCTTGTTACCTAAATACTTTCCTCAATATCTTCATTTTCCTTCAACGGAGAAACATTTTTTTTCAAAATTTCAAATTTCGCAAATTTCCTTCAACGCTGGATCAAAACAAAATGTGATGTTATATCTTCACATTTCTTTTTCAATTTGCCATTCCTTCCAGCTTGTTACCTTAAATACTTTGCACGATATCTTCAATTTTCTTCCACAAAGAAACTTTTTTTTCCAAATCCCAACTTTAAATTTCGCAAATTTCCTTCAACACTAGATCAAAACAAAATACATCGTTTCATTCCTTCACATTTCCTCTTCAATTTGCCATTTCTTCCAACTTGTTACCTCAAATACTCTCCACGATATCTTCATTTTCCTTCAACGGAGAAACATTTTTTTTTTCCAAAATTTCAAATTTCGCAAATTTCCTTCAACGGCGGATCAAAACAAAATATGTCGTGTCATATCTTCGCATTTCTTCTTCAATTTGCCATTTCTTCCAGCTTGTTACCTTAAATACTTTGCACGATATCTTCAATTTTCTTCAACAAAGAAACTTTTTTTTTCCAAATACCAACTTCAAATTTCGCAAATTTCCTTCAACACTAGAACAAAACAAAATATGTCGTTTCATTCCTTCGCATTTCCTCTTCAATTTGCTATATCTTCCAGCTTGTTACCTTAAATACTTTGCTCGATATCTTCAATTTTCTTCAACAGAGAAACATTTTTTTCCGAAATTCCAAATTCAAATTTCGCAAATTTCCTTCAACACTAGATCAAAACAAAATACATCGTTTCATTCCTTCACATTTCCTCTTCAATTTGCCATTTCTTCCAACTTGTTAACTCAAATACTTTCCAGGATATCTTCATTTTCCTTCAACGGAGAAACATTTTTTTTTCAAAATTTCAAATTTCGCAAATTTCCTTCAACGGCGGATCAAAACAAAATATGTCGTGTCATATCTTCGCATTTCTTCTTCAATTTACCATTTCTTCCAGCTTGTTACCTTAAATACTTTGCACGATATCTTCAATTTTCTTCAACCGAGAAACAATTTTTTTTCGAAATTCCAACTTCAAATTTCGCAAATTTCCTTCAACACCAGAACAAAACAAAATATGTCGTTTTATTCCCTCGCATTACCTATTCAATTTGTCATTTCTTCCAGCTTGTTACCTTAAATACTTTCCTCGATATCTTCATTTTTCTTCAACAGCGAGAAACAAAATTTTATTGAAATTTTAAATTCTGAAATCCAAATTTCAAAGCTTGAATGTTTAGTTACAACGTCAATTGCAGGAGAGTTTGGTAATCTAGGGGTAATAACATTTAACTTCTCACACACAAAAAGGAACAAATTAAGCCCTTGACATACAATGACGTCTTTAAGACGTCTAAGGATTAATAAGTTAATTATTGTATGTGAAGGATGAGATTATTATAACCGTGTGTAAAAGTATCCAAATCGTGCGGAAAAAGTTAAATGGTGGATTATTATAACCGTGTGTAAAAGTATCGAATTATTATAACCGTGTGTAAAAGTATCGAAATCGTGCGAAAAAGTCCAATGGTGGATTATTATAGCCGTGTGTAAAAGTATCCAAATCGTACGAAAAACTCCAATGGAAATCAAATGGAGTTTCATTATTAAACGATTTCTGTATGTTGTTACTATGGCAACAACTGGCGTCAATAAACAAAAATGTAGTGACGTAGTGAATAGTTATTTACTTTTCAGTGCGTAAAAGTTGATTTTACAACGCAACAGCTCGTTTCCATTAGCTAGAGCGTTGTAAAATCATTTACGCACGAAATTTGCATAAAATTTTTTGGCCAATTATTATTTAAGAAACAAATAGATTTAGGTTATTTAAAATATTGGAAATTATTTAATTTTTTTTGGCACAGCGTTGACAGTACGGCTACTATGCGGTAAAGTGACTTTACCGCATAAGTAGCCGTACTTTGCAACATTGTGTGTAAAAATCTAGTTTCGCTTGACGTATACACGATGTCAAAGCTAGCTTTAACATTAAGGAGGCCAAAAAATATATTTATTATTAGCTTTAATAAGTAAATTATAGTATGTGAAGGATGCGATTATTATAACCGTGTTTACAAGTATCCAAATCATGCGAAAAAGTCCAATGGTGGATTATTATAACCGTGTGTAAAAGTATCCAAATCGTGCGAAAAACTCCAATGGAAATCAAATGGAGTTTCATTATTAAACGATTTCTGTTTGTTGTTACTATGGCAACAACTCGCGTCAAGAAACAAAAAAAAGTAGTGACGTAGTGAATAGTTATTTACATTACAGTGCGGAAAAGTTGATTTTACAACGCGACAGCTAGACTGTTGTAAAATCATTTACGCACGAAATTTGTATAAAATTTTTTGGCCGACAGTTATTATTTAAGAAACAAATAGATTTAGATTATTTACAATATTGGAAATTATTTCATTTTTTTTTTGGCACAGTGTTGCAAAGTACGACTACTATGCGGTAAAGTGACTTTACCGCATTAGTAGCCGTACTTTGCAACATTGTGTGTAAAAATCTAGTCACGATGTCAAAGCTTGTTTTACAATTCAGGAGGCCAAAAATAAAATCTAACGTTAACGTCTAACGTCGTCTTAACGTCGTTAACGTCTCTAAATAAATTCTAACGTTATAATTGCTAGAGGACCTAGGTGGGAACCTTGAGGAACATTTGTTTGAACCGAGAGCTTGAAATGGAAATGGGGTAAATAATAGTTCACTCATTGCGATTAAAGCACTTGCTTTAAATTTCGCAAGTCATGTACAAAAGCCCTTCTTCACACACTTGTATCTTAAACTACATCTCTAATTTGTGAAGTAAAATCTGCATATAAAGTGCTCTTCCTTGGATAAACGGAACTAGACCTAGATATAAGATGAACAAAGTCGGGGTAAGAATACTTCCTTGAGGTACCCCCTGAATTAAAAGCCATTTCTCTTGTTCACACACTTGTAGCATAAATTACATCTCTAATTTGTAGAGTAAAATCTGCATATAAAGTGCTCTTCCTTAGATAAACTGAACTAGACCAGAAAGAACCAGACCCAAACCCCCCCCCCCCCCCCAATTAAAAGCCATTTCTCACGACGCACATTTTTTAAATGGGACTGTATCAATGGATAAATATAAGATGAACAAAGTCGGGGTAAGAATGCTTCCTTGAGGTACTTCTGAATTAAAAGCCATTACTCACGACGCACTTTTTTTAAATGGAACTGTATCAAAGTCAGGGTAAGAATACTTCCTTGAAGTACCCCCTGAATTAAAAGCCATTTTTCACGACGCACTTGTTTTAAATGGGACTGTATCAATGGATATTGCGTTCGTGATTTGAAAAACAAATAATTTGTGAAGAAAAAAATTATGTTTGTGGGCTGCCACTGGATTAATAATCGATTTATCGTTTTTTTTTAGAAGATCCGGAAGCGTTATTTTTGTATGTGCCATATCCGGGTTTTTTTTAATTTGTTGAGGCCTTGGCAATTGATTGCAAGAAAATTGGCCTGGTTTATTGCTACATCAATATTTGTTTTGAGCGAATTTATGTTTCGTTTGCGAGTTTAATTCGGATAAACACGATTTATTTATTTGGTTTATATGTAGTGATGTAATAGTAGTTTATATTTGTTTTTTAACGAATTTAGGTTTTTTGCGTTGTAATTTCGTTCGATAATCACGGTTTTTATAGATTCGCGATTGTGCAAATTACGTTTATTTTTGAAAAATTAAAAAAAATTGCTTGTTCATTTTATACATATATATTAGCTTGATAATTGTTTTAATTTTTTTAAAAGCAAAATTATCAAACAAAAGATCAAACATTTTAACGTAAAATAAGTTTAAAAAAAAAATTGTAATTGTAACATGAAATGCACATTTTTTTACTTATCATTCGATTATTTCTAAATAGAACAAATAGAACAATTTTCTTACAATTTTTGAGTCGCATAGATTTTTCACGTAAAATTCAACCTTTTTGCAAATGCAATCCAGCCTTTTGCAAAACAAGTACTTTTACATATCACGTACGCAATATGCATTGATACAGTCCCATTTAAAGTGCGTCGTCAGAAATGGCTTTTAATTCAGGGGGTACCTCAAGGGAGTGTTCTTGCCCCGACTTTGTTCATCTTATATTTAGGTGATCTAGTTCTGTTTATCCAAGGAAGATACTGACTGCACTTCATATGCAGACGATGAAACCTTCCTCATTTCTAATGAAAGTGGAAAAAAAATCACCCTGTGCGCGTTGTTACCCATTTACAATTCGGATTTTTGTTTAGTCAAGTATATGGAAAGGCTGCAACGGTTCCAAATCCAAGGCTTTAAAAACGCAGGTCTCAGGTCACTAAATCCTGATATTTTTCCAGATTACACGCTTGAACCTGCAGAGACCACAAATATTTAATTTAATCAGCAGAATGTTGCAGACATTAGACCTCGACCTTTCTAGTATTTAGTCTCAAGTAACAATCAAGTACTTTTACATATTACGTACGCAATACCCATTGATACAGTCCCATTTAAAGAAAAGTACGTGGTGAGAAATGGCTTTTAATTCAGGGGGTACCTCAAGGCAGTGTTCTTGCCCCGACTTTGTTCATCTTATATTTAGCTGATCTAGTTCCGTTTATCCAAGGAAATATTGCACTTTATATTCCGACGATGCCCGCTTCCTAATTTCTGATGCAAGTATCAAAAAAATCATCCAGGGCGCGTTGTTACCCATTTACAAATCGGATTTTTGTTTAGTCAAGCATATGGAAAGGCTGAAACGCTTCCAAATGCAAGCAAAGGCTTTAAAAACACAGGTCTCTTGTCAGTTAATCCTGATATTTTTACAGATTAAATGTTTGAACTTGCAGAGACCACAAACATTTCGTTTAAACAGGAGAATGTTGCACACATTAGACCTCAACCTTTCAAGTTCTTATTTTCAAATACCAATCAAGTACTTTTAGTTATTACGTACGCAATATGCATTGATACAGTCCCATTTAAAGAAAAGTGCGTCGTCAGAAATGGCTTTTAATTCACGAAGGTACCTCAAGGGAGTATTCTTGTCCCGACTTTGTTCATCTTATATTTAGGTAATCTAGTTCCGTTTATCTAAGGAAGATACTGCACTTTACATGCAAACGATACCACCTTCCTCATTTCTTATGAAATTGGTAAAAAAATCATCCAGCGCGAGTTGTTACCCATTTACAAATCGGATTTTTATTTAGTCAAGCATATGGAAAGGCTGAAACGCTTCCAAATGCAAGCAAAGGCTTTAAAAACACAGGTCTCTTGTCAGTAAATCCTGATATTTTTCCAGATTAAATGTTTGAACTTGCAGAGACCACAAACATTTCGTTTAAACAGGAGAATGTTGCAGACATTAGACCTCAACCTTTCAAGTACTTATTCTCAAGTACCAATCAAGTACGTTTACATATTACGTACGCAATATGTATTGATACAGTCCCATTTAAAGGAAAGTGTGTCGTCAGAAATGGCTTTTAATTCAGGGGGGTACCTCAAGGGACTGTACTTACCCCGACTTTGTTCATCTTATATTTAGCTGATATAGTTCCGTTTATCCAAGGAAGATATTAAGGGGGAAACCACATCAGGAGGTTCAAAAAATCAGATTTTATTTTTATTGCATAAATCGTTAGCTTAACTATCCAAGAATACGCTGTCAAAATTTCAAATCAAAATTCGCATTCGTTTAGATTTTATGAGCATAGAACCGATAGTACATTGGGTACGGGCTACAGGCTCGAGCGGAACATTACTTCGTTTATCTCGAAATGACTTTTTTCACATGTGTGCACACAAATCTAAATCAAAAATTGTCGAAACGATCATTATGAAAATTCATAATATTATTCTTTATAAAATATCGAATTATATGAACCAAATTGTGAGATGAATTAATGATTTTAAGGGTATTTTTCCTTGCATAATTAGAGAAAAAAAAACCGGCCAAGTGCGAGTTGTGACTCGCGCACCGAGGGTTCCGTACAAACTTGTATAGTATAGTATTATTATGTAGATTATCAACATATTATGTAGATTATAAAGAAAAATTAGACGAAATATAATATATACAGGATGTTACGGGACTTGAGTATGTCGCATGTCGGTTATAAACAAGCAAAATTTAGACATAATATATACCCTGTATATATTATGTATATAAAGCGTACGTGATGAAATGCATAACGAATATAAACAAAGCAAATTCAGAATAAACATAAAATAGGACCTAACTGTATGCAACCCATATGCTTCTGGAGCCTGACAATACCACTACGACAACATTAGTGAATTTTCATAAGTTTCAAATAGTAAATTCGCATTTTTCTTGTAATTAAACTACATATTTACGGTTTTCAGATTTTTCCCTTGACATGTGCTGTAAGACACCGCTTCTTGCCAAATTTCATGATTCTAGGTCAACGGGAACTACCCTATAGGTTTTGATTCCCTCGTGAAATCGCAAAATATGCGACATAAACGGTCATATCTTTTGATCGCGTTAACTTACAAGTTTCATTTTTTCACAGCTGAAAGAGACCGCAGACTCGAGTATTTGATACAAATTTCAACTTGTTACCTCTACGCGTTCCTGAGAAAAAGGTCTTGACAGACAGACAGACGGACAGACAGACAGACAGACAGACAGACAGACAGACAGACAGACAGACAGACGGACAACAAAGTGATCCTATAAGGGTTCCGTTTTCGGTACGGAACCCTAAAAATCTTGAAAATCGAAGAAAAATTGTTCCAGCACTTGCAAAATTTTTAATTTTGATTTTTTTCGCCTGCATTGAGGTTCATATTCTTACAAAATAAGTTATTAATGTAAAATCAAAACATTTTTGATTTCACATGAAAATCGGAATGGCTACACTGCACGCAATTGGAAAAATATACTTGCAACCTTCGGCGGACATCACACCGCAACTTTTTTATTTTTGGCTGAAATTATTCAAAAAAATTCACAGAAATTGTTCTAAATATGAATGAAATGATGCCAAAATTTTATTAAATTCTAGTTCATTCTTCCCATCCAAAGAAATCCTAAAAAATCAGTATCAGCCTCCTAATGTGGTTTCCCCCCTTAATAGACCTTTTTATAGCAGAATTTTTTTTGTGTGCATGCGTCAATTTCCGAAAACTTTTTGACGTATAACTAAATATGTGCCCGAAACTTTCAAACTTGGCGGATGTGCATGCGCTTAACTAACCGTAAAAAGATCTATAATGAGATAATAATAACACACACGTCATCACAAATGACTGGGTTGTATGTGTCCCGACAGACTTGAAAGGATTAACTGAGTATTAAATATCACAGAGAAAATGGTTATGAAACTTTTAAGTTAGTCATCCCAAATTTTACTTCTACTGGTCACATAACTAAAAATATGCCCACGTAGCTGAACAAATAAGAAAATGTTATTTTAGCAAAATATTACAAAAAATGAGGTTTTGCAAAAACTGTAACACATGTAATTAGAGTATTTTAAAATTTACAGGGCAAATTTTAAGTAAAGGTAACCCAGTTGGTAGTACATTGTAACTATTTTTCGCTCATGCGCATTGACATAAAATTGAAATAAAAAACATGTACGAAGTGAAAATAAATTTTCAGGTGGACTATTTTACGAATCAATTGTATTTCGTTCAGCAATACATATACTAAAATTGAATATTTATTAAAAAAACATACAAAAACCGCGCGTATGTGGTCTTAATTTATCTGCCCGCTTCGCGGTGGGCAACCTAATCTAACCTGGGTTAAACCAACGGTCCTTGCCATATTGTCCTATATTGGACCCAGAGTTCGCGCTATCGCGCGTATGTGGTCGTTTTATCTGCTCGCTTCACGGCGGGCAACCTAAACTAACCTGGATTAAACCAACGGTCCTTGCCATATTGTCCTATATTGGACCCAGAGTTCGCGCTATCGCGCGTATGTGGTCGTGTTTTATCTGCCCGCTTCGCGGCGGGCAACCTAATCTAACCTGGGTTAAACCAACGGTCCTTGCTACATTGTCCAATATTCGATCGAGAGTTCGCGCTGCCGCGCGAGTAGGGAAAGATAGTGTGTTCTGGAACCATCTCCCCCTCTGCCCTCGAAATGGGATAGTTCAATTGACTTTGACGACTTCCAGTGACCCTGACGACTTCCGGTCCCCCGCACCCCGCTTCCACGCTCCTCCCCTTCCGACGACCTTGACCAGTTCAGGTTTGGCGATACATTTCCAGTGCTGTATTTAAGTCTGCGGTGATAATTCTCCAACCATCGAGCTTGTCGATCTGAATGGCGTTGATGGTTTGATTAAGTTGGTGTCTACATCGCTCACATCGAATGATTTGATTGAAAGTTCTTTTGGCGTAAATTTTCCATTCACATTGAATCCTTGAACATCAATAATAAATCTTCGATCCATATGAATGAGATGCTTCTTTCTCAGCAACTTTTCCAAATGATTGATTCTTCTACGAAAACGGCACGGTCCAGCAAAACCTCCAAGCTTGTGCCAGCTTAAGAACAGAGTATAGCCAGCTATAGAATCAATAGTTTAGGGATTGATGTAGATAGTTTTATTAGTAAATTGAATGGCCGTTGTACGAGAATCCGCAATCTCAACAAATGACCCCCAGATATAATTCTCGATGAATCAGTCCCATATATTCAAACAGCACCAAGTTATCTCCGTTTAGGTAAATACTTTACAGTCCTTCACATGAAATCTTATGATTCCCTCATATTCCTCAATTGATGGGCTAACTACCGTTAACCCATTAATAAGGGCTAGGCTGTATCAACGTTTAAACAGCTTTTAATTAGCTTTAATCAGCTTTTAATCAGATTTAATCAGCTTTAATTAGCTTTTAATCAGCTTTTAAGCTTAAGTAACCTAAAAGAGAGTGAGGTCTATGTAGCCCCGCGCTAAATAGGCTGTGAGGTCTATGTGACCTCACGCTAAACAGGGTGTGAGATCTATGTTGCCCCACGCTAAAGAAGGTGTTTGGACCGTGTCTCACGAAAATCAAATTTTCCCGTTTGAAACAGGGCTGGTTTAATCACTCACCTGTTAGGGCTGCTAGCGTCTCCGCCACGTGTGATCGTCCTTCCGGCGCCTTTTTTAATGGAGGAAATGGGAATAATAAGTGGAGTGATTGCCTTAAAATTGTTGTCTTTCAGACGTTGGATGCCGCTTCAGCCCTTTGGGCTCGTGATTACACCCCTGGTTAATTTGACTTAAAACAATAAACTTAAAGATGCGTGCACGTGTCGGTCGAGCTTCGTTCGCGCTTCGATTCTTGTCTTTTCGTTTCTCACACTCGAAAATACTCGCAGATATATAAATTCGCGACGAAATTAATGGATAAATCGCGCGATTTCGGCCCAGGTCGATACACCTTTCCCCTTCTGTTGATCGGTGCCGAAATCGAATGTTATATTAAAAATACAGATTTACTAAAATTGGCGCGAACGCCTATTCAGGCTAAAAGAAGTTGGTAATCATCGATATATACCGCTCGCCGTTGACGGTGATGGCCAACGTCGTCTTCAAAGAAATATGGATGGATGACGCCGCCAGCCCAAAATCCACACCAAACAGTGGCTTTTTCGGAATGGACGCTCTTGGATCTCATGTGGATTGGTAACTTCACAAATTCGTGAATTTTGTATATTGACGTAATACATTCCTCCAGAAATGGGCATTTGAAGATGATTTTTTGATGAAAATTAGGGTCAGTTTCCAACTGCTCCAGGGCCCATTCAGCGAATACACGTCGTTGTCCATAAATTTTGAATTTTCGATGGTGACTTGTACTGCGACCTTCATATGGATGATGGATTCACTAGATGTTGGATGTGGATGACCCCATGACTTCCTCTAATCGTTGGTATACTTACCCATTTAGATCGCCTCCTCTGTGGGTGGCATTCAAGGACAGCAACTCCTCCGCGTTCAAGCAGTGGGCACCAAGATACATTTTTCTCTAGCGAAGTATTGCCGTGTTATCTTTGCGCAGATGTATGGTGGTTTCCTCTGCTGAGCTGCAGAATCTGCATATGTCATCGTCCTCTAGGCCTATGACCTTGAAGTAAGTCTCCAGTGTTCTGGCCTCTTATACTCACCTCCCATCTAACAGTATAGGCTGTAGGCAGTTTAGTTCTCTTTTTCTAGTAAATGGTATCATCATGGTTTTGCTCGGGTTGAATTTCAGTCCCACTGTTTGACACCATCTACTAGTGACTTTGAGGCCTCTCTGTACGATTTCACAGAGCGTTCCCTCAAAGTTTCCTCCGGCTATGATGACTATATCAACGGCGTAAACTTGACATTCAATGTCTAGGTCGTTCAGCATAACCAGTAATTCATCAACTACATAGCTCCACATCAGTGGTAATAACACACCTGCATGGGGGCACCCTCGAGTTGTGGAGATCTTGATGGTGTCTTTTCCCATTTGTGCCTCCGCCGTTCTAGTTCTCAGCATTTCTCCCATTCACTTTGAGGACATGCTGTCGATATTCCTTCTTTCAAGAGCCGCTGTGACAGCCTCGTGAGAGGTGTTGCCAAAGGCACCTTCTATGTCCAAGAAGGCACATATCGCTACTTCCATTGTGTCTAGTGCTGCTTATATTACATTTGCCAGCTGATACAGGGCGGTCGGTCTCTGTGGATTTTCATGCTGACAGTTGTGTAGTGGTGCACCTACTAGCACAGTCGTCCTAAGGTAGTTGTCAATTACTTTCTCCATTGTCTTTAACAATAAATATGTTAGACTAATGGGTCTGAACGACCTTCGGTATGAATACCACCTTAGCCTTTTTCGATAGCTCTGGTATGTATCCGAGCGCTAAACTACTTCCAAAGATTTTTAGAAGATACGAATGCCATATCTTCTAAAAATCGGATTAATCCCTTGAAATACAATAACGTCTCAAAGACGTCATGTATATGTGATAAGATCACATGTATATGGTCGTTCTCAAAGAAATATGGACCAATGATGCCGCCAGCCCAAACTCCACACAAGTCACTGTTTACTTTTTCGAGATGCATTGGACGCTCTTGGATCCCATGTGGATTGGTATTGTCCAAAATTTGACAATTTTGTTCATTACCGTACCCATACATTCAGGAATGGGCCTCATCGCTGAAGATGATTTTTTGATGAAAATTATGTACAGTTAAAAATCAGCAGTCATAGTTTAAACCAAATTAATAGTAAAGTTGAAAGTAGGAGATTATCATTACGATATATTCAAATCAGTCAATAGCTGGAATTACAGTGATATCTTCTGTTACTCCTTGGCACACTTTGCTCAAGATGCGTTGTGTGAGCCGTTCGCTACGTCAAAGCAAGTAACGGGAACGGTCAAGACCAACTTTTGTCAGGGGCTGAAGACCAACAGATATCAGTGTAATTCCATCTATTGACAGATTCGAAGATATCGTAATGATAATCTCCTACTTTCAACTTTATTAGAGACAGTTTCCAACTGCTCCAGGCCCCATTCTGCGAATAAACGTCGTTGTCCATAAATTGTAGATTTGTGACTTGTACTGCGACCTTCATAGATTCATTGTACCCTTTCCTCTTTCTCTAATCGTTGGTATACCTACCCATTTAGATCGCCTCCTCTGTGGGTGACATTCAAGGACTGCAGCTCCAAGATACATTTTTCTCTTGCGGGGCAGTGCAGTGTCTTTGAGCAGATGTATGGGAGTTTCCTCGGCTGAGCCGCAGGATCTGAATATGTAAATATGTAAAAACCTTCAGCTCCTGAGTCAGATGAATTTTGTGCGGGCGCAAGCCCAAGTAACGACAATAACCCCAAGTTGCGCAAAATTACCCAAGTTGTGGTCTGCGAAAGGTCGAGTTCCTCATCGACTGCCTCGGATTCTCTTGCACACTGGTGTTAGTTTATCGTTTACTGAACCAGTGAACTCAAATTTATCAACGACGTTGCGAATAGTACTCTCGGTAGGACGAATATGGCGAGCGTAAAATGACCGCAACAGAAACAGAACACCCATTTTGATAAAACAATTTTATCATTTGCACGCGTTGTTGAGCGCAAAACAGACCGAATAAATGACAGTCAATTCGACAGGTGTCGGTGTCGGGCTTCGCGGCGGGCAACCTAATCTAACCTGGGTTAAACCAACAGTCCTTGCCACATTGTCCTATATTGGAACGAGAGTTCAAGCTGCCGCGCGTATATTATCTTGATTTGTCTGCCAGCTTCGCGGCGGGCAACCTAATCTAACCTGGGTTAAACCAACAGTCTTCGCCACATTGTCCTATATTGGATCGAGAGTTCGCGCTGCCGCGTGAATGTGGTCTTGATTTATCTGCCCGCTTCGCCGCGGGTAACCTAATCTAACCTAGGTTAAACCACCGGTCCTGGCCACATTGTCCTATTTTGGATCGAGAGTTCGCGCTGCCGCGCATATGTGGTCTTGATTTATCTGGCCGCTTCGCGGTAGGCAACCTATTCTAACCTTCGCCGCTGGAGGTTTTCTGTCAGTATCAGTCTTAAAATATGCTGTCCAAAATGGACAAAATATCCAGAATGGACAAATAATTTCTGGAAGCCATTTTTGTATAAACTTTACGCAAACATGTGACGCAGAAAAATTCAAATAATTTATGTTGTCAAAATTAAATTTGGCACCGCAGACCCATTTGTATGCACATTCTTAGTTATGTGACCAGTCATACACGTCAGTTTTTGTGTTGAAAATGTCAATTCATTTATTACAAAAACCCAAATATTTCTTAAACCGGACGACTTGGAAGCTTCATTTTACTTTTTCGCGCTTACCGAACTGCATGTGGAAGAGGATTTGCGTCAATTTTTTTATTACAAAACCCAAATATTTCTTAAACCGAACGACTTAGAAGCTTCATTTAACTTTTCCGCGCTTACTAAAGCATTTTAAACACAGGATTTGCATCAATTAAATCAGGTAAAAAAACGGGAAACCCGGTTTTCGGAGATTACCATATTCTTAATTATACCCCGCTGATATGCTGATAAGGTCAAGGCTACAACTCGTCTCACTCATTGTCAGTGCAATTTTCGCAAATTGCAAAATCATCTGTATCATATTTTCCATGTTTACCTCACAATTCTGAAAGTAATAACATTATTATATCAAGTTTTTCTACATTTCTATAAAATTAAAAACGTTTTTAATTTCTTATAATTTGCTATAATTACCTGCAACACTGTGCGTATTCAGTAATTAAAACTAACACAACCAATTTTCTTGTACAAAACAGGTAGCATAAGCCTTGCACTTTTCCGGACAGTTCCTGGAAAAAATAACGTTATAAATACACCTCTACATTTAATAAGGTAATATTACCTGCAAAAAACACTATAAATATTATGCAATATTTGCATAGGTGTATATAAGGTGTATATAGCACAAAACCGGTGAGACAGAACGCAATTTTCCGCTGAACGAAATGGCCATATCTCCTGCAAACGTGTCCGAACAATACAAAAGATTCCCGGAATTGCAGCCAGAAGATGTGAAGAACTTGCAGGAATGGCTCCAACACCAACCACACCTACCGAAAATCACAGGTAAATATTACACTGTTACTTACCTTCGACACCAACTCGGTTTTACAAGAAAATTTAGTTATATGTTAACATTGTGTTTTCACTTTCGTTGTTGAATAAAAACTTATTGTAAACGGATAAGTTAACTCTCGATCCAATATAGGACAATGTGGCAAGGACCGTTGGTTTAACCCAGGTTAGATTAGGTTGCTCGCCGCGAAGCGGGCAGATAAATCAAGGCCGCATACGCGCGGCAGCGCGAACTCTTGATCCAATATAGGACAATGTGGCAAGGACCGTTCATTTAACCCAGGTTAGATTAGGTTGCCCGCCGCGAAACGAGCAGATAAATCAAGACCACATACGCGCGGCAGGGCGAACTCTCGATTCAATATAGGACAAAGTGGCAAGGACCGTTGGTTTAACCCAGGTTAGATTAGGTTGCCCACCGCGAAGCGGGCAATAATTACAAGAAACTTCTATCAGTTATATGTTAACATTGTGTTTTCACTTTCGATGTGGAATAAAAACTTATTAATAAGTTATTAATAAATTATTAATAAGTTACCTCTCGATCCAATATAGGACAATGTGGCAAGGACCGTTGGCTTAAGCCAGGTTAGATAAGGTTGCCCGCCGCGAAGCAGGTAGATAAATCAAGACAACATACGCGCGGCAGCCCGAACTCTCGATTCAATATAGGACAATGTGGCAAGGACCGTTCATTTAACCCAGGTTAAATATACATTTACTACCCAAGGTAGTAAATGTAGTAAAACCCAGAGATTAATTAATAATCTAACACGGGTTAAACTAACGGTCCTTGCCACATTGTCCTATATTGGATCGAGAGTTCGCGCTGCCGCGCGTATGTGGTCTTGATTTATCTGCCCGATTCGCCGGTGGGCAACCTAATCTAACCTTCGCCACTGGAAGTTTTCTGTCAGTACCAGTCTTAAAATATTCTGTCCAGAATGGAAAAATAATTTCTGGAAGCCATTTTTGTATATACGCAAACATTTGACGCAGAAAAATTCAAATAATTTATAATATGTTGTTAAAATTAAACATGTCACCGCTGACCCAGTTCTCTCGATCCAATATAGGACAATGTGGCAAGGACCGTTGGTTTAAGTCAGGTTAGATAAGGTTGCCCATCGCGAAGCGGGCAATAATTACAAGAAACTTCCATCAGTTATATGTTAACATTGTGTTTTCACTTTCGTTGTTGAATAAAAACTTATTGTAAACGAATAAGCTAACTCTCGATCCAATATAGAACAATGTGGCAAGGACCGTTGGTTTAATCCAGGTTAGATTAGGTTGCCCGTCGCGAAGCGGGCAGATAAATTAAGACAACATACGCGCGGCAGCGCGAATTCTCCATACAATATAGGACAATGTGGCAAGGACCGTTGGTTTAACCCAGGTTATATAGGTTGCCCACCGCGAAGCGAGCAATAATTACAAAAAACTTCTATCAGTTATATGTTAACATTGTGTTTTCACTTTCGTTGTGGAATAAAAACTTATTGTAAACGAATAAGTTAACTCTCGATCCAATAAAGGACAATGTGGCAAGGACCGTTGGTTTAACACAGGTTAGATTAGGTTGCCCGCCGCGAAGCGGGCAGATAAATCAAGACAACATACGCGCGGCAGCGCGAACTCTCGATCCAATATAGGACAATGTGGCAAGGACCGTTGGTTTAACCCAGGTTAGATTAGGTTTCCCACCGCGAAAAAGGCAATAAATTACATATAATATCAAATTATATAAAACAATAATAATAAACATGAAACCCATGGCAATTAAGTTAACCCACAACCCATGTGAACCCATGTCAACAACCCAAAATGAACAGCCCATGAGAACTCTATTAGCTAAATTTGTAAACCTTTGCCTTCTTGGGAATTACAAATCTCGGTAATTCGGTCGTCGGTTAATCGGACGACACGTTCAGTAATCCGGCGGTCTGAAGACCGCTCGAGCTCTTCCCTCCCACCACTCTATCTGATAATCCGGCGGTTGTCTGGTCCCATGTGTCGGATTATCGAGATTATACTGTAATTATTTACCGCCCAAACTCAAATTACAACATTTGTCTTAAGATTTACAGGTGATCCTGTTTCTGTACGCCTGCCACAGCAGCAACGAAGGAACGAAGAGATGCGTAGACAACTACTACACCGTCCGCACGCACTGCCCCGAGTTCTTCGCCAGCAGGAATCCCAAAGGCCAAGAAATCCAAAACCAAATCAAGATTACGTAAGCGAACACCACAGCTTCTACCGCTTCCCGCACTTCAATCTCCATTCTATCATTCCCCTGTTCCTCATGGTTTCTTCTATTCCATGATTTTCTTGTTCTTCCCTTCTTCCTGCAGTTAGTTTGGATGTAAGAGATCATTCTTCTTGGTTATCTTCCACTCCTCATTCTCATCACATGGCCGTACCATATTAGTTGTCGGCTTTCTATCCGATCCATAATGGTATCTTCTACATGCGCCCTTTGCCTTGAGAAGGACATGGAACCTAAGGCTACTACCGCTTCCCGCACTTCAATCTCCATTCTCTTCTATTTTCCCAATCTCCTTCTCCTCGAGGTTCCTTCTATTCCTTTTCTCCATGATGTTCTTGGCCTTCCTTGCTTCCTTCTGTTAGTTAGGGTGTAAGAGATCATTCTTCTTGACCATCCTTTACTCCTCATTCTCATCACATGGCCGTACCATATTAGTTGCTTGAACTATCCACAAAGCTCTATCATTTTCCATTGCAGGATTTCCACTCCTTTGCCTGCGTTGACGCCTGAAGGCTACTGCGTGTTGTACGGGCGGCTGCTCGACAAGAACCCCGACCACTTCAACCTGAACAGCTCTTTAAAACTGTTCGACATGATGTGCTCCCTGCATTTCCAAGAAACTGGGGTGGTGGATGGACAGATAATAATCCTCGATCTCTGCGACGTGACTTTGCCCATTCTGTTCAAGCTCGGGTTGGTTACCATCAAGAAATATATGTTTTACCTGCAGGTTGGGTTGCGAGCACGGCGGCGATCAGACGTTTTGTAATCTTTGCTGGGTTTTCAGGAAGCTTTGCCGTTCAGACTCAAGTCGTTGCATTTTGTGAACGCCGTGCCGTTCATGGACAAGCTCATGGCTCTGTTGAAGCCTTTCATGAAAAAGGAATTGCTGGATATGGTAACGTTTATTACATTATTTGGAAGGGTTAGATCAAATGCAATTAGATCAATGGTTGTGATTCAGTTGATTGGAAAGTCACAAGGGTTATGTTAGGTCAAGTTATGTTAAGCTAAAATTTGTCTAGTTTTGTCTGTCTAGTCTTGTCTGTCGAGACGTCTGTCTAGTCTTATTGCATATTTTCAGTTGCAAATCCATTCGGGAGACCACGAGACGCTTTTCAAAACGATTCCAAAGAGCTGCCTGCCTGAGGAAATCGGAGGAACAGGCGGATCGATCGTACAAATCAATGGTAAAGTTTCCAAAAATTTTCTTTAATCTTCTATTAACGCTTTTTTTCGTTTTGGTAGAAAAATTCATGAAGAAATTGGCCGAGAACGGGAAATATTTCGAGGACGAGGAAAAGTTGGTGGCGGACGAGGCGAAGCGGCCGGGGAAGCCGAAAAACGCCGGGGATTTGTTCGGCGTCGAGGGGACTTTCAAAAAGCTTGACATAGACTAAATCCGGGATATAAATTGCACTCCTGCCAACATGTAGTCCCCAAAACTTAGCACGCTCCAAAAATACACTGAGTTTTCCAAATAAAATTTTAGGGTTCCCACAGGGATCTGCAATAGCACCGTTGGTATATTCATTGAGAATTCAAAGACAAATATTAGTTTGAGCTACTGTATCACACTCCAAAAATCCACTGATTTTTCTAAATAAAAATTTAGGGTTCCCACAGGGATCTGCAATAGCACCGTCGGTATATTCATTGAGAATTCATAGATATTTCAGTATCAAATATTAGTTTGGCCTACAACTTAACACATTGCAAAAATACACTGTTTTTTCTAAATAAAATTTTAAAATTCCCACGGGGATCTGCAATAGCACCGTTAGTATATTCATTGAGAATTCTTACAATATTTCAGTAACAAATATTAGTTTGGTTTACAACTTATCAACTCCAAAAATACACAGATTTTTCTAAATGAAATTTTAGGGTTCCCACAAGGAACTGCAATAGCACCGTTGGTATATTCATTGAGAATACATATATATTTCAGTAACAAATATTAGTTTGACTTACTAATTATTAGTTTGTGCTAAGTTACACTCACAAAATACACGGATTTTTCTAAATAAAATTTTAGGGTTCCCACAGGGATCTGCAATAGCACCGTCGGTATATTCATTGAGAATTTAAAGACAAATATTAATTTGAGCTATAACTTATCACACTCAAAAATACACTGATTTTTCTAAATAAAATTTTAGGGTTCCCACAGGTATCTGCAACAGCACCGTTGGTGTATTCATTGAGAATTCATATATATTGCAGTATCAAATTAGTATTAGTTTGAGCTACAACTAGGAACATATAAGTGCTACTATAACATATAATACTATAACATATGCTACTATAACCTATAAGTGCTACAGCATGATCTCTAAGACTTTATATAGCCGACACTATCTAAAGTAGACTATTTAGTTAAGACTATTTAGTCTTATTCACCTAGTCTGTCATAGTCTACCGAAACTAGATTACTTAGTTAAATCTATAGACGAGACAATCCTAGACAAATCTATAGACTAGGCAAGATTGTACAGATCTGTGCCTCAAGATCTATATCAATCTGACCTTGTCTACCTAGTTTGCTGTATATCTTCCTTTGGAGGGGGGAATACCTTTACGTACAACCGTCAGAACAAGTGCCCCAAGGCTTAATGATAGCACCCACTAAAATCCCTCCTTTTCCTTTAATGCTCTCGGCTTGGGGGGAATACCTTTACGTACAACCGTCAGGACAAAGTGCCCCAAGCCTTGATGATAGCAGCCCAAAATCTCTTCCTTTCCTTTAATGCTCTCGGCTTTACTGCCACGGAATTACCTTTCGGTATTGCTTCATGGCTGTGGGCTCTCTTTACACCTCAGAGGGCAGGTTTCTACCATTTTCCTTCGTTTCTTTTTAGGATACTCTCCACCCTTCTTTCGATACTTTTCCATTTCGCTTTCTAACATTTCAGATATTGACTTCCCGGCAGTTACTTTCTTGCCTATGTCGTTTTCACCTATATGCCTTATTCCATTACACTTTGGGCATCTGCAGAACGTATCTTCTGCGTTGTCTTCCTCGGCTTTGCAGTATAGACACTCTGATGATGTACCTATCCTCATCTTCCTCACCTTGTAGGATTCGAAGCAACCATGTCCGGTAAGAATTTGTTATAGGTAGGTGATAGGTTATACGAAAGTGATAGGTGGTAGGTAGGTTAAATTTTTCTGTGCGTCCAGGCGCTTGTGTTCACCTTGTCCCACCTTTCCCGCCACCTCTCTATGGTGTCCTCTCTGGCTTTCCTCTTTCAATCCAGGTCTGCGCCACACGTCTCTCCTCTTTCTTTAGCTAGTTGCTCCAGCGGGATCATCCCTCGCCAGTATAAGCAGCGTTTCCGTAGCAGCAGTTCGCAGCTTCTTTGTACACGAAGGAGTTTTCCTGTGTATTTTTTCAACTTACATGCCGGCACCCATATATGAGCGGCATAGAGGATGATACCTTACCTAGCTGTTTTCAGTTGGCCCCTTTTCGCGGGGCAATAGTCTGGAGAAAGACAGCGCCGCTCTCTGGGCTTTGGTCGCGACATACGTTATGTGATGGCCGAAGGTTATGATCCATCACAAGTCCAAGATATTTCAGACAGTTTTTTGGAACTCTCGTTGTACCTCTCACCTTGAACTCTCTCTTTGGAAGTTCGGAAGAGATAATTCTCTCACGGAACTATCTCTCCGTGTCTTTTCCTGCCAGAGAGCATCACTACTTCCGATCTTTCTGCGGCGAGGAGAAGTTTGTTCCTTTCTAACCATTCTGATATTCTATGGAGTGCGTCAATTGTCTTGTAGGTTAGTCCCTACTTCGTTTTGGTTGTGGCCACCACTGCAAATATATGCAGTGTGTTTCTACTCCTATGGTTTCGACTCTAGCTATGGTTTCGACTCCTTCAGGCATATCTATACTATCTATGCCGTCGTATAGCAAGTTCCAGTGAAGAGGTCCCAAGACCGAGCCTTGTGGTACACCTCATGTCACCGATGTCGTTGCGCCGTTTTCCAGCTCGAGCTTTCAGTCGGACGGACATGTTTCTTAGCATCAGTTCCTTCAATAGGTTCCAGTTAAACGCATTCCTTATGTCGATCGTGGCAAAGAGACGTCATGACACATCATGACATGGAAAAAAACCCAAGAAACTGTTTTTTTTCCATTTCTCCGTTTGCTATATCCCATACTCTCTTTCCAGATTGTATAGAGAGCGCCCCTCTCCGAAACCGCACTGCCTGTTGTTTAAATCATTTTTATCCTGCTAGCTCTGCAGTTAGACTTTTGTAGATGAGTTGTTCTAGCAACTTTCGACACACAGATCCATCGATAGCTTGTCTCCGCGTTTTCAAACTTTTTCTGTTGATCTATTAGTACGAGTCCTGCCGTTTTCCTGATACCCGGAAATGTTCCTTTAGTCAGCGGGTTGTTCAAGACAGCGAGGACGTAACTTGGTTTTTTCTGATGCTACCAATTTGATTACCACTGGGTAGAGATTAGCGTGGGACAAGTTTCTCATTCCAGACCCCATCCCGTGGGATAGATCCCTGTCACTGTCCCATCCCCTCACATTTTCGTCCCACTGTCCCATCCCAAAAATCTAAATTTTCGTCCCATCCCATCCCGATCGCGTGGCCCGTGCCATTCATCCCATCTTCCCATACAGCAGATCTGACAGTGAATAAATCTTTCATCTCAAAGGGATCGTAAGACTTTATCGTCAGGAACTACATCGTTATCACAGAAATCTCCTGGGCTGGACATATTATGGAAAAGGTGCGTATTGGCACGATAAGCAATTCATTCTGCACGAACTAGATTTACTAATCTAGCTACTAAGAACCAAACGCTGTCTCATCCACCTCCTCGGAAAGGATCCAGCACGGAGACAACCATTATACGTTTCTAACAGTAGTTTTTGATTGTTGTAATTCATCGATTTTGAAGTCCCCTTTCGGACCTGTGATGAGAAATGGTCTTTTCCAGTCTGGTCGCTTTTCATGTTTTGGGAAGAGTGTCTTTATTATTTCCCCTTTGCGTTTTGGACATAATATGCCAGGGATGAAAGGGTCTAGCTGATGTTTTTTTTTGTCATCATCTTGAAAGGCAATCTCCAGGGATTGTCGTCTATTTTCCTAATAAGTTTTATCCAACGTGCTTTCTTTTTCTGCATTTCTTAGCTGCTCCTTGGATTCCTTATATGTGTTATGCACTGATTGATGTTCGTTTTTTCCTCTAGTTTTCTGTTATCTCCTACGGTCTCTTAGACACTTCTTTCTCAGATTTGCTATCTCCTGCGTCCATCAATATACTGGGTTACGTCCTCTTTTAGAATTTCTGCACCTGGGCATAGCCGCATCACAGGCTGGTGTGACGGATTTCGTCATATATTCGACAAGATCTTTTTCGTCTTGGGTCCTAGCGATTTGATGCAGTTCATCTTTCAATTTTTCTTTTTCACGGAATGCGTAAAACCGTTTCTTCAACTGCCATCCTTGATTTCTCGTTTCCCGGTGTTGTTTTATTTTCGAATATATTGTTCCTCGTGTTCTAATAGTGAACTCTAAGTAGTCATGGTCGCTGAGTGTTAGTTCCTCCAGTGTTCTTCAGTTCAAGACTCTGGCGGCAACCCCACAGGTGGAGAATGTAATGTCTATTACCGAACCTGTATCACCTCGGCCGAAAGTGCTTTTCCTTCATTTAGGATTGTCAAGGCATCATTTCGGCAAGTGTCTCTCCTCTTCTGTCCAGTCTGCGAGATCCCCATTCTGGCGATTTACAATTGAAATCTCTAGCTATGAGTAGTTCACATCTTGCCTCATGGAGACTACTTCCAAGTTTGTCTAGTTGAATTACAAATTCCCCATACTGGGTATTTAATAGCTGTAAATACGCATACCTCAAATATCTACCCAAACGTAGTTTCCTGCATGTTCATCTTCCTCTCTTACTTGCAGGATCGAATTGAGAACTACGAACGCCGCTTTGCCGGTCAGATTCTGGAACCACGATCCGAACCCAAATTCTGGCTTGTGATACTGCTCACTAATGAGCAGCACATCTGCTATTCTCTCCACGGCTGTTTGCATGAGGATATCTTGTGCTTCTCTGCCCCTACCTAAATAAATTTGTAAACACTTTTTCGGCAATTTTTTTTGACACAATTTTTGGCTTTCCACAGTTCTTTCTGGAACGCGTCACAATTTCTGCTACTCAAGATATGCTGGGTAGACTGGCCAGTTCTATTGCAGACCACGCAGACTTCTTGCAACTCCTTGCAAAGTGTTCATCCTTTCCGCATATGGTCCATTACAGGTCCCTTACACTCGCTTGCTATGTGTCCGAAACCTAAGCATCTGAACCGAACCCAGCCAATTCTAATCCTTCCCTCCTTGGGGACATCATTACTATGCCTACTTGTGGTTCACCATGTCCGTTTCGAATGCTTCTCACTATAACAGACTCCGGATCTATAACAGACTCTCTAGATCGTGGATTTTAGGAACAACCCCGAAGGAAAGGTACCCTTTGGACAGAAGAGAGAAAGGAGTTACACCCGCAGAAGATGCGACAATACAAGATCAAAGCCCAACAGTTGAACAAGCGTGGTCCAAAGTAGGCCTATTCGAAACAAGAAGGAGAAGACCCCAGATCTATTTCGCCTACGACGACTTTAATCGAAGTAATCACATCATCTGCTTCTGTACAATCTAGGTCCCTCAAAACTAGGGTATTGGTCCTCTTCATTTTACTGCTTCTTCCCTGAAGGACGTGGCCAGTGCACCTCTCAATTTCTCTGCTCCGTCACTTCCTCCTTTAATTTCAATTAGGAGTTCACGCGCGTGTAGGCCTTATTCCCGAAAATACCTCACCTAGCTCATCCGAATTCACCAAACTTTTTATACCCTTAAGAGCATCAATGTAGGATAGCGCCGTCGTGTGTACCGCTATCGCTTCAATGCGTATTCGCCTTTTTGGTTTAGATTTTTGATTTTCCAGTACTCTGTTCTTTTTTTCCACTTCCCGCTCCTTTCCAGTTCCTTAACCCAATCCGTATTCATTTTCCTTCCTGTTTCTTCATCATCCATCTCTTCGTACGTTCCAGTTGTGCTGATGCTCTTGGTGCCCTCTATTGAGAGTTGACTTTCCACAAGCAAAACACTGCTTGGATTTATCAACGTTTCAATAAACGTTAATACAAATAAGCCTTCAAAATTTCATTTTTTTTTTCTTCGTTTTTCGTCTTCCAATATTATCTTCACGAGGTTTAGTTTCTTGTGATGACGATGATGGGGAGCTTGAGAAAACTACCTTTTCAACAAAAACCATCCCTTCGTTGCGAATTGAAACCCGTGACTCCATTCATAAAGTAATACGAGACGCCATAACATAGGCAATGGTTTATTACCACCTAGTCAAGGAATACAGGGAGAAATTCGCGTTGAATAGAGCAAGAAAAGAGGAGAAAATAAGTGTGGACACCAGGTAAAAAGGCCGCAACACTAAGTTTCAAAACAATCCCGTATTCTTTACCAAGTTCTACATTCATAACGGAGGCAATGGTTTATTGCCACCTAGTCAAGGAATACAGGAAGGAACTCGCATTGAATAGAGCAAGACAGGAAGAGAAAAGAAGTTTTGCAGACTTTTTACCTGATGTAACTGTTAATCGTCTTTGGCACTGTTTAACTAAAATCCTAAAGGAAAAATTAAGCTTCTACGTTTTCTACGTTGGTTCAATAAATATTCGTGTTTTTGTTGAAAATCATTGTTGACATTTTCAAGATAACAGATAGTTGATGCGAACGCAACTAACTCGACGTTGCCACGTTTATTACTTTTGATTGGTTCAACGGTCCTTGCCACATTGTGCTATATTGGATCGAGAGTTCGCGCTGCCGTGCGTATGTTGTCTTGTCGTATGTTGTCAACCTAATCTAACCGAAGTTAAACCAACGGTCCTTGCCAAATTGTCCTATATTGGATCGAGAGTTCGCGCGGCTGCGTCCAATTTTTCCATTGCCACCTTTTCTTCATTTTCCATCCGATTATTTTGATCTGACGATTCGATTCCTCGAGCATGTTGAGCTATTTTCTTATTTCAACGTTCCCTAATAAATCACACAACAAAGATAAAAACAAACAAGAAACACAAACTGTCAACGCGGCGAGTAATTATTTTTCTTTAATTCACTTAATAGACCTTTTTACGTTTAGTTAAGCGCATGCGCATCCGTCAAGTATGTGTGTCATGACCTATATCGGTGTATCAAGCTTGTCTATCCAGTCTGATATAATATATAGTCTACTACTAGACTATTCAGTTAAATCTATCTAGTTTTGTCTACCTAGTCTAGTCATAACCTAAACTAGACTATTCAGTTAAATCTACCTAAGTTTGTCTACCTAGTCTGTTATACATAGTCTAGTCCATCGAAACTAAACTACTTAGCCAAATATATAGACTAGATAGTCTAAATCAAATCTATAGACTAGACAAGTTTGGACCAATCTGCTTCTTAAAATCCATATCTGCTCGACCATGTTTACCAAGTTTTCTATTTATAGCCTAGTCTATCTTAACTAGACTATTAAATCAAGACTATTTAGTCTTGTCTACCTACTCTGCTGAGTGTAACCTAGTCTATCTAAACAAGATAATTTAGTCAAGTTAGCCAGCCGTATATCTAGCCTAGTCTATCTAAACTAGACTGTTTAGTCAAGTCTATCTAGTCTTCGCTACCGTGTATAGACTAGTCTATCTTTAGAACTAATATTACGTTATTACCTGAGTACTAATTAGTACCAACTAATTAATAGCTTAGATGACCTACGATAAGCAGCAATTCATTGGCGAGTTACTAGAATGGACATTAATTGCTGCTTTAAGTGCGTAGATGTTTTATTTATATGTTACTAAGTAGTACATAGTTTATATGTAAATTTATTAAAAAACTATTTGCTTGTGGAATATATTTCAGTAACAATTTTTTATTTGTTTGTTTGAACGTTGACTAATTATGTTATGCACTTATATGCACGGGGCTATCTAGAAATGCTTAAGTAAAAATTAATCAGTACTAAGATAGTACTTAGTTAGTTATTAGTTGGATAATAACAGTGCAAGATATTAATCTGTTTTTTTTGTTTCGTTAAAAATGTCCATGGAACACGCAATCACGCGATTGTTGTTCATAATAGTACCGTGATTTCTTTATTATGGAAATAATGGTGTTTATTTTTATAGTTCCATGCATTTAAATCGTCCCCACTTGCGTTATCTAATTACTTGTAATTTTTTGTCGGAGAATTTCTGTTAAAACGCGCGTCGCGTTCGGTTTGGCTTTTAGTACGTTGTGGTGCTTATCTATTGGCGCCGAGATGATGGTCGATGCAGCGAGTCAGTACCTGAAGAGCAAGGAATTAAAGCGGGAAGATGTGCTGCAGCTGATGGAATGGCAGCGGTTGCAGCCGCATCTGCCCAACATTGACGGTAAGAATAATTTTTACAAATAAATTTTACCTTCCACGTTAATTTCTCCAATCGCAAATTTTCTAGAATTCCAGACCATTCTGTTCCTGCACAGTTGCTTCTACAGCAGCGAGGCGACGAAGAAATGCATCGACAACTACTTCACCGCCCGCAAACTCTGTCCGGAATTCTTCTCGAACCGGAATCCCGCCGACCCCGACATCCAAAAGTGTCTGAAAACAGTGCAAGTATCTACTTTTACACCATCCTAAGCAACATTTTACCACAAAACGTTTTGCACAATTTTTGACTGACTTTTACACCATCCTAAGCAACACTTTGTCTTCCATTTTACCACAAAACTTTTTGCACAAATTTTGACGGACTTTTACACCATCCTAAGCAACAGTTTGTCCTCTATTTTACCACAAAACTTTTTGCACAAATTTTGACTGACTTTTACACCATCCTAACCAACACTTTGTCTTCTATTTTCCCACCAAACTTTTTGCAGAAATTTTGACTGACTTCTACACCATCCTAACCAACACTTTGTCTTCTATTTTCCCACCAAACTTTTTGCAGAAATTTTGACTGACTTTTACACCATCCTAACCAACACTTTGTCTTCTATTTTCCCACCAAACTTTTTGCAGAAATTTTGACTGACTTCTACACCATCCTAAGCAACACTTTGTCTTCTATTTTCCCACCAAACTTTTTGCAGAAATTTTGACTGACTTTTACACCATCCTAAGCAACAGTTTGTCTTCCATTTTACCACAAAACTTTTTGCACAAATTTTGACTGACTTTTACACCATCCTAACCAACACTTTGTCTTCTATTTTCCCACCAAACTTTTTGCAGAAATTTTGACTGACTTCTACACCATCCTAAGCAAAACTTTGTCTTCTATTTTCCCACCAAACTTTTTGCAGAAATTTTGACTGACTTTTACACCATCCTAAGCAACAGTTTGTCTTCCATTTTACCACAAAACTTTTTGCACAAATTTTGACGGACTTTTACACCATCCTAAGCAACAGTTTGTCCCCTATTTTACCACAAAACTTTTTGCACAAATTTTGACTGACTTTTACACCATCCTAACCAACACTTTGTCTTCTATTTTACCACAAAAGTTTTTGCACAAATTTTGACTGACTTTTACACCATCCTAAGCAACACTCTCTATTTTCACTCTCACGTCTTCTATTTTACCACAAAACTTTTTGCACAAATTTTGACTGACTTTTACACCATCCTAAGCAACACTTTGTCTTCTATTTTACCACAAAACTTTTTGCACAAATTTTGACTGACTTTTACACCATCCTAAGCAACACTTTGTCTTCTATTTTACCCTAAAAGTTTTTGCACAAATTTTGACTAAATTTTCATCGAATTATTTCTGTTATCTAGAGCGATGTGTCCGTTGCCGAAACTAACGCCTGATGGCTACTGCATTTTGTACTACCGCCTGATCGACGTCAACCCCGACGCCTACAACTTCAACGTCCTCTGCAAAGTTTTCGACATGGCTACATGCCTCCACCTGCAAGAAAACGGAGTGACTAACGGGCATGTGATCGTTGTCGATTTGCACGGCTGCACATTATCTCACATCTTGAAGATGGGACTGGTTTCCATAAAGAAATACATGTTCTTCCTCCAGGTAACCAAATGGATTAGATCTCGGTTCTTTGATTTTCAGAAAAATGAATGTTTTTGGAACAGAATGGCTTTAAATCTGTTTTGGTTTTAACGTCGAATACCTTGAGAAAGCTTAGTTCAAATCCCAAAAATACTTCTGGTATTGAAATCTAAGAACCTTTCCAAAGCGCCCAGAAGGTTTTTACTAACAAAATAACTGTGTTCCTACCACAAGTTTAATTTCGAACAAATTTGGACCGCCTTTAGCAACACCTAATACTTCCTTCATAGCCTAAACCAACCTTTTTTTGCAGTAAACCCCTTCAGTTAGACTCAAAGCTTTACACTACGCCAACACTTTTCCCTTCATGGCCATACTCCTATGCATGTTCTTCCTCCAGGTAACCAAATGGTTTAATCGAAGAAAAACTTAAATTAATGTTTTTTGAACAGAATGGCTTCAACAAAATTTCTAGGGAAGAATCTGTGCTGGCTTTAACGTCGAATACCTTGAGGAAGCATAGTCCAAATCCAAAAAGTCCTTCTGGTATTGAAATCTAAGAACCTTTCCGAATCGCCCAGAAGCTTTTTGCTAACAAAATAACTATGTTGCTGCCACAAATTTAATTTGGAACAAATTTGGACCGCCTTTAACAACACCTAAGACTTCCTTCATAGCCCAAACCAACCTTTTTTTGCAGTAATCCACTCCAAACCTTTGACCTTGAACCTTTCCATAGCGCCCAGATGCTTTTTGCTAACAAAATAACCGTGTTCCTACCACAAATTTTATTTCGAACAAATTTGGACCGTCTTTAAGAACACCTAGGACTTCCTTCATAGGCCAAACCAACCGTTTTTTGCAGCACGTCCCTCCAGTTAGACTCAAAGCTTTACACTACACCAACACTCTTCCCTTCATGGCCATACTCCTATACATGTTCTTCCTCCAGGTAACTAAATGGTTTAATCGAAGAAAATCTTGAATTAATGTTTTTTGAACAGATTGGCCTCAACAAGATTTCTGGCGAAGAATCTGTTTTGGCTTTAACGTTGAATACCTTGTTGAAGCTTAGTCCAAATCCAAAAAATCCTTCTGGTATTGAAACCTAAGAACCTTTCCACAGTGCCAAGAAGCTTTTTACTTACAAAATAACTGTGTTCCTACCACAAATGTAATTTCGAACAAATTTGGACCGCCTTTAACAACACCTAGGACTTCCTTCATAGCCCCAACCAACCTTTTTTGCAGCACGTCCCTCCAGTTCGACTCAAAGCTTTACACTACGGCAACACTTTTCCCTTCATGGCCATACTCCTATACATGTTCTTCCTCCAGGTAACCAAATGGTTTAATCGAAGAAAATCTTGAATTAATGTTTTTGGAACAAAATGGCTTCAACAAAATTTCTAGTGAAGAATCTGTTTTAGCTTTAATGTCGAATACCTTGAGGAAGCTTAGTCCAAATCCAAAAAGTCCTTCTGGTATTGAAATCTAAGAACCTTTCCAAATCGCCCAGAAGCTTTTTGCTAATAAAATAACTATGCTGCTACCAGAAATTTAATTTGGAACAAATTTGGGCAACCTTTAACAACACCTAGGACTTCCTTCATAGCCCAAACCAACCTTTTTTGGAGCAAGCCACTCCAAACCTTCGAACTTGAACCTTTCCAAGGCGTCCATAAGCTTTTTGCTAACAAAATAACTGTGTTCCTGCCACAAATTTATTTTCGAACAAATTTGGGCAGCCTTTAACAACACCTAAGACTTCCTACATATCCCAAAACAACCTTTTTTGTAGCAAGTCCCTCCAGTTAGACTCAAAGCTTTACACTACGCCAACACTTTTCCCTTCATGGACAAACTCCTGGGTCTCTTCACTCCACCGAACTTTTCCAAACCGTTTTCTACAGCAGAGGCTTTTCACTAACAAAAGTAACTCTGTTCCTATCACAAATTTAATTTCGAACAAATTTGGACCGCCTTTAACAACACCTAGGACTTCCTTCATAGCCCAAACCAGCCTTTCCTGCAGGAAACCCTTCCAGGTGGAATCAAAGCTTTACACTACATCAACACTCTTCCCTTCATGAACAAACTCCTCGATCTCTTCACTCCACCGAACGTTTCCAAACCGTTTTCTACAGGCTTCTTACAAACAATTTTATTTTGAATTGTCTTGAGCCCAAACAATCTTTTCTTCCAGGAAGCCCTTCCGGTTAGACTGAAAGGTTTGCACTACGTCAACGCAGTTCCCTTCATGGACAAAATCCTCGGCCTCTTCAAGCCCTTCATGAAGAAAGATCTTCTAGACTCGGTAACGCTTACACGTACAATCCACTTGAGTCTATATCAATATGTTCCAGTTGCAAGTCCATTCTGGTAACAACGAGACGTTATTCAAAGTATTCCCCAAGGAATTTATGCCGGAGGAGATTGGAGGATCCTGCGGGTCGGTTTTCGCGATTCACGGTTAGGAGCGGTGTTGAGGATCGGCTGGTATTAATCTTTGTGTTTTGCAGAGGCGTTCAGTAAGAGTATTTTGGCGAATGCGGATTACTTCATTGAGGATGAGAAGTTGGTGGCGGATGAGAGCTTGCGGCCTGGAAAGCCGAAGAATGCTGGGGATTTGTTCGGGGTCGAAGGCACGTTCAAGAAGCTGGATATTGATTGAGGCGTTTACTCATTGCTTCAATTGGTTTAGTATCTCGTTGTAGATTTTTATTAATAAAGATGATGAAAAAATGCTTTGTCTATTTTATTTCGACCTCCTGTAGATATTTTTGGATTTCCTTACAGAAGAAAGTCTAGATCTTCAAGAGAATGGGAAATTCTATCTAAATGCATCCATAGGGAAATGATCTTCTGAAAACGATGCCGCAATCCGTTTTTAATAATCTGCAACCGTTCTGAAGATACGGACGTGAAGTCGAAATTCGAAAAACTATATATCTTGTGTATTTATAACTTTAGAGTGAAATAAACTGGAAAACCGTTTTAAGTACTTTGATTTCCATCGGGTAACCAAAAAGAAAATCGCGAAAAAAAATTCCAAAAAATTTTTCAACCAAAATTTTCCATCATTTCGTTCGAAAAATATGTGCTTTTTCGGTTTTTTTAGATTTCCTCGAAAACGGTAAAAAGCAGCAAAATCATTTTCGGCATACAGAAACTACACGACAAGACAAACAAGTTGATGTGTAAGTTGTCCGGAAGGATTCAATAATTCGTCAAGAAATTTCAAACTGAAATTTAACCAACTCTCGATTTGCTAAGTAGATGTCACGGAAACGGTTGCAGATAAGCAAAAACGGATTGCGACATCGTTTTCAGAAGGTCATTTTCCTGTTAATACACTAGGATTGTTAGCGCGAAATTCACGACTTTCCGAGATCTCTACTCGAGCGCCGAAATTTCTTAAAAATTTCTTCAATTCTTGCAGGCGATAGTGAACGGAAAGAGCTAGCGAAATATAAATTGCATATTTGTAATCAGCAGCAAAAATGCTTTCAGAAACGTTTTTTAATTTTGCTGTAACTCAAAAAATGACGATTTTGACAAAATCGATTTTCTCACATTGCCTCGTTTTCGCGGTCTAGACCAGGGATGGCGACGAAAGGAAAAACCAAGAAAAAAACCTTTTTGAGTAGTGGGTCAAATTTTGTTCATTTTATTTTTTGTACTAGCTGGTGGGTTATCAAGTCACTGACATCACTTGGAAAAGAGGAAGGAGGTCAAAGACTACTTTTTTTGTTCTCACTTTTCTAGGCTTTACAAAATTCAAGTTTCCATTTTGTTTTACAACTTCTACTTTGGTAGTGAAGAGCAAAAAAATAAAGGTAGATCTCAAAAAATGTATATCAATGAATAAGTCCATAAACTTCCTGTTGTATTATACACCGATATCCAATTATAGGATGAGGAATATTTTGCTTAAGATATTGAATAAAACCAAAATTTTTCCCCACCATATTAGGTGCATGGTCAGTTATAACAGAAACAATTTTCTTTAGGTCAATATCCATTTTGTCAAATTCTTTAAAAATATCAAGACCGGTAGTACTTCACATTCAACGTTATTAGTTTCAATAGCTCTTCTTGAATTACATTTCCTGATTTATATCGAGCAAAAACTTCTAATTGTGCAAAAACCATTTACATCATTACTCTCGTCTCAAGAAATTGAATTGTTGGATAATTTAAGTCGTTATATATTTGCAAAAAAATGTCTATTTCCAATTCTAGTATTCGATCTTTAATTGTATTCCGACTTATTGGTAACTTATTTATCGCTTCGTAACACTATACAACTGTGCGATTACAGAGGTGAACATCCCTAGTTTTTCCTAAAGCAGAGATCAAATGGCAACATCCAAAATTGAGTTTTTCCGAGACAAATTTTCCTCCTGTTCTTCTGGTCAGGATCCAAATGTTAACGGTCCACCGACCGTTAAAAGCTCCCAAACTCAATTTCTTTTTGATTTCGCGATTTCATGTCCAAACGCCAATTGGGAAGAGCGATAAACCCCAGTCCAAAATTCTAGTTTTAGTTTTTCCAATACACAAAGCGAATTAGAAATTTTCCTACAATTTCTTTAGTTCCTCTTCAAAAATCAAGAGTAAACTCCAAATCTTCCAACAACTTTTTCGGTTTCTCAAGGTTTAGTCCATATCTAGATGTAGTCAAAAATCCGGGAAAATATGTCTTCCAATGACGTTTTCTATTATTCGTAGTCTGATCCAAATTGTAGGTAGAGTTTTCTGAAAATAAAATTTCTTTAGAACCTCCTTGGACTTGTACAAAACCCAAGTAAACATTTTCCCGATAATTGAGAAAAAGCATAATTTTTTCCACAATACCAAAATGATTTTTCCAAGGAAAATCGATTTTCCAATTCCGTTCCTTCCGAAGAATCAAAGACGAAATTGAATTGCTTCAATCGGCTTTAATCGAAGAACTGTTCAAAACCCCTTTGAAAACTTTAGTTCCGTACGGGAAGAAACGGGCGGTGCAGGAAAGTTTAAATAAATTGAAAGAAGAACAATTTATATTTTTAGGAGAACTTTCACAAAGTTCAATAATATAAACGCTATATAAAAATCTAAATATTGACATAAAATATTATTTAATGATATTTGAAACCCAAAATCATAGTAATTAAACTCCTGTATCTCAGTAAAAATTATAAAATGATACATAAATATTTCTCGTGACTAGCAATGCCATCGAAAACTTGAAAATTAGCAACTGTAATGTTCCGATCTAGGTGCCGGGAACAAATAGTATTGCCTTTTACTAGCTAGCAATTTTTGCCACAGAGGGACTGAACGTTCCTAACCTAACCTTATTGTGTTAGTCATTTGAAGTGTTAGTATTTGAAGTATATTGTGTTAGTGATACGAAGATAATTTTTTAATATTATAGGTAAGAAATAAGAATTTATTTATAGATTCAACAGTATTTAAACATTCTTCGTAGCTAAAATAATGTATGAAACACGTGTATGAAAAGCTTTTTCACACACTTGTATCATAAAGTACTATTTTGTGATCAAAAACGCTTTTAAGGGGTAAGGCCACTGTAAATTTTTTGAAAAATCGATTTTTTTTTTATTGGCTTAAAAAATAGTTTAAACCCTCTAGAATAAGAAAAAAAAGGTCCTGTGCGAAAAAAAATTTGTTGTCCTTAGGAAATGAAGGTCGCCGCCAAGCGTGTCAAAACTTGCTCCGAAACGACTACCTGCGGTAATGACGAAAAGGGACGACACAATAGGTCCCCCCCCCCCCCCCCATTGCTCCTAACCGCCGGTATTAATGTTCCACGTGTCCTTTCGATCCTTTTGAGCATTATCAAGAAAAATCCCGTTAGTTTAGAGACAGCAAGCGCACAGTAAAGAGCGATTGATTCTTCATAAGCGACGATTTTTGCGTGTTTTTCGTGGTTTCTTTACAATTTCACTGTAAAATTTACGAACGTGTAGTTGAAATGAGTGCTCGAGTGTATCTTGGAAAAAAAGGTACGAAAACCTCGTATCCAACGCGGCGTCGGTCAGGCGGGAAGAAACGACCCTTGAATCAATACGAACGTGAGAGTGATGAGCCGGGCGTCAGTGCTTCGGCGAAAAAACTGAAGGACTGCAACGAGGAATTCGATGTTAATAGTCAATTCGGCTATAGAATCATCAATTTCTGCGCCGTTTTTGCCGTTATTGCCCAGCACGTGAAGTGCAAAACGTGCGGATCTGACATTGCGTTTCGAGAAAGAAGTCCTCGTGGTTTAGGATTCAAAATTGTAATCGTTTGCCCAAAATGTCCCGATGTAGATATTCCGAGTTCCAAATTCATTCACAATGCATATGAAATAAATCGTAGAATCGTGCTTGCAATGCGACTGATTGGAATTAGATTACATGGAATCAAAAAAATTTGCGCGTTCATGGATTTGCCACGCCCAATTTTTCATTCATTTTATGATAAATTGGTCAAAACGATAGCAATCGCAACGAAAGCAGTGAGAGATGCAAGCATGAAGAAAGCAGCGCAAGAAGAGAAGAAGGAAAGCCAGAAAAATGGACAAACTGACGGAGTAACGGTTTCCGGTGATGGCTCATGGCGAAAACGCGGATTTTCATCGCTTTTTGGAGTCACGTCATTGATCGGCTGGTCATCTGGAAAAATAATCGACGTCGAAGTGAAATCAAAGTATTGCAAATCATGCGAGCACTGGAAGTCCAAAAACGGAACAACGGAATTCGAGGAATGGCAAATAAGTCACGCCGATGAATGCCAAGCCAATCACGAAGGATCATCGGGAAAAATGGAAGTCGATGCTGTCGTCGAAATGTTCCAACGCTCAGAAGATTTATACGGAATAAAATACTGCAATTATATCGGAGATGGCGATTCCAAAACTTTCAAAGGCATCGTGGATTCGAAGCCTTATGAAAATGTTGATGTTAAAAAAAAAGAGTGCATAGATCACGTGCAAAAAAGAATGGGAACTCGATTGAGAAACTTAAAAAAAGGAACAAAAGGTCTCGGGGGAAGAGGAAAACTCACTGCCAAATTGATTGACGAACTAAGCATTTATTACGGCTTAGCAATCCGTCGAAATCCCTATTCCATCAAAAATATGAAAAATGAGATCTGGGCAACCCTTTTTCACAAAATGTCAACGGATGAAAAGCCTCAGCACGAAAAATGTTCGGAGAATTGGTGCAGTTGGAAGAAAGCGAATGCAGAAAATGCCTTGGATGCGTATCATCACAATCAGCCAATGAGTGAGGAGGTTTATCAAGCCATCAAACCCATCTACATGGAATTGAGCCGGGACGAGTTGCTGGAGCGTTGCTTGGGGGCCTATACTCAAAACAATAACGAAAGTTTCAACGCTACCGTTTGGAGTTTGGCCCCCAAAGCATACTCAAGCGGAAAAACTGTACTAGATATCGCGACGGATATCGCTGTTTGCATATTCAATGGCGGCCTTACCAACGTCTTGCAAATATTCAAGATGTTGGAGGTGGAAATTGGTGTACAGTTATATAATTTCTGCATCGAAAGCGACGCCAAACGCATCACGCACGCGGAGACATCTCTGAGCGACGCGGCTAAAAGTGCGCGCGCGCTCCAAAAATCAACCAGGAAAGACGAAGAAGACGAAAATTTGGCTATCGAAGGACAAATGTATGGTGCTGGGATTGCAGACTAACGGTAAAAAAAATTTTTAACTTCGTTTTTTTAATTTTTTTCAATAAAAAACTATTCGCAAAACTTTAAACGCGTTTTTCTCGAAACATGGTTTTTCAAAATGGCACGCAGCATAACTCGAACAATTTTCATTTTTTTTACTTGAAATTTTAACCAGATGTGAACATTTACATTATCTTGAGAATGTCGATCGGAATTTTTAAGAAATTTATTTATTGATTTTTTATTAACAAAAAACTTGCCGTTTTTTTCGTCAAAAATCAATTTTTTTTTTCAAACGCACGCCAAATCCACAAAAATTGATACTTTTTAAAATCCGATCGACATTCTCTAGCTATAGCCCTCTAGATTAATGGTTTTTTTTTTTCTAGATTCAAAAGTGCACCAGTGGTGCTGCGTGCCGCGGAGCCCTGGAAGCAAAACATGTCCCGGGAAGATAGCTGTGGAACCGTCATTTTGTTTTTTTTTACTGTTAAAAATTTTTATAATAAAGGTTAATGTATGCCTGATAACACCATTAAAAGTTTTTTTTCAAATACCTTCAATTTCGGGAGCAAAAAATTAGTGAAAAAACCTTTTTTTTTTGGGCCGTTACAGTGGCCTTACCCCTTAAAACACAAAATGATTCTCTTTTTTCTTTTGTGAAAAATGTATTTCTTTCATAAAGGAAATCTGTTGAAAAGGCGAGATTAGAAACTGGGGAGATATGTAACTTATCAAAATGTCTTTTTACATATAATTTGCATATCTGTAATAAGCAGCAAAAATGCTTTCAGAAACGTTTTTAAATTTTGCTGTAACTCAAAAAATAACACTTTTGACAAAATCGATTTTCTCGAATTTCGTCGTTTCCGCGGTTTAGACTTCCCGAGTCGATGGTATTTCTTAACTGAAAGCTTCCCAGGGAATATTATATACGTTCTCCGACTAATTTTGGGACGCTGAATCAATTGGTGAAGACTAAAAGTCTCGGTGGTGAGCGGTTCAAAAATTATGAAAGCGTCAAATCAGTAGGAAATGTGTGATTGTGTACAGCGAAAAAAAATATAAAATTTGTTTATTTGTAATTTTAGAGCGAAATAAACTGGAAACTCGTTTTCAGCACTTCGATTTCCTTCGTGTAACCAAAAAAAAATCACGAAAAAAATTCGCAAAAAACATTTCGACAAAAATTTTCCATCATTTCGTTCGAAAAATATGTGCATTTTCGTTTTTTTTTCGATTTTCTAGAGAACGGTAAAAAGCAGCGAAATCATTTTCGGCACACAGAAACTACACGACAAGACGAACAAGTCGATATGTAAATTGTCCGCAAAGATTCAATAATTCGTCGAGAAGTTTCAAATTGAAATTTACCCGATTCTCGATTTGCTAAGAAGATATCTCGGAAACGGTTGCAGATAATTAAAAACGGATTGCGGCATCGTTTTCAGAAGGCCATTTTCCTATTGATACACTAAGATGGTTCGCAGGAAATTCACGACTTTCCGATATCTCTACTCGAGCGCCGAAATTTCATACAAATTTCTTCAATTTTTGCAGGCGAAAGTGAACCGAAAGAGCTGGCGAAATACAATTGCATATCTGTAATCAGCAGCAAAAATGCTTTCAGAAACGTTTTTAAATTTTGCTGTAACTCAAAAAATAACGATTTTGGCAAAATCGATTTTCTCGCATTTCGTCGTTTCAGCGGTCTAGACTCCCCGTGTCAATGGTATTTCTTAATTAGAAGCTTCCTTGGAGATATTATATACGTTTTCTGACTAATTTTGGGACGCTGAATCAATTGATGAAGACTAAAAGTCTCTGTGGTGAGACGTTCAAAAGTTATGTTTCGTGAAATCTGAAGCTCTGAAGCCGTAACTCTGGACTTTATAGCAATGACATTAATATTTTCTGTAGGCAAATATTTCATGAAGAAAATTGAGGAAATAAGTGCTTTACACCCAATTGGCAACAGGCTAGATTGTAGATTGTAGATTGTAGATATGGTGGTGACGACTTGTACTGCGACCTTTATAGATCTATTGTACCCCACCCTCCTCCTCCAAGTGTTGGTGTACTTACCCATTTAGAGCGCCTCCTCTAATCCTGATTCCTTTAGGAATCTCAGGATCTGGGTGGGATTCAAGGCCTGCAGCTCCTCTGTGTTCAAGCAGTGAGCCCCAAGGTACATCTGTCTCTTGCGGAGTAATGCTCCGCAGTCTTTGAACAGATGTATGGGGGTTTCCTCTGCTGAGCCACAGAATCTGCATCCATCATCCTCCTCTAGGCCTAAGGCCTTGAGATGTTTCCTAAGTCTGCAGTGTCCCGTCAGGGCTCCTGTCAGAATTCTGAGCTTGTTCCTGCTTAGTTTCAGGCAAGCTTTAGTTCTCTTCTGGTTAAAAGATCCCAGCATCACTTTGGATTGCCTTAGCCCTGGAAGTTCTTCCCAGGTTTTCATCCATTTTCTTCTTATTTCTTCATCTAAACTTTTGCGGATGGTGTTCACGCTCATACCGCAAAAGGGTGGCAACAGGCTAAGATATTTTAAACAATTATTTTACCGAATTTACAAAATTTGCTATAAAAAAGTCGGAAGAGAACATTGCAAATAGGTTAGAGTTTCGTTGGAGTTTAGTGGTTCAACAATTACCACATAATAAATAAATAGAAAAGAAAAAAAGCTGCTCAGGTAGCTGCACAAAGTGGAGTTAGTAATCTGCTGTGCCTATTGAACTACGAACTGCGAATATTCCGTTAACATCAGAAAAGAAAGTTATTGCTACACGAAAGCATTTTCCTTTAATTGCAGCTTGCACTATGACCATACATAAATCACAGGCTGGAACTTTTAGTGAAATTGTTTACTAGTATAGCAAAATTCATTATCAAGAACTTGTTCACGTTGCGTTATCTCGTGTAACAAATATTGAAAATTTGTATATTATAACACCGCAAGATGATCCAACGCAAGATGATAGGACGTTTACGCGGTCGCCACTGAACTGACACAAAAATTAATCAGCACGCGCGGCGACGCGACACTAATATAATCACCAGCCCGTTGCGTCAGGCAGCGTTGCGACACGCTCTAATATAACCCCGGCTTAAGTCTGTTACGCAAAAGTTTGGAGAATATTTTATATTAAACAAGTGTGGGATTTTACAGAGGATATTAACTACGAATTCAGTTCGAGAATAAAAACAAACTAAAAGCATTAGTATATAAATGATTAGATTTTATTAATTTTTTTTTTTTTAGCTTTCAGTATACATGTTTTCTCTCCTGGCGTCCTCGTCATAAATTCAATATATTTTATTTATATAATTTTTAAAACGTATCCTAGTAATCTATAATACATCTCGCATCTATTATAAAAAGCTTAGAGTAAATCGTGGACTATTTACAAGAAACCATCGAAAGAAAGAAAAACTGATGCAAAACGAGTCAAATAAACGACATTTATTACATAGATATGTGTGTACAGAATTAAAAGAATAAGTGATAAAATAAATTGGGTTTGGATTAAAATTTTCTTGATAAAATAGGGGATTTAATTTTTAAAAAAACTGTATGAAAAAGTACGTTTTTTTGTATAATAATTTCCTAGGGTTTTGTTATAAAAATAGAATTGTTGTGATTTTTTTTAATTTCTGGAAAAAAAGGATTTCGACAACCCTGTAGATCAATGTATACTTGAGTTTGCACGTCCTTTCCGCTTTTGGTTCGTATTTCTCTAACAAATTTCTTTTTGGGATTTTTGGTCGCGTAAATATTTACAGAAATCAATTAATAAACGTCCAAAAGATATTTACACGCACAGAATATTCAAACCGTTTCCAGCTCCGCGTCTTCCTTCCTCCAACAAAACATACACTAAACATCAATTAGACACTTTTCTCTCAAAGAAATCAATAATTATAAAACCTCACTTAAACCTACATCATATATTAAAAACAGAAATTGCCAAGTAAAACTTACTTAAATACTTAAAACAAGAAAAACCTTTCCTCAAACTCCCACGCCTCCACTTACGAACTAACTATGACTTGTTAAAACACTATATACAGGGTGTTTCTTCTCACAGGGGAATATTTACAAGTTCATTTCAACTGTCTCATTGCGACGTCTCTTCAATAAATACTTTTTGTTTTAAGATTACTTTGTGCCGGGATTCTTCTAAGACCTCGAGACTCTAGCCGCTTCCTCCAGCACCCGCACCTTCAACTCACGATCTCTTTGACTGAAACATAACACAACTATATTCAGCACTCGTCAACAACATTTGTCGTGACGAATACACATTCATTACTTTATATACAAATATCCCCTAGTGAAAATTAAATGTTCTCGAAGTGAACTTTTTGCTGACTGAAGTGTCGGGGAAGTGTTCGCGACATTCGCGAAATCGAAGAATCAATGAAATGTCGTTAAACTGTTTTATTATAAAGTGTCTTCAAAGAATTGACATGTGTTAGTACTTCGTTTGTAACACATCGACGACGACACTCCGTTTGTCTTGGAAACACTTCCTTGCACTTCGACGACACTTTATTTTCACCAGGGTCGTTAAAAACATACCTGCTATTATAACACTTTCTTGTAATATTGAGTTTTATGTTTCATGCTGTGAATTAAATTCCTAACCAAATTAGGATCAAAGAAAAATTTTAAATTCAAACTCGTTTTCTTTGGAAACTACACAATCAATTTTTAAAATTCCAACGTATTATTGAAGGGAATTCATTTGATTTTAACTTCTGTTTACAAAATATTCATGTAATATTTCCATTTTCAAAGTTACAGCATGAAAAATTACGCCTTTCCCAAAACAAAGACCAAATTTTATTTGGAAAAAATTTGAAATTCAAACTCGTTTTTCTTGGAAACTACACAATCAATTTTCAAAATTCCAACGCATTTTTGAAGGGAATTTATTTGATTTTAACTTTAAATTACAAAATATTCATGTAATATTTCCATTTTCTAAGTTACAGCATGAAAACTGACACCGTTCCCGACACAAAGACCAAATTTTATTTGGAAAAATTTTGAAATTCAAACTCGTTTTTCTTGAAAACTACACAATCAATTTTCAAAATTCCAACGCATTATCGAAGAGAATTCATTTGTTTTAACTTTTGTTTAGAAAATATTCATGTAAAATTTCCATTTTCAAAGTTACGGCATGAAAACTGACACCGTTACCAAAACAAAGAAAAAAAATTATTTAGAAAAATTTTGAAATTCAAACTTGTTTTTTTCTTGGAAACTACACAATCAATTTTCAAAATTCCAACGCAGTATTGAAGAGAATTCATTTGATTTTAACTTTTGTTTACAAAATAATCATGTAATATTTCCATTTGCAAAGTTACAGCATGAAAACTGACACCGTTCCCGAAAAAAAGACCAAATTTTATTTGGAAAAATTTCGAAATTCAAACTCGTTTTTCTTGGAAACTACAAAATCAATTTTCAAAATTCCAACGTATTATTGAAAATAATTCATTTGATTTTAACTTTTGTTTAGAAAATATTCAAGTAATATTTCCATTTTCAAAGTTACAGCATGAAAACTGACACCGTTCCCGAAACAAAGACCAAATTTTATTTGGAAAAATTTTGAAATTCAAACTCATTTTTTCTGGAAACTACACAACCAATTATCAAAATTCCAACGAATTATTGAAGAGAATTCATTTGATTTTAACTTTTGTTTACAAAAAATTCATGCAATATTTCAATTTGCAAAGTTACAGCAAGAAAACTGACACCGTTCCAAAAAACATTTTTTTTAAATTCAAACTCGTTTTTCTTGGAAACTAAACAATCAATTTTCAAAATTCCAACGTATTATTGAAGAGAATTCATTTGATTTTAACTTTGGTTTACAAAATATTCATGTAATATTTCCATTTGCAAAGTTACAGCATGAAAACTGACACCATTCCCAAAAACAAAGACAAAATTTTATTTTAAAAAATTTCGAAATTCAAACTCATTTTTCTTGGAAACTGCACAATCGATTTTCAAAATTCCAACGCATTATTGAAGACAATTCATTTGATTTTAACTTTGGTTTACAAAATATTCATGTAATATTTCCATTTTCAAAGTTACAGCATGAAAACTGGCACCGTTCCCGAAACAAAGACCAAATTTTATTTGGAAAAATTTCGAAACTCAAGCTCGTTTTTCATGGAAACTACACAAACAATTTTCAAAATTCCAACGTATTATTGAAGAGGATTCTTTTGATTTTAACTTTTGTTTACAAAATAATCATGTAATATTTCAATTTGCAAAGTTACAGCAAGAAAACTGACACCGTTCCCAAAAATTTTTTTTTTAAATTCAAACTCGTTTTTCTTGGAAACTACACAATCAATTTTCAAAATTCCAACGTATTATTGAAGAGAATTCATTTGATTTTAACTTTTGTTTACAAAATATTCATGTAATATTTCCATTTTCAAAGTTACAGTATGAAAACTTACACCGTTCCCAAAACAAAGACCAAATTTTATTTGGAAAAAATGTGAAATTCAAACTCGTTTTTCTTGGAAATTACACAATCAATTTTCAAAATTCCAACGTATTATTGAATAGAATTCACTCGATTGTAACTTTTGTTTACAAAATCTTCAAGTATTATTTCCATTTGCAAAGTTACAGCACGAAAACTGACACCGTTCCCGAAACAAAGACCAAATTTTATTTGGAAAATCTTTGAAATTCAAACTCGTTTTTTCATGGAAACTACACAATCAATTATCTAAATTCCAACGTATTATTGAAGAGGATTCATTTAATTTTAACTTTTGTTTACAAATCATTCATGTAATATTTCCATTTGCAAAGTTACAGCATGAAAACTTACACCGTTCCAGCAACAAAGTACAAAAATATTTGGAAAAATTTTGAAATTCAAATTCGTTTTTTCTTGGAAACTACACAATCAATTTTCAAAATTCCAACGTCTTATTGAAGAGAATTCATTCGATTTTAACTTTTGCTTACAAAATATTCATGTAATATTTCCACTTTCAAAGTTACAGCATGAAAACTGACACCGTTCCCGAAACAAAGACCAAATTTTATTTGGAAAATTTTTCGAAATTCAAACTCGTTTTCCTTGGAAACTGCACAATCAATTATCAAAATTCCAACGTCTTATTGAAGAGAATTCATTTGAATTTAACTTTTGTTTACAAAATATCCATGCAATATTTCGATTTTCAAAATTACAGCATGAAAACTGATACCGTTCCCAAAAACAAAGACCAAATTTTATTTGGAAAAATCTTAGCCTTTTATACATACCGCAGGTACTCTTCGTGCTGGGCAACAAGCGAAGGATGAGGCTGGAATCTCTCACGTTCGAGCAGCATCTGTCTCTGTAATTGTTCATGAGCCGCAACCTGATTAAATACATAGAAAACAAACAAACATGTTTGGTATAAATTAATATACCAAGAATACACTAATATAGACACTATGTAGGGGGGTTATCTGTCCAAGCAAATTTCAATTAACATTAATCTGTAGTCAGCTTTAATTTGATGAATATTTCAGGAAAATCGGATGAAAATTAACTCTTTGAGGCACAGTGGTATTAAAAGTGTCCCACCTTGGTGTATATCTATTTTGTGCCATGAACTTGGAAGAGATTAAAGAAAGGATTTGTAGGTTGAAAGGTTGAAGTAAAGGAAATATTAGTGAGCTTAAGCCAAGATTTGTAGGTTGGAAGATGACTCTAAAAGTAGATTTCCGGCTCTGGCGTCAATGACGCAGCGATACTGACGCACTCAGGGCCAGTGTCGCTGTGCTCGAATAGACCTTTTCATAGTTGAATTTTTTTTGTGCGCATGCGTCAGTTTCCGCCATGTTATACGTCAAAATTGCCCGAACTTTTTGACGTATAACCTTAATATTTGCCCGAAACATTCATATTCCCGCCTTTCAAACTTGACAGATGCGCATGCGCCTAACTAACCGTAAAAAGGTCTATTGTGCCTCATAGGTTTCCATAGTGCATAATACTATCGCTAGGTCGCCGCGTCAGTATCGCTGTGTTAGTGACGCCAGAGCCGCTTCGCTTGGAAATATTAGAATAAGTTGATATCAATCTGTAATTTTGTTTTAGGTCTGTTTAAGTTTTGTGGCTTAAGATCTAGGCGTTGGTGTTAGTAGACTAGTCCAGTTGAAAGTGAAATTGCTTTCAAGTGGACCGAGCGATTTAGTTTAAGAAAAACAAAAAACTTGTTGATATCTCTTACCGCTCTTACCTGATGGGCCAGCTGGTCGGCGTAGGGTCTGCCCAGAAGGTCGGGATGGTGCAGCCCCAACGGTCCGTCCCTGCCCGGAATCATGCCAGGACGAGGGTACCCCGGCGTGCCTGACGCTATGCGATTCAAAAAATGGAACGTTAGTACATTCAGATTTCGTAAGAAGTTTCTAGGAAACTAACGTCTACCTGGTAGAGGAAACCCTGCGGCCGCCGCCGCGGCTTCCTGCTGCGCCTGCTGCTGCTGCGGATGCAAATGCAAGTGGGTATGTGCGTGGGTGTGTGCGTGGGTATGCGCGTGGTATTCTGGAGATATCCCAGCCATTTGCAATCGAACCTAAAATATGAAACAACGCGTTAAATCCCCGTTCGTTTGAGTCTTGTTTATTGTACCATAGGGTCCGTTGCCAAAGCTAGTCTTTCCGCTTCAAGTTGGGCAGCGTGGGCGGGATGGTGCGGATGCCCCGGCGGTCCACCAGGAGGCCCTTGAGGACCTGGTTGTGGAGGAATACCTAGTCTTTCAAGTCTCTCCCTCTCCAACTGGCTCAACTGCGCGCTACCACCAGCACCCGGATAAAACGCCAAGTGGTGCAACGGCATACCAGGACCTTCAAAAACAAAATTACAACCCAAACACACGACTTCGCTACAAATAACTCACCTCCCGGTACGATTCCTGCCGAGGCGTACCTCCTCTGTATCTCCAACCAATGCGGGTCCATGGGATTGGTCGGCGCCCTGATCCCGCTCTTTGCAATCTCCTCCCGCAGTCTGTCGTTCAATTCCCGTTCCCGCAACTCGCGAATCTCCCGCTCGCGTTTCTCTCTCTCCAAGTGCTCAAGTTCCATGCGTTCTCGCGCGCCTGCTCCATACATATTACTCAGCTGGTATTGCAGCATCGGATCCATGCAGTGTGATGGCATCAAAGACCTTGGCATGTGACCTACAAGAGATTTTAATTAAACTTGTGAGTAGTCTTGTTTTTGTCATCCACTTGTCGGGCTAAAGGCTTCGTCCGCGTGGATCTTTGACTGGCTACAACCTATAGCTAATCTAAAACGTGATGATGAGCGTATGTTTACCTTTACCTGGATTGAACCCAGAGTGTGAGCTAGCGTATTTGGAAACCTGACCTAACCTTACCCAATAAATTCGCTAATCAAGAGATACCAGTAATTGCTTCTCTGGGTGACAATTAATAAATAATGATGATGAACGCCTGTTTACCTTTACCTGGACTGAACCCAGCGTGTGGCCTGGCGTACTCGGAAAGCTGGCGAAGCGCCGGAGTGTCGTTGAAGCCGGGTCTGGGAAACCGTTCATAAGGTGAACTGACGGTCTCGAGCGGTCCTCTGGAAGGCGGCTTAACGTCCGGCTTATCCGGCGTGGTGATCTTGCGCGCCTGCTGCTGCTGCGCCCGTTCCCGTTCCTCCCGTTCCTTCTCCGCCTGCTTCCGCAGACGCTCCTCCCGTTTCCGCGCCAGTTTCGAATCGGGCACCGGCTTGAACGTCAAATCGGTTCTCGTACAAGAATTGTAGTCTCCTCGATTCCAATGTCTTAAAAATCTACTCAAACAAAAATACATAGCTTGTAGTTTTTGAGATATAGAATAACTTACATTGCACTTTGACTTCTATGACATTCAGAATCTTCGATCCTGGGTTCAGGACTGGGTCCTCTCGGAGGTCCTAAGGGACTAGTCTGTCCCTCATCCTCGACAATCGGTTCGGGATCCGGCTCGATCTTCACCTCCTCGATCTTTGGCGTTATCGCCTGCTGCACCTGCACCGGAGGCGGTTGTTGCTGCTGCTGCTGCTGCTGCTGCTGTTGCTGTTGCATTTGGTGCTGTTGCTGCTGCATGTTGGCGGCTGCTTGCGCCGCATGGGCTCTCAAAGCCTCCAGGGAGGAGTTGGCCATCGAGGGCGGGCCCAATGGAGGATGATGGCCCATGCTCGGAGGTTGGATCATGAGATGGTGCGGATTGGCTTGCGGGGTTTGGGGCTGGGGCTGCTGAGGCTTGTGGTGTCGCATCGGCAGCAGCTGGTTGCCTGGAGAAAGGCGCTCGTGGTGATGGATGTGTTGATGCGTGTGCTGGTGGTTTGAGGAGGAAGAATGGTTCAAACTCGCTGTAGTTGTTGTCTAAAGAAAAAAATGTTAGTTTTTAGATTTAGGTTTTTAATGTTTGTGGTTACTTGTGAAACGGCGCTGTGGGGCGAGCTGGTCCTAACAAGAGTCTTCTGATTGACTTTGTGCTGGACGCTTTGACTAGAACTCGAGCTCGTCGAATGTGAAATGGTGATTGAATGATTCGCGCCGCCGTAACTCTGCTTCTCGGTGCTATGATGGACCGCGCTGTGATGGGACGTGCTCTGCTGGTGAGTCAGCGTAGTCTCTGAAGTGGCGTGTCGCTCCAAACCGTGTTCGTCAGGTTCTCGAATCTCCCGCCTGGTCGTCACACTGCTGCTAGTACTGCTGTTGTGGCTGGCCAACATTGTGGTGCTAGTCTCGATTGACGGTTTGATGGGTTCGTTTCTTGTGCTAGGTGGTGGAATTGGATGGGGCTGGGGTACTGGGGGATAAGCGTATGGGTAACCGAAGGGATAAGCGCCGTAAGGATGGGAATGGAATTGTTGCATGGCGTGAGCGAAGAGGGAGTGGTGCATGAGGGCGTGTTGTGGAGGCATTGGACCGCCGTAAGGATGTCCCGGTTGTTGGTGTTGGTGCATCGAGGTGGGAACCGATAGTGAGGAGTTTGGACTGATGAGATTGACGGCTGAATGGTTTGACATCGGCTGTGGAGAGTTCGTGGCGAGTTGACGAAGCGGCGGGGTTTGCGAGACGTTGATGATTGGTGTTGGCGTGCTGCTGGTTGTCTTCGGGGTGTGGCTTTTCTCGGGAGGAGGCTGACTAGGGCTTGCAGTAGGCGGTGGTAGAGAAAACTCGGGTTCTTTCTTAATATTCTCCAGGGCTGGACCTGATGGTGGACGTTCGTTCAAAGTCTGACTCACGACATTCGGTAAACTAAAGCCAGGAACTTTAACGTCTTTCAAACTTTGCAGAGGATCCGGTGGACCGAAATTGCTAGGAGGCGGAGGAGGATTGTTAGGTGGAAGTTGGGGTGGTAAAACGACGGGATTAAACGTATCGGGAACCTCTTGTTTGATTTTTAGATTCTGAGGTTCATTCTGAGAGGGCTTTTCTCTGGGAGAATGTTGGTTGAAGTTCGGCATGAAGCCGTAATGGTTCATGGGAGGATTCCCGCCGATGGTAACCAAATTGCTGCTCTGCATCATGTTAGGTATTGGCGGTTGGCCGATGGGAGCGTTGAGATTCAAGTCGGATTGAGGTCTGTCCAACCTCTCGGGTCTATCGAGCCTTTCCGGACGCTCCAACTTCTCCGCTCGTTTATCCTCCTCGTAGTGCGCCTCGCGAGGAAGGTTTTGAGCCATTGGGATGACTGTCGGGATGTTGAGGGGTTGGGGAATCGCTGGGTAAATTTCACTCCGGTTCGGGTTCGTCAATTCTATAGGCTCATCCCGCGGCTCAACTTTAATCGCGTGCATATTACTGTCTTTGTTTTGATAGTTGAACGGTTCGTTCTTAAGAGTTTCCTTGATGAACTGCGGGTTCACGGTTAATATTTGTTCCTTTGGTCTTTCCATCGGACTCTCTTTTAGATTCAGCGGGTGGTTGGGAGGGAGTTGGTGGTTCTCTTCGTACTCGCTGTCTTCGTCTTTGACGCTCGGCGCGAAGATCCTTTCCATCTGCTCGAGGAAGCTCTCGCCCTTTGCATTCAAGTTCAAGGCTTCGCTGCTATCGCCCTCTTCTTTAACATACACTTTGTCCATGGTAATCTTGGGGATTATCAGCTCGGTTTTAAACTTCTCTGGCTCTTTTTCTTTGACGAGAACTACGGGTTCTTTAATTTCTTCTTTGACTTCTTCGAGTTTAACGAGTTCTTGTTTCACTTCTTTTTTGACTTCGCCAGGAGCGAACTTCAACGATTCCGTTCCAAACTTCAAATCGGCGGTTAATTCTAAGTTTCGTTTAATCAGATTCTTGCGTTCGTTGATGTCATCGGGAAGGCGGATGGAGACGTTGAGGGGCATACTCTCGGTCTTTGGAGGTATTGGAGGAGGTATCGCTGGAACTGCAGGGGGGAGTTGTGGTGGAATCTTCTCGGGTTCGGGAGTTTCAACTTTGGCGACTTTGGGGATTTCTTCTGGTTTCGGAGTTACCACCGGAGGAGGAGGTACGGGAGTGGGCGTGGGGGCGTCTCTGACTTCCGTTTCGGTTTCCGCGTTGTCGACTTCGTCGTTAATACTTCCGGAATCCGTTGTGATACTTGAAGGCGACTCGGCCCTCTCCCTCTTCTTCTTGAACATACCCAAATCCTTTTCTTCGTTCTCGGTTTCGTCTTTCTCTTGCGCCCGCTTCCTACTCTTCGAAGGAGTTTCTTTCTCCCCTTTGCCCTTCTTGTTCTTATTGGGGGTTCCATTGCTTCCCTTTTCCAAGGGACTGTTGCTTTGCTTGACCGGGGTCTTCGGCTCGGGAGTTTCCGTTCCTCGTTTCGGTCGGGCTCTATTATTGGTCTGTTCCTTGGCCGCTTTGTTTCTGGTCCGCATTCGTTGAGGACTCGCGTCCGGACTGTCGGCTACTGGTCTGAACAGGTACGCGGGTTCCTTTTCTTTGTCCTTCGGCTCCTTGGAATCCTTCTGCTCCTTCACTATTGGACCCACAGCCGATGGCGCCGTCAGCGGAGGAAGCTCGTTAGTCTTTTTCAAATGAGCCCGGCAATCGTAACAGAGCAACTGCCGATCTTTACCACCCGGCGCCCAATCTCGAGAATCTACAAGTGAACATTGAATTGAAGATCATTTGGGTTTGATAAAGTGCAACTTACTTGTTGTGAAGCAATGTGAACATCTGTATTGGGCCTCGCGACTGTCGCTGTCGTCTTCGGAGTTATCATCTTCGGTGACTGAGCTTGTCTCGCCGGGTTCTTTTCCGGGTTGTGGAGAAGGACGACTCTCCGTTTCGACGGTGGCGTTGTTATTTCCGCGACCTAGAGGCGAGGAAAACAGACAAGGATTCGTAAAGCAAATCTCGTTCCGAGTTGGTGAGGAGAAGCTCCGATGGACAAAATAAACGGGAATTTATTGTTTCGTGTTTGGGAGGTACAAACGATAAAAGAAATTAAAGCGCAAGCAAGGTGTTAGTGTCTTTCGTACATTTCGATTTTCGTTTAGTTAGTGTGTTGACCATGCGTTTTTATACTTATCCCATAAGCGTGTAAGCGAGTAACAAAATCAACTAAAAAAATAAAATTAACGAAAATGTCTTTTCTCTGTTTTGTTTCTAAAGCGAATATTGTAAGGCCTATGGAACAGTTAAAACTATAGTCACCTGAAGTAGGTGGTGTATTATTACCCCCTCTACTATTTCTAGTGTTTCTGATTCGCCGCAGCGATCCCTGGCGCCTCCTCCTGTGCGGCCGGTTATTGTTCGCCCCAGGCGTCTTCTTCCATAGGTAGTAAAACTCCACCAGCTCCGGCTACATAACAAAACAGATTACTTCAATAAATGACAATCACTTCGCTCGAAGGATTGGCAACGCTTACCGTGTCCCGATGCGGCAGCAGATCCTTCCTGATCCTGAAGAAGTTCTTGCCGAACTGCCGCAGCCCCTTCACGAACCGCTTCGTCTCCTCCTCGCTCCACTTCTGGTGAATCCCCTTCGGCACCGGACACTTCACCAGCGCCTGCAGCGCCCTCCCGTGATCATAATCAGAATCATGCAACTACACAAAAACAAATGCTAGAATTTCGAGAATTGTTTAAATTTTTTGGATTTTGTATTCTAAAATTTATTTACGACTTGTTTTCTTCTATGAAAATACAGACTTACGACATCGAGAGCATTGATAGTTGTGTCGTCCCTGCTGGCTGCGTTGGCGCCGTCCTCCGGACAACCTCCGTCGCACATGCCTGCAAAGGCGGCCATGGATCGTGCCGCCCTGAGGTACATCAAGAGGTCGGTATCTAGAGTCATGGCGGGGATCCATCGCAATTCCTCGCGAGTGCGGGTGTGCTCCGGGTCCGGAGGCAGTTGTTCGGGGGGTATGCCGGGCCTGTAATCCGGCAGGCGCGCCTACACAATGCCCGGATTAATTTCAATTGGGAGGAGATTGTTTGGCTTTGTTTTATCTTTGGATTGGTCTAAACAACGAAAGCCCACTACGATTTCTACTTTAATCTGAGTGAGTTTTTTGTTTCGATACGTCAGTAGTATGTTAGTTTCGGCATGCTTGGTTCGGGGTGGATTTTCTTTTTAGGTTTCTTTGTCGTGCAGTCTGCCCAATTTTTTTTACGAAATTACAGTCATGCCAATTGTAAAAAAATTAAAAGATGTTTTGAAATGAAAATAAAGTTGTATTTTTTTTTTGGAGGGAAAATGACAAAAATGTGAATTAACCTTTTGAGGCACGGAATTTTAAATATTTTAACCGTTTTAGTGCCTGCGCTTTTTAAACCACTGCTTTAGTGCCAGGGGTCCTTGTCGGATCGTGCAATGCAGCGCGATAGCGCTTTGTTCATTTATCTGCGAGTAATACGGATCAAAGTGAGCGCTGCACAGATCACTACAGTACGCAAAGAGCGCGAGATCGTGGCGCTAAAACGGTTATACCGAGTGACTATATATAAATGACTAAAGCAATGCGTTGGCAACACTGAACAGATTGGTAGTAGTTTCCTGTGCTGTACAACTTGTCAGTTGTTAATCGTCTTTATTTAGGTTAGTCCCAAATGTTGTGCGTTGTATGAATGTCGATTTCTATATGCGCGACACTCAGCTACGCGACGTCGTGCGACATCGCCTGTCAAATAATGATTAAATTGTTTTAAATGGGCACGTCGCGTAGCCGTAATGAGAACGTGCCCATTTAAAACAATGTAATCATTATTTGACAGGCGATGTCGCGTGACGTCGCGTAGCTGAGTGTCGCGCATATGAGAATCGACCTTTAACGATTACAAAATAATCCTTCTTTTATTCTATTAAAGTGTGATTCAATGTTGATAGAGGGCTATTAGCCCTTCAAACACTGCGACCAACTAACTGACCTATTGTACTTTGCCCACATATTTCTCTTTATAGGCCCAAAAACCTTAGTCGGTGTTATTTAAATTGGCGTTAATAGACTCTCTTACTGTTAGTTAAGCGCATGCGCGTCCGCCTTGTTTCAAAGGCGGGAATATGAAAGTTTCAGGCACATTTTGTTATTTTCACTGGTTTCCGTGAAAAAAGTGCCCGAAAACATGGCGGAAATTGATGAATGTGCATAAAAAAATTTCAACTATGAAAAGAGAAAACTTACACATTTGTCTTCTGGTACAAAGGCGGGAATTTTGAAAAATTTAAATTTTCTGTTCTGGGAATATTTCGAATAGTTCTAGAGTTCTTGCTTGAAAATTGCAATAGTTTCGGGGAATTTCGGGCAGAAATCGAGAAAAACAGTTTGCGAGCCAACTTCACGCATCCCCCTTTTTTCAGGAAAAAGAGTTCTGATATAATATTTCGGTTCTTTATAGGAGAGTTCTCAATGGATAATGCATATACGCTTCTTTTTCTTGCAAAAATTTTTGAAAAATTCTAAAAAATCCTGATAACGGTTTTTCGGCTTCAAATCAAATTTTTGACGGGCCGGTACATCGCGTGTGGTGGAAATAGGAACCTGGGCAGGGTCTCATTGAGTCGGTAGTCGATACCATGGTTTGGCCCAGACAACTTAGGAGCTTCGACGTCCACACGTTTTTTGAAAATAGCCGCTCTCTCGTCGCCATCCAGCGTGCGTTCCGGTTGCACTTCGTTCCTAAATACTGCACATTAATCGCGAGATGGGTGCGCACATTCGAAGTATCTAGTCATGCTAACTTGATTTAAGCATTTGCTACTTCTTCCTGTGGGGAACTTCCTACTTGAAAGAAAATGTTTTTAAACGTCGGCCTCACACCTAGGAAGAACTAGGGAAGAAATCGCAGTTATACCCGTCGTGACATGCCAAAATTCGACCAAAAACTTTAGAAATCGACGTCATGAATGTATCGCTGTTGGGGCACTTCATCTTTCTGATGTCATCTTCTAAACTTGATACATAAAACGGCATGATCCGCCGTATGAAATACAATAAACCCCATTTCTGGTCAGTTGCGCCGTTAGTTTTTGATAGCCCCTCAAAACTGCACTTTCTGTTTTGGCGCACCCTATACTACGACGGATAAACAAATAGTATATTTTGTAACTACGGCGGTAGCTTGCCAATTGGACACGAGAGCGAAATTGGGCGTACGAACGAAGTGAGTACGCGCACATTCGCTCTAGAGGGCAATTGGCAATACCGCCCGTGTTGCAAACAATATTTTTTATTATCCATGCGAGGGGATGTATCTTACAGGTTCGAAATTCAGGGACCATAAAAAAAAAATGGAATTAAGAATTTGCTTATTAAATTGTCTCCGGTGGTGTGGATTCGTCATAAGAACTCTCCGGTATCACCATAGAATTTACACTCATTTTAACCCCTTGACATACAATGACGTCTCTAAGACGTCATGTATATGTGATAAGATCCCATGTATAAGGACACGTCTACGCGCATTTTATTCGTATGTTAAGGGGTTAAAACGTTTTCTTTAATTTTTATTTTGTAATGAAAAAAAATCACTGAATTTATCACTGAAAAATAAATTCATAAATATTGATTTTACAAAAAATGTAATGTAATTGTAATAAATTAATAATGTAATTTACAAAAATAGGCATTTTTTATTACTCATGCACTAAAAGTACTATCTTGGCGCACGTTTTTTAGTACGAGAAATGCCACCTTTGGTTGTATTACCACATAACTTGGGTAACGCACGCAAATATTCAATAACGCTGGGTTACATTTAAAAAAAAAAAAAATAAACACAATCGAGACCTCAATATTAAATAAGTGACGTGAAACTTTTTTAACATTGAGGTCGTGATAGTGTTTTTTTTTTTAATGTAAGCTAGCGATATTGAATATTTGCGTACCAAGTTATGTAGTAATACAACCAAAAGTGGCATTTCTCGTACTAAAAAATATGCGCCAAGATAGTACTTTAAATGCATGAGTAATAAAAACTGCCTATTAGACATTTTTTTTAAAATCAATATCTATAAATTCAGTTATGAAAATCTTTCGATGAAGAAAAAAAAATACAGAGTTCTGAGTAGCCCCCCGAGAGTTCTGAACAAATAACCTATACAATTTCTTTGTCCAACCAATATTACAGAAGTTATAAGCAAAAACGAGGCGCTAAATTTTTGAAAATTAATGCATTTAAAAAATTCTAGAGTTCTGGGTAGCCCCTCGAGAATTCTGAACAAATCCTTTACAATCCTTTGTCCGACCAATATTAAAGAAGTTATAAACAAAAACGCAGAATCTGGATACGTTTACGAAGATCCTAATGCAACATGACGCGACGTGTTGTGAAGTGATCTTTACGTTAAGGTATGTTTCTGAAATTACAATCGCCATAACGTGCCGCAAAACAGTGTGCATGAAAAGTGACATTTGACAGCGTTGGTACTTCATATCAAAAATTTTCGTTACGGCCAGCTTAGTACCACGTTATTTCAACTGTTTCCTTCCGTGGGCTTTAATGTTAACCCACTACTGTCGCTATTCGTTCTCGATGTTTCTTCTTCCGTTCTTCAGTCCAGATCTTGCCTGTTTTGAGCTTGGCCTTTTCCTGGAAACTTTGTTCTTCAATCAAATTTTCTTGAAAGATCTCCATCTATGTTTCAATGTTATTTATTATAAACTGTAAACTTTTCAAACTGTGAACACAATGAATGTAACGTTGCGTCCACACACTTGGTAAACTCACAAATCCAAACGTTTGTTAAACATTTGCCTTGGTTTTGCAAGCATTTGAGACCGATTCGATCGAGTGTTGTTTAATCGAACGTTTATTGCCTTATCCACGCGCTTGTGTATTGCCTTATCCACGCGGCAAACGTGTGGACGCACCATAACAACACCAAGCCAAATGTCATTCTTTCAAGTGCATGCGCGCAAGAATCAAGAGCGTTGACTAGCTGACAGAAATCACGCGAACAGCCCAACTTCATATTATGTTAAGTTCGGATACTGTACATCACGTCGATCGTAATCATGCAGCCGATTACAAAACGACGTGTTTTAGGATTAAACCACGTCTCGTCGCGTTACGTTAAGTTCATCGTAAACCCGGCATTGGAGCCAATATTTATAATCGACAATGTTTCCATTAAGAAAAAAGCACAAAAGAAAAAGAGGATTTTGGAAACCTAGAGAGGATTTTCGACCCCAAAAAAACACGACGTAAGAATAATCATAGGAGACTTAAACGCAAAAATAGAAAGAGAAAAACAATTCCAAGCACAAATAGGGGAAAAGAGCCTGTAGTTGGAAAGTAATGATAACGGAACGAGAGTAAAAGACTTCGCGGCCTCAACAGACTTAGTAGTAGGAAGCACCCTGTTAGAAAGAAAAAATATACATAAAGTGGGTCACATGGGTGTTATGACTCGTGTTACGGAATCGGGAATGTGCTGTTAGAATCACGGATTCAAACTTTGTTCGAAGGACCAAATTTAAAAATCTTTGTGGTTTTTTTAACATTTATTTTAACTATAGCAACAACAAAGAAAATGCACCGAAACGTTCGGTTTTGTGTCTTGAGAAGCACTCCTATTTCTTTAATTTTACTCAACTAAACTAAAACTACCCTCTCTCTCCACGGTAGGTGGGGAGGAGGCGACCAATAAGGACATTGTATATTTTAAAGGGACTTAACAATGGGTATCTCCAGACGGGAAAACCTTCAACCAAATCGATCACCTACTAAACCTCATGAGCGTAAAATCCTGCAGAGGAGCAAATATTCACTCGGACCATTTCCTAATAAAAGCGAAATTAAGAGCGAGAATCTTAAACACCAAAGAAATCAGAGCAGAAAAGATACCTAGATTTAACACAGAGCTATTACAGAAGGAGGACAAACAAAAGCTTAACACTATCTCAATTTCTGTAATCTACACATGTTCTTAACTTCTTTAATATTGGTCGGACAAAGAAATTATAAAAGAGATTTTTTCAACTCGGTCAACTTTGATCCATGAGTTCTTCCAAAGTGTGAGGCCGACGTTTAAAAACATTTTCCTTCAGGTATCCCCATAGGAAGAAGTAGCAATTGCTTAAATCAGGTTAGCACGACCAGTTCCTTCGAATGTGCGCACTCATCTTGCGATTAAATTACGGTGAGGGACGGTATCACGACGCGTAAGATTGAAGTGCAGCCGGAACGCAAGCTGGGTGGCGACGAAAGAACGGCTGAAAAACTTAATAAAAATAAATATGAAACGAGTTGTCAAAATTTTATAAAACAAAATGGAGGACCAAATATGGTGGATACCAACAGATTGAAATTGCGTATTTAGAAATTTTTCATGTGGTTGATCAGATATCAATTATCAGGGTTCCAAAAAACAAAATACGGTCCAATACGGCGTACAATTTTTTGAAAAACTTGCGCATTAACCGTTATTCACACTGTACCAAATACGTATTGGCAGGTTTCGGCATGCAATTCGTTAAAATTCTGAATTCATACATTTTTACCTACGCAATAAACATGAAACAAGCCCGGGCTGTATTAAGCAATTCATTATTTTTTCAGTTTTGTGTCAATACAGTATTTAGAAAAAGGTTTTTTTTTCCCTTGCAGTTGGCAGACCTTTTCTTGAATAAGCATACACTGTTATTTAATAATGTCAAAAAAATTCAGGATCACCCTTCAATAAGCAGATTTGATTTCAGACATTTCAACGAAAAATTGGCAGCGGTTCGCGAAAACGTGTTTCGAGAAAATCTGATAATAGATACGTAATCAGCGACAAAAAAACCCTATATACGCCCTTTTTGTAAAAATTGGATGAGTATTTTGAAGAAACGTCAGCCATATTAAATCCGCCATTTTGTTTTTTATATTTTGTTTAACATATTTATCAGCGACGAAAATATCCCTTGTAACCAGAATTTCAGATATATAGGACGAGGGATTATATTTTTGTCCACTTTTTCGACAATGCAGCTCACTGTGCGGCGCGTCAAAACTGCACTATTTGTTTTAACGCACCCTATACTATCGGAAATACAGACAAGCAAGACAAAGCAAACCTGAAAAATTATCGCCCTATAACTCTCCTTAGCCATCAATATAAACTGTTTACCAGAATCCTAACATCAAGAATGGAGAACTAACTTGAGCTTTACAAACCAAGAGAGCAAGCCGCATTCCGATCGGGTTTCGGAACTAATGATCACCTCCAGAGTATTAAGACCCTCATCGAGAAAACCTTCGAATACAATAGACCGCTAGTCCTCCAGTTTGTAGACTTCCATTAGGCATTTGACACGATCGAATTGAAAGCAATAATGGAAGCCCTGAGAGAATGTCGAGTGGACTAGACGCTCAAAACTGATCTATAACATATACAAGAACGCTACCATGTCGGTCAAATTACATGACAACAGCAACCGCATTAAATTCGGAAGAGGAGTAAGACAGGGAGACACTATGTCTCCAAAACTATTCATAACATTCGCTTTCAAGAAATTCGATTGGGAGACTAGGACTATAAACATAGACGGTCGTAAACTCAGTCATCTTCGCTTCGCAGACGACATTATCCTAACAACCGATAATCTAGGAGAGGCGAAACAAATGCTCCATGAATTGGAAGGAGCAAGCTCTGGTGTTGGACTGAAAATGAACTTTTTGAAGACTAAGATCATAACAAATCTTGTTATGAGTGAGGACATGAAGATCGAAAACATCACACTTGAAATGGTTGAGAAATACGTGGTCTGTTAGAAAAGTACCCGACCTTTTTTTTTATTTTGAAAATCTGATGGATTTGAAACAAGCGCGCTTGCATGAGCCTTGAACCCTCGTGCGCATACGTGAATTTTTTCCCACCTGTAGATAGCGTCAGTTGCTGTCGAGCGGTGTTCGAGTGACGTAGTGTGTAGTGCTCTCTTCGGTTTTTCAATGCAAAAAATCACCAGAGTATTATAGGGATGTCCTACGTCGCCTACGTGATGCTGTGCGGCTCAAGCAACTGGAGTTGTGGTCATCAGGAAATTGGCGACTCCATCACGACAATGCTCCAGCACATTCTTCGCACTTGATTCACCATTTTTTAGCGAAAAACCAGACTCCTCTGGTTCGACAGGCTCCTTACTCTCCTGTTATGGCACCCTGCGACTTCTGGCAATTCCTCAAAGTCAAGAGACCATTGAAAGGAACGCGATTTCAGACAAGAGAGGACTTATGGCTGCAACGACAGCCCTGCTAAAGTCGGTTCCGAAAGAGGCTTTTTCGATGCTTCCAACGATGGCGACACCGCTGGGAGAAGTGTGTGGAGTCCCAAGGAGACTACTTTGAGGGTGATTACGTTTCCAACGCTCCTGGTATGCCAGTTTTTTTTACCAGCTAAAGGTCGGATACTTTTCAAACAGAACACGTATATATATACCTGGGCCATAAAATACAAATATCAAAAGACAACCAGAAATGCGAATTACATAGAAGAATCAACCTTGGATGGGCAGCCTACGAAAAATTAAAACATGTCTTTAAAAGATATCTTCCCCCCATCTGCCTAAAGAAAAAAGTATTCGACCAATGTGTTCTGCCGGTACTCACGTATGGAGCGGAGACCTTAAAGGCCGATTCTCATATACGCGACACTCAGCTAGGCGACGTCGCGCGACATCGTCTGTCAAATAATGATTACATTTTTTAAATGGGCACGTTCTCACTATGGCTACTCGACAGCTGCTACAAGTCGCTATGCCGTGCGCAGCCGCTGGTATTATTTCGTGTACATTCTTTTGCGTTTTGTCGCCCGACGTCGCATGACGTTCCACCAGTTTGTTTGTGATTTTAATGACGGATTGGGTCAAAAACGGCGTGTCTTTGAAAATGAAAGTATGGAATTCTCCTTCTACTAGTCTTGTTCTTAAGAACTAATGGTCCCAATATTTTTTCCCCTCTTCTTTTCTTTTTCATTTTCATAACACACTTGCAGCAACGAATCGCGTAGCTGAGTATCGCATGTATTAGAATACACTACACACATTAGAATACAATACGCGTAGCTGAGTGTCGTGTATATGACAATCGTCCTTAAAGGTCGATTCCCATACACGCGAAAACTACACATACACAAATAATGATTACATTATTTTAAATGGGCATGTCGCGTAGCTATCGCATAGCCATAGAGAGAACGTGCCCATTTAAAACAATGTAATCAATATTTGATAGGCGATGTCGCGTAACGTCGCGTATATAAAAAGCGGCCTTAATCCTAACGATATCATCAGCGAGGAAGCATAGAGTGGGACAACGAAAAATGGAGATAAATGCTATACTTGCCGCCGCGACCCCGCGGATTGATCACGCGGCGTTCACGTGATAGTTCGTAGTGACGTGGTAAAAAGCCTGATTTGCCAAATTTTACTTTTGTAAATAAAGTGGTAAACAAAGTCTTGAAAAAGACTGATTTATGGATAAAATGTAATCACCAATTTTAACTAAGACAGAAACACTGAAAACTCGAGAGCACGTGGCATACAGCCGGACTGGTCGATTGGTTTCAAGTTTCGGCTGCGTGATGTACGCTTCAAAAGCGCTTGCACTGACCTAAAGGGAATCATCCCCGAAAATCGTTTATTACTCCATCGGGTGGCTGCGGCAACTATAGGTTTAGATTTAAGAGACCACGTTACGAATCAGGGTCTACGACAGAGGACCGGGGTGACAGACATTAACAAAAGAATAGCGACATCAAAATGGAATTCGGCCGGTCACATGACCAGAATGAAGGACGACTGCTGGAGAAAAAGATTGTTGGATTGGAGACCACGCGCTGATCAGCGAAACAGGGGAAGACCACCAATACGCTGGACTGACGATCTAAAATGGATTCAGCCGGGTCAAGACAGACAATGGAAAGGCATGAAGGAGTCCTATGTGCAGCAGTGATGTCGAAGGCAGGTTGATGATGATGATGATACTATCGGAAACCGTTATCAGAATTTTTAAGAATTTTTCAAAAAGTAGACAACAATGGAAAGCCATGAGGGAGACCTATGCCCAGCAGTGGACATCGAAGGCTGGTTGATAATGATGATACTCGGAAACCATTATCAGAATTTTTTGAATTTTTGAAAAATTGATTTTGCATTATCCATTGAGAACTCTAGAACTCCCTACGAAGAACTGAAATATTACATCAGAACTCTTTTTCCTAAAAATTCACACAGCCCGAAGATGGCCCCAAAATTGTTTTTTTTTTCAATTTCTGCCCGATATTCCCCGGAACTATTGCAATTTTCAAGCAAGAACTCTAAAACTAATCGAAATCTTGCAGAACTTAATTTTTCAAAAGTTCGGGGGCCAAATTCACACGAATTATATTTGTTAGTTAACGCTCTAACTCTGTAGACTAGGACGCCGACTGCAACTTATCAGCTGTCAACCGCCTTGTTTAGGTTATGTCGCGAATGTTGTGCGTTGTAAAAACGATTGCAAAATAATCGAACTAATATTTTACTCACATTATCAGTGTTCACAAGGCGTTGCAATTATTCGCTCACAGTGTTTTCATATTCGGTTTGTTCTTCGGGATGGATTCCAACAAATTGTTATAAACTGAATGCTGTGATTACAGCCAAAGCACATTTTCTTTTTTTTTCGACATTTGTTTTAAATTTTGAAAATTGAGTGCGCCATGCCAACGATGTTGCCAACAAAAAAATCAAATATGTTACCAACGTAACAAAATAATATTAAATCATAGACCTTTTTATGGTTAGTTAAGCGCACGCGCGGCCGCCATGTTTAAAAGGCGAGAATATGGAAGTTTCGGGCACATTTTGCTATTTTCACTGGTTATACGTCAAAAAGTGCCCGAAAAACAAATTCACACAACAAATTTCAACTTTAAAAAGTTGCATTTTATTAAAAATGAGATGTCATGATTTGAACCAAATTAATAATAGTGTGCCAAATAGTAAAGGGGCCTACAGACGATCAACATGGTTCGTCAAATGCAGTGTTGAAGTGTTTGTTGAACGTCTGTAGGCAGTTTGGATGGCTGAGACTTGGTCCAACCTGCCTACAGACGTTCAACAAACACTTCAACACTGCATTTGACCAACCATGTTGATCGTCTGTAGGCCCTTTAACAGAAGATATCAGTGTAATTCCAGCTAATTACCGGTTTGAAGATATCGTAATGATAATCTCGTAATGAAAATTCGTAATCTTGTAATAAATATCGTAATGAAAAGATACGTTCAGTTCTATTTTATAGTCACTTGGTATATCGTATTTACGCATCAAAGGTGGGACACTTTAAATACCACCGTGCCTCAAACAGTTTTCCAAACGAATTAACGCCCGGCCATTCATTGTTGTCATTTGCAAGTTGGTTAGTGGAAATTTAGATCTTCACATCGAAATGACAAAGGGGAAGAGAGAACGTGAAATGATAAACGAAATGAAGAAGTAAGAAAAAAAATAATAAAATAAATTTTGTATTTGTTACCGTCTCGCATGTGCGTCTGTACGTACATAAATGTCCTTTACCTGGTTGTTGGGACCAACCCTTATTTCACCTTGCGTTTGCGCCATCTGTTGGTGCTGTCTCTTGGCGCCTTTGGGCTTCACTGTCGAAGCTTTCGGTGACCCTTTCACGGGTCAACCACCCAACACTCAAAACTATCTACAAACGTCCATCTGAAACAAAAAAATTAAACCAAAATCAACAACAAATTTCAAAAAAAAGATCCCCAAAATATCAACAAAACTCGAAAAATATCCCAGCATTTCTTTGGATTGGTTAAGACAATCCAAAGATATGCTGTGATCTTATAACCAGAAAAAAGCTTGCCTGAAACTAAACAGGAACAAGCTTAGAATTCTGACAGAAGTCCTGACGGGACATTGCAGACTTAAACACCTCAAGGTCGTAGACCTAGAGGAAGATAACAGATGCAGATCCTGTGGCTCAACAGAGGAAACCCCCATACATCTGCTCAAAGACTGCGGAGCAATACTCCGTAAGAGACAAATGTGCTTTGGGGTCCACTACTTGAACACTGAGGAGTTGCATTCTTTGAATCCCACCAGATCCTGCAAATCCTAAAGGAATTAAGATTAGAGGAGGCGCTCTAAATAGGTAAGTATCCTAACGATTAGAGAAAGTGCGTGGGGTGCAATGTATCTATAAAAGCCGATTCTCATATACGCGACATTCAGCTACGCGACGTCACGCGACATAGTGATAATGATTGCTGTGAATTGTAGATTTCTAGATTTTGTTGGGTTTTTTCACTTGGGTCAATGATCATAAAAAGGTTAATATAAAGAAGTCATTGGCACAATGTCAAATTTGATTTCCGACTCAGCTACGCGACGTCGTGCGACATCGCCTGTCAAATAATGGTTACATTGTTTCAAATGGGCACGTTCTTACTATGGTTACGCGACAGATACGCGATGTGCCTATTTAAAATAATGTAATCATTATTTGACAGGCGATGTCGCACGACGTCGCGTAGCTGAGTGTCGCGCATATGGGAATCGACCTTTAAGGTCGCAGTACAAGTAATCTACAACATCTAGAAATCTACAATTCACAACGATTATTATCACTATCTGCGCACCTTCTCAAACTCAGCTGCACCTTGTAATAAGGATTTGGACAGACGGAGCGAGAGTAACAATTCGTCAATATCCGTACCCTTTTCGAAAATTTACAAACCATTATGTCAGTCTAAAACTAAAGCAAATATCTTGAAAAATCTTCTGTCAAAGTTTCATCAAGCATCAATCTGTCAAAGTTTTGAAAATTTACTGAAAAACTTTGTATACAGGGTGTTTCATAAATGTCCGACAGAACACCCTGTATATATTCAAAATAAAATACAAGTTTTGGGAGGACTTAAATTTGTCTGTCTGTCTAAATTTGACAAATGGAAATTGAAAAAAAAAATGGAAATCAAATTTGACATTGCGTAACGACTTCTATATTATTATTTGCAAAATGTAATGACTTTTTTATTATTATTTGCAAAATGTAATTACTTCGTCATAAATCAAATTGTGACATTGTGCAATGACATTTTTTGACTTCTTGCATTGACACTTACATTGTCATTTTTATTCATCTTTTGCAAGTTGTCATCAGTTCGTCGGAAATCAAATTTGACATTGTGCCAATGACTTCTTTATATTGACCTTTTTATGATCATTTGCAAAATGTTATTAGTTCGTCATAAATCAAATCTAGACATTGTGCAATGACATTTTTATATTTACATTTTTTGAATTGTTACATTGACATTTTTAATAATCTTTTGCAAGTTGTCATCAGTTCGTCGGAAATCAAATTTGACATTGTGAACGACTTCTTTCTATTGACTTTTTCATTATCATTTGCAAAATGTTATTAGTTCGTCATACATCAAATTTTGACATTGTGCAATGACATTTTTATATTGACATTTTTTGACTTCTTACATTGACATTTGTAATAATCTTTTGCAAATGGTCATCAGTTCGTCGGAAATCAAATTTGACATTGTGCAATGACTTCTTTTTATTGACTTTTTTATTATCATTTGCAAAATGTTATTAGTTCGTCAGAAATCAAATTTTGAGATTGTGCAATGACATTTTTATATTGACATTTTTTGGCTTCTTACATTGACATTTGTAATAATCTTTTGCTAGTTATCATCAGTTCGTCGGAAATCAAATTTGACATTGTGCAATGACTTCTTTCTATTGACTTATTATCATTTGCAAAATGTTATTAGTTCGTCATAAATCAAATTTTGACAATGTACAATGACATTTTTATATTGACATTTTTTGACTTCTTACATTGACATTTGTAATAATCTTTTGCTAGTTATCATCAGTTCGTCGGAAATCAAATTTGACATTGTGCAATGACTTCTTTCTATTGACTTTTTTATTATCATTTGCAAAATGTTATTAGTTCGTCATAAATCAAATTTTGACAATGTACAATGACATTTTTATATTGACATTTTTTGACTTCTTACATTGACATTTGTAATAATCTTTTGCTAGTTATCATCAGTTCGTCGGAAATCAAATTTGACATTGTGCAATGACTTCTTTCTATTGACTTTTATTATCATTTGCAAAATGTTATTAGTTCGTCATAAATCAAATTTTGACAATGTACAATGACATTTTTATATTGACATTTTTTGACTTCTTACATTGACATTTGTAATAATCTTTTGCTAGTTATCATCAGTTCGTCGGAAATCAAATTTGACATTGTGCAATGACTTCTTTCTATTGACTTTTTTATTATCATTTGCAAAATAATATTAGTTCGTCATAAATCAAATTTTGACATTGTGCAATGACATTTTTTGACTTCTTCCATTGAATCTTACATTGACATTTTGAATAATCTTTTGCAAGTTGTCATCAGTTCGTCGGAAATCAAATTTGACATTGCGCAACGACTTCTTTCTATTGACTTTTTTATTATCATTTGCAAAATGTTATTAATTCGTCATAAATCAAATTTTGACATTGTGCAATGACATTTTTATATTAACATTTTTTGACTTCTTCCATTGACTCTTACATTGACATTTGTAATTATCTTTTGCAAGTTGTCATCAGTTCGTAATAAAACAAATCTTGACATTGTGCAATGACATTTTTATATTGACTTTTTTTGACTTCTTGCATTGACACTTACTTTGACATTTTTAATAATCTTATGCAAGTTGTCATCAGTTCGTCAGAAATCAAATTTGACATTGTGACTTCTTTATATTGACATTTTATTATAATTTGCAAAATGTTATTAGTTCCTCATATACCAAATTTTGACATTGTGCAATGATATTTTTATATTGACATTTTTTGACTTCTTACATTGACATTTACATTGACATTTTTAATAATCTTTTGCAAGTTGTGATCAGTTCGTCGGAAATCAAATTTGACATTGTGCAACGACTTCTTTCTATTGACTTTGTTATTATCATATGAAAAATGTTATTAGTTCGTCATAAATCAAATTTTGACATTGTGCAATATTTTTATATTAACATTTTTTGACTTCTTACATTGAAACTTACATTGACATTTGTAATAATCTTTTGCAAGTTGTCATCAGTTCGTCAGAAATCAAATTTGACATTGTAACTTCTTTATATTGACTTTGTTATTATCATTTGCAAAATTTTATTAGTTCGTCATAAATCAAATTTTGACATTGTGCAATGACATTTTTTATATTGACATTCTTTGATTTCCTACATTGACACTTACATTGACGTTTTTAATAGTCTTTTGCAAATTGTAATCAGTTCGTCGGAAATCAAATTTGACATTGTGCAATGACTTCTTTATATTGACCCTTTTATGATCATTTGCAAAATGTCATTAGTTCGTCATAAATCAAATTTTGACATTGTGCAATGACATTTTTATATTGACATTTTTTGACTTCTTACATTGACATTTGTAATAATCTTTTGCAAGTTGTCATCAGTTCGTCGGAAATCAAATTTGACATTGCGCAACGACATCTTCATGTTGACTTTTTTATTATCATTTGCAAAATGTTATTATTTCGTCATCAATTAAATTTTGACATTGTGCAATGGCATTTTTATATTGACATCTTTTGGCTTCTTACATTGACACTTGCATTGACATTTTTAATAACCTTTTGCAAGTTGTCATTAATTCGTCAGAAATCAAATTTGACATTGTGGCTTCTTTATATTGACTTTTTTATTATCATTTGCAAAATGTTATTAGTTCGTCAAAACTCAAATTTTGACAATGTGCAATGACTTCTAATATTGACACTTTTTGACTTCTTACATTGACACTTACATTGACATTTTCAATAATCTTTTGCAACTTGTCATCAGTTCGTCGGAAATCAAATTTGACATTGTGCAATGACTTCGTTCCATTTGCTTTTTTATTATCATTTGCAAAATGTTATTAGTTCGCCATAAATCAAATTTTGACATTGTGCAATGAAATTTTTATATTGACATTTTTTGACTACTTACATTGCATTTTTTATAATGTCCTAAAAGTTATAATAAGATAGTCGTAATTCAAGATTTGGCATTTTGCAAGGACATATTGCACGTTTTTTAAATTTATTAAATAGACCAGGGGTCGGCAAACTTTATAAACTTAAGAGCCAAATTTTTATTTAAAATGATTTCAAACTGGATCAAGAGCCACAGATGATTTGTTTTCATAAAACCATATTTTTGCATTTTTTTTCATAATTGGCGATGATTAAGCGCCCTTGCGGTAAAATTCTTGGTAGCCTTGACTACCAAATCCACAACTTTACCAATATCTGGAAATGTGGCGCAAAGTGCTTCCAGGTGAATTATGCAATGTAAAGATAACACGTCATGATCATTTTTTTTCTTTTCAAATGGTGACAAATACTTTTTCATTCCCCACCATACTTTTAGCTCCATCTGTTGCAATTGACACAATTTTAGTAAGTGGGATGTGAATTTTCTTCAAGTCGTTGAACACAAATTTTGCGAAAGTTTGACAAGCTGTTACTTTGGCGTTTCGCAATATTTTCGCAGAATTCTTCGCAGAGTTTTATCTAAATTTATCTTTTGACAATTAGTACAGGGAATTTCGGAAAGTCTATTTGTCTATCTGTTATCAATGTAAACGTCAAACTCAAAATTTCACAAATTTTGCCAAAGTTTGATAAACTGTAACTTTGGCGGTTCGCAATATTTTCGCAGAATTCTCTGAGTTGTCTAAAATTATCTTTTGACAATTAGTACAGGGAATTTCGGAAAGTCTATTTGTCTATCTGTTATCAATGTAAACGTCAAACTCAAAATTTCACAAATTTTGCCAAAGTTTGACAAGCTGTAACTTTGGCGTTTCGCAATATTTTCGCAGAATTCTCTGAGTTTTGTCTAAATTTATCTTTTGACAATTAGTACAGGGAATTTGGGAAAGTCTATTTGTCTATCTGTTATCAATGTAAACGTCAAACTCAAAATTTCACAAATTTTGCGAAAGTTTGACAAGCTGTAACTTTGGCGTTTCGCAATATTTTCGCAGAATTCTCTGAGTTTTGTCTAAATTTACCTTTTGACAATTAGTACAGGGAATTTCGGAAAGTCTATTTGTCTATCTGTTATCAATGTAAACGTCAAACTCAAAATTTCACAAATTTTGCCAAAGTTTGATAAACTGTAACTTTGGCGGTTCGCAATATTTTCGCAGAATTCTCTGAGTTTTGTCTAAATTTATCTTTTGACAATTAGTACAGGGAATTTGGGAAAGTCTATTTGTCTATCTGTTATCAATGTAAACGTCAAACTCAAAATTTCACAAATTTTGCCAAAGTTTGACAAGCTGTAACTTTGGCGTTTCGCAATATTTTCGCAGAATTCTCTGAGTTTTGTCTAAATTTATCTTTTGACAATTAGTACAGGGAATTTGGGAAAGTTTATTTGTCTATCTGTTATCAATGTAAACGTCAAACTCAAAATTTCACAAATTTTGCCAAAGTTTGACAAGCTGTAACTTTGGCGTTTCGCAATATTTTCGCAGAATTCTCTGAGTTTTGTCTAAATTTATCTTTTGACAATTAGTACAGGAAATTTCGGAAAGTCTATTTGTCTTTCTGTTATCAATCTAAACGTCAAACTCAAAATTCCACCAATTTTGACAAGCTGTAATTTTGGCATTTCACAATGTTTTCGCAGAATTCCCTCAGTTTTGTCTAAATTTACCTTCTGGCAATTAGTACGGAAATTTTCACAAAGCTAAGTCTGTTCGTCTTTCTGTTATCAATCTAAACGTCAAACTCAAAATTTCACAAATTTTGCCAAAGTTTGACAAGCTGTAACTTTGGCGTTTCGCAATATTTTCGCAGAATTCTCTGAGTTTTGTCTAAATTTATCTTTTGACAATTAGTACAGGGAATTTGGGAAAGTCTATTTGTCTATCTGTTATCAATGTAAACGTCAAACTCAAAATTTCACAAATTTTGCCAAAGTTTGACAAGCTGTAACTTTGGCGTTTCGCAATATTTTCGCAGAATTCTCTGAGTTTTGTCTAAATTTATCTTTTGACAATTAGTACAGGGAATTTGGGAAAGTCTATTTGTCTATCTGTTATCAATGTAAACGTCAAACTCAAAATTTCACAAATTTTGCCAAAGTTTGACAAGCTGTAACTTTGGCGTTTCGCAATATTTTCGCAGAATTCTCTGAGTTTTGTCTAAATTTATCTTTTGACAATTAGTACAGGGAATTTCGGAAAGTCTATTTGTCTATCTGTTATCAATGTAAACGTCAAACTCAAAATTTCACAAATTTTGCCAAAGTTTGATAAACTGTAACTTTGGCGGTTCGCAATATTTTCGCAGAATTCTCTGAGTTGTCTAAAATTATCTTTTGACAATTAGTACAGGGAATTTCGGAAAGTCTATTTGTCTTTCTGTTATCAATCTAAACGTCAAACTCAAAATTCCACCAATTTTGCCAAAGTTTGACAAGCTGTAATTTTGGCATTTCGCAATGTTTTCGCAGAATTCCCTCAGTTTTGCCTAAATTTACCTTCTGGCAATTAGTACGAAAATTTTCACAAAGCTAAGTCTGTTCGTCTTTCTGTTATCAATCTAAACGTCAAACTCAAAATTTCACAAATTTTGCCAAAGTTTGACTAGCTGTAACTTTGGCGTTTCGCAATATTTTGGCAGAATTCTTTCAGTTTTGTCGAAATTTACCTATTGGCAACTAGTGAAGTTGTTGCATTTTCAACATCTTCTCCTCGTGTTTGACCCTTGAATGCAATTAGCCCTAGGAGTTCTTCTTTGGGACCATCTGATGAAATATAGCGAGCAAAGACAACTTGTGCGGTATCCTTTATGTCACAAGACTCATCGACCGCTATTGATTGGCTGATGCTAATTTAACGTCCTCGACTTGTTTGCATGCATTTAACGACATTTGTTTGTCCTTTCTGTTATAGTTTTGGCAGACAATGGTAAGCTTTTGATTTTATTCATAATATCTGCTTTATCGTTAAAATTGTGAAACAGTGTGTTAAACAGCCACATTTATAAAACAACTTTTTATGTACCTACTCACCATCAGTGAATGGTTTTCCGTTTTTGACGATTTCGAGATTCACGACAAAGCTCGCCAAGTTATCATTAATTGCAGACTGCATCCAACAGTTAAAAGAGGAACAACACAAGTCTTTTTAAAATTGCTCTGAAGTTCTTCAATTGCTTTCTTTCTTACATCACCGAAGGGATAATTCCTTGAAAATGCGGCATGTTTATTTTTAGAGTTCCGTACCGAAAACGGAACCCTTATAGGATCACTTTGTTGTCCGTCTGTCTGTCAAGACCATTTTTCTCAGGAACGCGTAGAGGTAACAAGTTGAAATTTGTATCAAATACTCGGGTCTGCGGTCTCTTTCAGCTGTGAAAAAATCAAACTTGTAAATCAACGCGATCAAAAGTTATGACCGTTTATGTCGCATATTTTGCGATTTCATAAGGGAATCAAAACCTATAGGGTACTTCCCGTTGACCTAGAATCATTAAATTTGGCAAGAAGCGGTGTCTTAGAGCACATGTAAAGGGAAAAATCTGAAAACCGTAAATATGTAGTTTAATTACAAGAAAAATGCGAATTTACTATTAGAAACTTATGAAAATACACTAATGTGTTGCGTGGTATTGTCAGGCAACAGAAGCATATGGGTTGCATACAGTTAGGTCCTTCTAAAGATACCTTACTTACAAGTTTGTACGGAACCCTCGGTGCGCGAGTCACAACTCGCACTTTTTTTTTAATTTATTGAATAGACCTTTTCATAGTTGAAATTTTTTAGTTTGCATGTATCAATTTCCGCTGTTATACATTATATATACGTTAATATGTTATACGTCAAAAAGTGCCCGAACTTTTTTACGTATAACTAAATATGTGCCCGAAACTTTCATATTCCCGGCTTTCAAGCGTTGCGCTTGCACTTAACTAACCGTAAAAAGGTCTATTCATTATTATTTTCTACACACTAGGTAAATTTAAAATCTAGTTTTGAATTTGTTAGCTCCGCTAGCAAACGTTTAACACTAGTTCGTCGTTGCTAGTGAGTGTTAAATGTTTGTACAAGCTGATTATAATCGCTTGCGGTCGAAGTAATTGGTCACGGACGGACGAACAGACGTAGGAAGTTGTAAATTGTTGTGAATATTCCGGAAAAAAAGGCGGAATTCTATAAATAGACGGAATTTCGAGAAAGAAATCCGTCTGCCTGTTCAAAAGATGCAGACAGTTACAATTTACAGGTAGAATCTTGTTTTAAATTTTAGAAATTTTTGAAAATATTCCTCATGATGTTGGCTTATTTGTAAACAGATTGTTCGTGTTAAAGTTTGTTTGAATAAGAATATATTTCTCAAAATTGTTTGGAATACGATTTAAGGTCGATTCCCATATGCGCGACACAGCTACGCGACGTCGTGCGACATCACCTGTCAAATAATGATTACATTGTTTTAAATGGGCACGTTCTCACTACGGCTACGCGACATGCCAGTGATGTCAGTGCAAGTGTCAATGTAAGAAGTCAAAAAATGTCAATATAAAAACATCATTGCACAATGTCAAAATTTGATTTATGAAGAACTAATAACATTTTCCAAACGATAATAACAAAGTCAATAGAAAGAAGTCGTTGCACAATGTCAAATTTGATTTCCAACGAACTGATTACAATTTGCAAAAGATTATTAAAAATGGCAATCTAAGTGTCAATGTAAGAAGTCAAAAAATGTCAATATAAAAATGTCAATGCACAATGTCAAAATTTGATTTATGACGAACTAATAACATTTTGCAAATGATAATAACAAAGTCAATAGAAAGAAGTCGTTGCACAATGTCAAATTTGATTTCCGACGAACTGATGACAATTTGTAAAAGATTATTAAAAATGTCAATGTAAGTGTCAATATAAGTAGTCAAAAAATGTCAATATAAAAATGTCATTGCACAATGTCAAAATTTGGTTTATGACGAACTAATAACATTTTGCAAATGATAATAAAAAAGTCAATAGAAAGAAGTTGTTGCACAATGTCAAATTTGATTTCCGACGAACTGATGACAACTTGCAAAAGATTATTACAAATGTCAAAGTAGTCAAGAATGTCAATATAAAAATGTCATTATTAAAAACGTGTCAAATCAGCCAAGATAAAGTTTCTGTTGTTCCAAAATTTAGACAGCCAGGAAAATTTAATTCCTCCCAAAACATTTCTTTTGGATTTGAATTTATACAGGGTGTTGACGCGTAGCTGAGTGTCGCGTATATGAGAATCGGCCTTTAAGGCCAATTCCTATAAGCGCGACAATCAGCTACGCGACGTCGTGCGACATCGCCTGTCAAATAATGATTACATTGTTTTAAATGGACACGTCGCTTAGCCATAGTGAGAACGTGCCAATTTAAAAACAATGTAATCATTATTTGACAGGCGATGTCGCGTGACGTCGCGTAGCTGATTGTCGCGCTTATAGGAATTGACCTTAAAGGCCGATTCTCATATACGCGTATATGATAATCGGCCTTTATTGTTATATACAGATTTTGAAGTTTTCTTAAAACTTGTTTATGTTAAAAATCAAAATCTTCGATTGACTTTCCTCGACGTTTCTTCAATTTTTGTTTTGCTTTGGCACACAGACTGCGGCAAATATTTTCGGCAAACAAATTAGAGACGTTCAAATATTATTTTGGCCAAATATTGACGTTTGTTCGGAGATAAGACGCGACCAAACAAACTCGAAATGAAATCTGTCCGTCCATCCGTATCAAAAGCAAATATTTACATGCAAACAATAATAAGGAATGTTTAAAAAATTTGATTTTCAAGCTTTAAACAATTTTTGGTGATTTTAAAATCACTACAATTTAAGATTTTTTTTTAAAATTAGCTAATTTTGACAGATGTCAAATTGATTTTATAGCGATTTACCTGCGAAATTCTTAAAACATCCAACATTTTTTGTTTTAAAGTGACATATTGTCCAGAAATCAAAACAGCAAAGCGATTTTATTGTGACATTGGTGACAAAAAATGTTTCACTCACTTAACATCCCTTGCACTAGTGTCTAGATTTTTAGACAAAATGTTAGTTTAAACCAGGGGTGGCGAACCAATAATAATAATTTTTATAATTTTCACATTTCAACAAATTAGTCTTGGACAATTTGGACAGTTTCAATTATTTTGCGAATTATAGACGGTTGAAGTAGTTTTGTAGTTTTTGAACAGTCTGACTTCTTTAGTCTGTGATAGACGGATTTACTTTGGAATTAGACAAATACTAAAATTATATACAATAAATACTAAAACTTGAATAATAGACAAACAAATTAGTCTTAGACTATTAAGACAGTCTCAATTAGTTCGTGAATTATAGAGAGTTGAATTAGTTTTGTTGGTTTTGGACAGTTCGACTTTGTTGCCCGAGACAGAGAGACGGATTAATGATACGAAATTTAAAAAGTAATATCATGGCGGTCTCTTCGTGTTCCATTCTTGAAAATAGGCCTCTTCCCTTCTTCTCCATTCCTGGCGGTCCTTCGCCCCTCTTCCAGTCACGTCCTCCGTGTTGTCTGACGTCGTCTACCCAACGGTTTGGTGATCGGCCTCGTCTTCAGGTGTCAGCTCTGGGTCTCCACTCTAAAACCTCCTAGTTTAACGTGTCGCGTCCATTTTGGCGATGTGTCCTGCCCATGCCCACTTTCTCTTTGCTATATATATATGTACTCTGTTACAGATTTTGCCGCCGACTAGGGCTTCACACGAGAGTCTCGTTTCTGATCTCGTTCCGGCTAGCCGTAACATTTTCTTCAAAAATTTGTCCTCTGCGACTCGTCTCCAGTTGTCGATTTCCAGCGTTTTTAAATCTACCTCGTCGTCTCTCCATCGCAGTCGTGGGCGTCCTGACGGTCTCGCTTCTGTTACTCTCCCTGCGCTATACATGTCTGTGCGACCTTATACTCATGGCTTTTATGTGCCAAAGTATCGTTAGCCCCTTTGTCTCTTCCAGTTCTAAAGTCATTCTTATTCTATACCCATCTGCTGTTCGTATGATTCCGTATTACCATTCTTTCTATTCGAAGTAGCTTCTGCTCATGGTCTTGGTTTAGCGTCCAGCACTCACACCCGTAGGTTATCACCGGCCTCCCTAGGGACATACAGTTTAAGTTTCGCCGTCAATGGTAGTGTGCTGGATTTGAGTAGGAATTTGAGGCCGCCTGTTGTTTTATTGCCTTGGTTGATTCTGCTTCTTATTTCCGTCTCCATATTGTTTTTCTTGTCGATGTTAGTGCCGAAGCATTTGAAAGTATCTACTGAAAGTATCGCTATATTGCGTTTCTCTCTTGCCTTGTTGTCACCATCACTTTTGTTTCACCCTCAGCCCTATTTTAATTGCTACCTCTTCTAACATGTTAAATGTTGCTTTCACCTCTTGCATACTCCTTCGCAGGATACCTATATCATCCGCATATTCTAGGATCTGTTCCTATTTGCCTTTCGTTTGTACTCCGCTATTTCATAAATAGTTCGCGTGCCAATACAATTTCCATACGTGTCAGCTGTGACACGCGTGCCATAGGTTCGCCACCACTGGTTTAAACCAAAAGTTAATGTCAAATGTGCAACGCCTAAGCCGATCAGATTGCACAAAACGCAATGTCACTATCAAAAACAAACAAGTTGATCTATTATTTGTCAATTGTTTTAAGTAAATTTTCCGGTTAAAGTTTGACATTTCTAGTTTGTCACTTGTTTTTTTATAGTGATTTAATTGCGAAGTCTTTGAAAATTCATCAATCTTTGTTTTAAACTGACATATTGTTCAGAAATCAAGACAGCAAAGCGAATTTATTGTGACAAAATATGTTTGACTTACTTAACATGACTTCCACTAGAGTCTAGATTTTTAGACTAAATGTCAGTTTAAATCAAAAGTTAATGACAAATGTGCAACGCCTAAGCTAATCAGATTGCACAAAACGCAATGTCACTATAAAAAATAAACAAGTTGAGGTATTAAATGTCAAATGGAAATTTTCCGGTTGAAGTTTGATATTTTTAATTTGTCACTTGTTTTTATGGTGATTTACCTGTGAAGTCCTTGAAGATATATCAATCTTAGTTTTAAACTGACATATTGTCCAGAAATCAAGACAGCAAAGCGAATTAATTGTGACGTAGGTGACAAAAAAAGGTTCACTCACTTAACATCACTTCCACTAGTTTCTAGATTTTTAGACAAAATGTCAGTTTGGACCAAAAGTTAATGACAAATGTGCAACGTCCAATCAGATAGCACAAAACACAATGTCACTATAAAATACAAACTAGTTGATGAATTATTTGTCAATTGTTTCAAGCAAAATTTTCAGTTAATTTTTGACATTTTTAGTTCGTCATGTGTTTTTTATAGTGATTTAGCTGCGAAATCCTTGAATGTTCATCAATCTTTGTTTTAAACTGACATATTATCTCGACAAGTTTATCATTGTTCTACGCATACCACCACATTATTTCGAGTGCGCGGAGTTTAGTTGTCCGTGTTTGAAAAACTGACGAACATTTCTGAACTCAAACTAAGCTGCGCGAAAAGTAGTAACACACGGTATAGAAAACAAGCGTATAGTCCCACTATAGTTTGACTATAGCTGTGTGACCGCTTGTTATAGTTCAACTATACAAATAGTTTTGGACTATACGAAACGGTCACACAGTTAGTCAAACTATAGCAGGACAATACGCTAGTTTTCTATACCGTGTGTTAGCTTAACGTTCAGGGCATCCTTTAGGGCAATTAATTCAAATTCCCCTCCTTTACGTTACATTACTTTGCAGTACCTAAGAATTTCAAAAAATATCTGACATTATTACGCATTACGCTTGTGATTTCTCCGAGTATTTCACATTACCAAAAAAATCAGGATAATTGCGAATACATCTGCAATATTTTGGCGAGTGGCTGACCCCTCGGTTTAAACTGACATTTTGTCTAAAAATCTAGACAACAGTGATGTTAAGTGAGTGAAACATTTCTTGTCCTCTAAGTCACAATAAATTCGCTTTGCTGTCTTGATATCTTATGTCAGCTTAAAACAAAGACTGGTGAATGTTCAAGGACTTCGCAGCTAAATCACTATAAAAAACAAGTGACAAACTAAAAATGTCAAGTTTACATCAACTTGTTTGTTTTTTATAGTGACATTGGGTTTAGTGATCCAAGGTTTAGCCAATCTGATTGGCTTAGGCGTTGCAAATTTGGCATTAACTTTTGGTTTAAACTGACATTTTGCCCAAAAATCTAGACACTAGTGGAAGTGATGTTAAGTGAGTGGAAGCATTTTTTGACACCTATGTCACAATAAATTCGCTTTGCTGTCTTGATTTTTGGACAATATTTCAGTTTAAAACAAGGATTGATGAATGTTCAAGGACTTCACAAGTAATTCACTATAAAAAAACAAGTGACAAACTAAAAATGTCAAACATTAACTGAAAATTTTGCTTGAAACAATTGACAAATAATACCTCAACTTGTTTGTTTTTCATAGTTATATTGCGTTTTGTGCAATCTGATTGGATTAGGTGTTGCACATTTGTCTTTTGGTTTAAACCGAGGGGTCATCCACTCTTGAAATACATGTTAATATTTAGATGCATTACTGCACATTACTTTGCATTCCTTAGCAGTACGTAAGTATTCCAACACATTATACAAAGTACTCTTGCATTCCCTGAATTACGTTCACATTATATTCGCATTAAGTCGATATTACGTCCCCACTAAACTCTTACTAGGGAAGCCCTGAGAGAAGCTCACTAGGAAGCTTTTAAAGACAATGGCAATCCTGCCGCAAAAAAATTATTTCTTCAGAAACAGGAAACGATGTAAAGTAATAAATAATTTTGACTTTACGCAATATAATATGACTGACTTTTTTCAAACTTGTGAAACAATGCAAAGCCCAGTTAAAAAAAACCTTTAGTACTTGCAGAATTTCGAGCTAATAATAAAATACCACAGGAACAAAATTTTAAGTTTATGGAATGGGACAGTGGGACGAAAATAGGATGGGATGGGTCAGTGACAGAGATCCGTCCCACGGGATGGGATTTGAAACGAGAAGTTTGTCCCATGCTCATCTATACTTTGCACCATTTCATTTCTGCTGGCCGATTGGCATATGAAACTTTGATGACAAATATGAACTTACTAGTATACACAATTATACAAACTATACACAATTATACAACGTATACAGAACTTTGGGAAATTTTTCAAAGATAGTCCCTAAAATCAATCCTAAGTTGGTTGTTCATTACTAAATCTGGCAAACTATCATCAGTTCAGAAATCATCAGAAGCTGCATCGCGTAAAAGGAATTAGATATCTAAAAGAAAATTAAAAGGTGAATAATGATCCAGAAAAAAATTGTACTTCTGATGGCGAAGACAGTTGTGAACGCAATAGACTTCTATAATCTGAATTGACTCTCAGCACAGCAATATAAAATTCGAGATAAAATTAGAACAAGAAAAATATTATAAATATTATTATTTAAAAAAATAAATCTAAACTCTCCTCGTGCCGGCGAGAGAATGACGAGATGCATTCTCTGCGAAGTCCTTGAAGATTCATCAAACTTTGTTTGAAACTGACATATTGTCCAGAAATCAAGACAGCAAAGCGAATTTACTGCGACATAGGTGACACAAAATGTTTCACTCACTTAACATCACTTCCACTAGTGTCTAAATTTTTAGACAAAATGTCAGTTTAAACGAAAAGTTAATGAAAAATGGCGCAACGCCTAAGCCAATCAGATTGCGCAAAAAGTAATAAACAAGTTGATGCATTATTTGTCAATTGTTTCAAGCAAAATTTTTGCAGTTAATGTTTGACATTTTTAGTTTGCCACTTGTTTTTTATAGTGATTTACTTGTGATGTCCTTGAAGATTCATCAATCTTTGTTTTAAACCGAGATATTGTCCAGAAATCAAGACAGCAAAGTGAATTTATACTATAAAAAACAAACAAGTTGATGTATTATATAACAATTGTTTTAAGGAAAATTTTCAGTTAAAGTTTGACATTTTTAGTTTGTCACTTGTTTTTTATAGTGATTTGGCTGCGAGGTCCTTGAACATTCATCAATCTTTGTTTTAAACTGACATATTGTCCAGAAATCAAGACAGCAAAGCGAATTTATTGTGACACAGGTGACAAAAATCTTTCACTCACTTAACATCACTTCCACTAGTGTCTAGATTTTTTGACAAAATGTCATTTTAAACCAAAAGTTAATGACAAATGTGCAACGCCTAAGCCAATCAGATTGCACAATACGCAATGTCACTATAAAAAATAAACAAGTTGATGTATTAAATGACAAATGTTTTTAGGACAATTTTCGGTTGAAGACTTGTTTAGTTTGTAACTTGTTTTCTTATAGTGATTTAGCTTGCGCAGTCCTTGAAGATTCATCAATCTTTGTTTTCAACTGACATATTGTCCAGAAATCAAGACAGCAAAGCGAATTTATTGTGATATGGGTGACAAAATTTGTTCACTCACTTAACAACACTTCTACTAATGTCTATATTTTTAGACAAAATGTCAGTTTAAACCAAAAGTTAATGACAAATGTGCAACGCCTAAGCCAATCAGATTGCACCAAACGCAATGTCACTATAAAAAATAAACGAGTTTATGTATTAAATGTCAAATGTTTTAAGAAAAATTTTCGGTTGAAGTTTGACATGTATAGTTTATCACTCGTTTTTTTTATAGTGATTTAGCTTGCGAAGTCCTTGAAGATTCATCAATCTTTGTTTTCAACTGACATATTGTCCAGAAATCAAGACAGCAAAGCGAATTTATTGTGACACAGGTGACAAAAATGTTTCACTCACTTAACATCACTTCCACTAGTGTCTAGATTTTTTGACAAAATGTCATTTTAAACCAAAAGTTAATGACAAATGTGCAACGCCTAAGCCAATCAGATTGCACAATACGCAATGTCACTATAAAAAATAAACAAGTTGATGTATTAAATGACAAATGTTTTTAGGACAATTTTCGGTTGAAGACTTGTTTAGTTTGTAACTTGTTTTCTTATAGTGATTTAGCTTGCGCAGTCCTTGAAGATTCATCAATCTTTGTTTTAAACTGACATATTGTCCAGAAATCAAGACAGCAAAGCGAATTTATTGTGACATTGGTGACAAAAATTTTTTCCCTCACTTAACATCACTTCCACTAGTGTCTAGATTTTTGAACAAAATATCAGTTTAAACCAAAAGTTAATGACAAAATTGCAACGCCTAAGCCAATCAGATTACACAAAACGGAATGTCACTATAAAAAAACAAACAAGTTGATGTATAATTTGTCAATTGTTTCAAGGAAATTTTCCAGTTATAGTTTGAAAATTTTAGTTTGTCACTTGATTTTTATAGTGACTTGCGAAGTCCTTGTAGATTAATCAATTTTTGTTTTTATAGTGATTTAGCTTGCGAAGTCCTTGAAGATTCATCAAACTTTCTTCTAAACTGACATATTGTCTAGAAATCAAGACAACAAAGCGCATTTATTGTGACATAGGTGACAAAAAATGTTTCACTGACTTAACATCACTTCCACTAGTGTCTAGATTTTTAGACAAAATGTCAGTTTAAACCAAAAGTTAATGACAAATGTGCAATGCCTCAGCCAATCAGATTGCATAAAACGTAATGTCACTATAAAAAACAAACATGTTAATGGAAGTATTTGTTAATTGTTTTAAGGAAAATTTTCACAGTAATAGTTTTATATTTTTAATGTTAATCTACGAAAAAACGTAAATAATTACATGTAATCAAATATGAATTAATTTTGAAAGTTTTATATGATACAGATTATCAGAAAGGAAAATGTATGTAGGTGTAAGTGTAACACAAGCAATGTCACTATAAAAAAAACAAACAATTTGATGTATTATTTGTCAATTGTTTTAAAGAAAGGAAATTTTCCAGTTAAAGTTTGAGAATTTTAGTTTGTCACTTGTTTTTTGTAGTGATTTACCTGTGAAGTCCTTGAACAATCAACAATCTTTGTTTGAAATTGACATATTGTTAAGAAATCAAGACAGCAAAGCGAATTTATTGTGACATAGTTGACAAAAAATGTTTCACTTACTTAACATCACTTCTACTAGTGTCTAGATTTTTAGATAAAATGTCAGTTCAAAACAAAAGTTAATGACAAATATACAACGCCTAAGCCAATCAGATTGCACAAAACGTAATTTCACTATAAAAAAATAAACAGGTTGATGGATGTATTTGTTAATTGTTTTAAGGAAAATTTTCACAGTAAAAGTTTTATATTTTTAATGTTAATGTACGAAAAAACGTAAATAATTACATGTAATCAAATATGAATTAACTTTGAAAGAGTTTTATATTATACAGATTATCAGAAGGAAAGCATAGCTTTTCCTTCTGATAATCTGTGTAAGTGTAGGACTAGCGATTTCTAGAAAAAACATTGTAGATAATTGCAAAAATAGTGCGTACCTCAGTCGCTCGGCGTAATTTCCGTAATAAAAGCCTTCGGAATCGATAAAACGAGACACACAACACGTTTTACGATCGTGTCTTTGCACAGCGCCAACAAGCCAAAAAAACGAGAGGAAAAGCGCATTTAGCGAGACCATAAGGTGAAAAAGTTTCACGAAACGTCAGTCATTTGTTTAGAATCGCAGCAAAAAAAAACGTCGGTTTATTAAAATGAAAGACAGAAGAAAAAATGAGAAACATGGCCGAAACATCTTTGTATTTGTCTTTTGTTATTTTTCTTATTTTTTTTTGGGAAAATTTTTGTGAAAGCAATTTCGTTGTTGCTGGCTGCAAATTAATTTGGGTTTTTGTTCCAAAAAGACAAATATTTTGGAAAACTAAAAAATAATTTTAGCAAAAAAAAACATTTTTTTTTTTGCAAAAATCAACTCACCGTGTGTGTTTCCCACAAATCTTGTTTTTGTTTTACGACGAAACAATCGCTGCACGTACACACACACTCGCACACACACACACTACGATCCTTTTTTTGCTGGACTTTTTCTTGTTGTGTTTTCGGAGGCTCCGTGGGGTTTCCGCGAGCCTTTCCCGTCGCGTTTTCGCACCGTGGAAGCCTTCACGCGCTCGTTTCCACGCTTTTTCCCCGGTTCACTTAAACATCGCGTCCGTCAGACAACCACACAAAACGACGACGACTCGACCGTGTTCGATTTATCGATCAGTCGGCCATTTTACTTTCGGCTTCCATTCAACTTGGACGTCCTCGCTCCAAAGCGACATCTTGCGACCGTTCTTTGTTTAACAACAAATATAAAGCAAATTAAACTCTCGTTTTCACAGAGCGCGGTGGCGATACCTCAAGACCGATAGCACTAACACCATTTTCCAACAACGACAATAAAGGAAAGGATTGTTGCAAACGCGGTAAAAACGCATGTTAAGAGCTCTGGTTATGAGGGCGCGCAAGTCGCAAGGTAAATTATTTGAATTATTTTTCTTATCTCGGATCAAACTGTCGCGCTGCTGCGCGATATGTGATCTGTGTTTATCTTGTTCTAATATTACCCTATTTAACCCTTAACCTATCTTAGGTTAAAACCGTGAAATTGGTAAAAATTTCTTGTTTATACATTAGTTCTAATTTCTGCAACGGCTTACATGCTGTGCAGTCTTCGAATTTTCCTTCATAAAACAAAAACTAATCGTGCGATTTTCATGAAAATTTCTGGAAATATTCTAGAAAATACGCACTTTAATCTATGTAGTTTTCATAACTTAAATATAGTTAGACTAGATAGTATAAATTGACAAATGTCGGTGATTCCTAAATGTTCTAATTTTTGGTGGAAACAAAACGAGTCTTTGAATTTCGCTTCATAAAACAAATAGTTATCGTACGATTTTTATGAAAATTTCTGGAAATATTCTCGAAAATACGCACTTTAATCTGTGTAGTTTTGACAGCTTAAATCTCGTTAGACTAGTTAGTATAATTCGACAAACTTGGGTAATTCCTAAATGTTTAAATTTTTGGTGGAAACAAAACGAGTCTTTGAATTTTCCTTCTTTAACCAAAAACTAATCGTGCGATTTTTATGAAAATTTCTGGAAATATTCTAGCAAATACGCACTTTAATCTATGTAGTTTTCACAGCTTAAATCTATTTTGACTAGTTAGTATAAATTGACAAACTTGGGTAATTCCTAAATGTTCCAATTTTTGGTGGAAACAAAACGAGTCTTTGAATTTTCCTTCATAAAACAAAAACTAATCGTGCGATTTTCATGAAAATTTCTGGAAATATTCTCGAAAAAACGCACTTTAATCTATGTAGTTTTCACAGCTTAAATCTAGTTAGACTAGTTAGTATAAATCGACAAACTTGGGTAATTCCTAAATGTTCCAATTTTTGATGGAAACAAAACGAGTCTTTGAATTTTCCTTCATAAAACAAAAACTAATCGTGCGATTTTCATGAAAATTTCTAAAAATATTCTAGAAAATACGCACCTTAATCTGTTTAGTTTTTACAGCTCAAATCTAGTTAGACTAGTTAGAAAAAATCTACAAACTTGGGTAATTCCTAAATGTTCCAATTTTTGGTGAAAACAAAACGCGTCTTCGAATTTTCCTTCATAAAACTAAAACTAATCGTGCGATTTTCATGAAAATTTCTGGAAATATTCTAGGAAATACTCACTTTAATCTATGTAGTTTTCACAGCTTAAATCTAGTTAGACTAGTTAGTATAAATCGACAAACTTGGGTAATTCTTAAAAATTCTAATTTTTGGTGGAAACAAAACGAGTCTTTGAATTTTCCTTCATAAAACAAGAACTAATCGTGCGATTTTCATGAAAATTTCTGGAAATATTCTAGGAAATACGCACTTTAATCTATGTAGTTTTCGCCGCTTAAATCTAGTTAGACTAGTTAGTATAAATCGACAAACTTGGGTAATTCTTAAATGTTCCAATTTTTGGTGGAAACAAAACGAATCTTCGAATTTTCCTTCATAAAACAAAAACTAATCGGGCGATTTTCATGAAAATTTCTGGAAATATTCTCGAAAATACTCACTTTAATCTATGTAGTTTTCGCAGCTTAAATCTAGTTAGACTAGTTAGTATAAATCGACAAACTTGGGTAATTCTTAAATGTTCCAATTTTTGGTGGAAACAAAACGAATCTTCGACTTTTCCTTCATAAAACAAAAACTAATCGTGCAATTTTTATGAAAATTTCTGGAAAAATTCTAGGAAATACGCACTTTAATATGTGTGGTTTTCACAGCTTAAATCCAGTTATACTAGTTAGTATAAATCGACAAACTTGGGTAGTTCCTAAATGTTCCAATTTTTGGTGGAAACAAGACGAGTCTGAATTTTCCTCTAATCCTTCCTAATCCTAATCCTTCATCCTAATCCTTCCATACTAAAAGTGCGATTTTCATGAAAATTTTTGGAAATATTCTCGAAAATACGCACTTTAATCTATGTAGTTTTCACAGCTTAAATCTAGTTGGACTAGTTAGTATAAATCGACAAAATTGGGTAATTCCTAAATGTTCCAATTTTTGGTGGAAACAAAACTCGTCTTTGAATTTTCCTTCAGAAAACAAAAACTAATCGTGCGATTTTCATGAAAATTTCTAGAAATATTCTAGAAAATACGCACTTTAATCTATATAGTTTTCGCAGCTTAAATCTAGTTGGACTAGTTAGTATAAATCGACAAACTTGGGTAATTCCTAAATGTTCCAATTTTTGGTGGAAACAAAACGAGTCAACGAATTTTCATTCATAAAACAAAAACTAATCGGGCGATTTTCATGAAAATTTCAGGAAATATTTTAGAAAGTACGCACTTTAATCTATGTAGTTTTTAAAGCTTAAATCTAGTTAGACTAGTTAGTATATATCGACAAACATGGGTGATTCCTATATGTTCCAATTTTTGGTGGAAACAAAACGAGTCTTTGAATTTTCCTTCATAAAACAAAAACTAAACGGGCGATTTTCATTAAAATTTCTAGAAATATTCTAGGAAATACGCACTTTAATCTATGTAGTTTTCGCCGCTTAAATCTAGTTAGACTAGTTAGTATAAATCGACAAACTTGGGTAATTCTTAAATGTTCCAATTTTTGGTGGAAACAAAACGAATCTTCGACTTTTCCTTCATAAAACAAAAACTAATCGTGCAATTTTTATGAAAATTTCTGGAAAAATTCTAGGAAATACGCACTTTAATCTATGTGGTTTTCACAGCTTAAATCCAGTTATACTAGTTAGTATAAATCGACAAACTTGGGTAGTTCCTAAATGTTCCAATTTTTGGTGGAAACAAAACGAGTCTGAATTTTCCTCCATAAAACAAAAACTAATCGTGCGATTTCCATGAAAATTTCTGTTAATATTTTCGAAAATACGCACTTTAATCTGTGTAGTTTTTACAGCTTAAATCTAGTTAGACTAGTTAGTATAAATCGACAAACTTGGGTAATTCCTGAAAGTTCCAATTTTTGGTGGAAATAAAACGAGTCCTCGAATTTTCATTCATAAAACAAAAACTAATCGTGCGATTTTCATGAAAATTTCTGGAAATATTCTCGAAAATACGCACTTTAATCTGTGTAGCTTTCACAGCTTAAATCTATTTAGACTAGTTAGTATAAATCGATAAACTAGGGTGTTTCCTAAATGTTCCAATTTTTGGTGGAAACAAAACGAGTCCTCGAATTTTCCTTCAGAAAACAAAAACTAATCGGGAGATTTCCATGAAAATTTCTGGAAATATTCTAGAAAATACGCACTTTAATCTTTGTAGTTTTTACAGCTTAAATCTAGTTAGTATAAATCGACAAAATTGGGTGATTCCTTAATGTTCCAATTTTTGGTGGAAACAAGAGTCTTTGAATTTTCCTTCAGAAAACAAAAACTAATCGTGCGATTTTCATGAAAATTTCTAGAAATATTCTAGAAAATACGCACTTTAATCTATATAGTTTTCGCAGTTTAAATCTAGTTGGACTAGTTAGTATAAATCGACAAACTTGGGTAATTCCTAAATGTTCCAAGTTTTGGTGGTAACAAAACAAGTCTTTGAATTTTCCTTCAGAAAACAAAAACTAATCGTGCGATTTTCATGAAAATTTCTGGAAATATTCTAGAAAATACGCACTTTAATCTATGTAGTTTTCACAGCTTAAATCTAGTTGGACTAGTTAGTATAAATCGACAAATTTGGGTAATTCCTAAATGTTCCAATTTTTGGTATAAACAAAACGAATCTTTGAATTTTCCTTCATAAAACAAAAGCTAATCTTGCGATTTTCATGAAAATTTCTGAAAATATTCTAGGAAATAAGCACTTTAATCTGTGTAGTTTTTGCAGCTTAAATCTAGTTAGACTGGTTAGTATACATCGGCAAACTTGGGTGATTCCTAAATGTTCCAATTTTTGGTGCAAACAAAACGAGTCAACGAATTTTCCTTCATAAAACAAAAACTAATCGGGCGATTTTCATGAAAATTTCAGGAAATATTTTAGAAAGTACGCACTTTAATCTATGTAGTTTTTAAAGCTTAAATCTAGTTAGACTAGTTAGTATATATCGACAAACATGGGTGATTCCTATATGTTCCAATTTTTGGTGGAAACAAAACGAGTCTTGGAATTTTCCTTCAGAAAACAAAAACTAATCGGGCGATTTTCATGAAAATTTCTGGAAATATTCTCGAAAATACGAACTTTAATCTATGTAGTTTTCACAGTTTAAATCTAGTTAGACTAGTTAGTATAAATCGACAAATTTGGGTAATTCCTAAATGTTCCAATTTTTGGTGCAAACAAAACGAGTCTTTGAATTTTCCTTCATAAAACAAAAACTAAACGTGCGATTTTCATGAAAATTTTTGGAAAAATTCTAGAAAATACGCACTTTAATCTATGTAGTTTTCACAGCTTAAATCTAGTTAGACTAGTTAGTTTAAATCGACAAACTTGGGTAATTCCTAAATGTTCCAAATTTTTGGTAGAAACAAAACGAGTCTTTGAATTTTCCTTCAGAAAACAAAAACTAATCGTGCGATTTTCATGAAAATTTGTGGAAATATTGTCGAAAATATGCACTTTAATCTATGTAGTTTTCACAGCTTATATCTAGTTAGACTAGTTAGTATAAATCGATATACTTGGGTAATTCCTAAATGTTCTATTTTTGGTTGAAACAAGCGAGAATTTCAGTTGGCTACACCTTCAATTTTTAAACTGTTGCCAGCTTCACGTGATTATAGAGATCTGTCAATAATAACCTTAAATTCTAACAAAACAACAAATCTCCGTAGAATTTAATCAAAATGGGCAAACCAGGTACAATTGCGACGTTCATCAAAGGCGTCTACAACGACGAGTTCAAATGGTGAGTCAAAACCCTAATTGTTTCAAGGTTATGTCACAAATCGGCTGTGTGTTGCAGGTCGATCGTGAAAAGCGTCGGCATCTTCGCGTTGGGAGTGACAATAGCCAAAGAGTGTCAAGGCGTGGAACTGTTCGTGCCGTCCCCGTAAATGAAACCAACGAATATAACATTTAGTACAAAATTCTACGTTTCCGTTCTCTCACTTTTTTCTGTTTATAAACACTTTTTTTTAATTAAATAAACCAAATGTGTAGTTCGTGCCTCGTTTTCCTAGCGCTTCTCGCCCTCGTGGCCCCTCAAAAACCCCCCAACTTCGTCTTCATCCTAACAGACGACCAAGACATTCTGTTAGATGGACTTGTATGTATCCTTTACGCTTTAAAATAGTTCAACACATTACTCTAATACTCCTACAAGATTAACCCCTTAACATACAACGATGTCTCTAAGACATCATGTATATGTGATATGATCACATGTATATGTGATAAGATCACATGTGTATGAACATGTCAATGTGCATTTTATTCGTATGTCAAGGGGTCAAACTAACTCCGTATTTTCCTAAACCAAATGTGTCGTTCATGCCTCGTTTTCCAAGCACTTCTCGCCCTCATAGCCCCTCAAAAACCCCCCAACTTTATCTTTATCCCAACAGACGGTCAAGTAACTTGTATGTATCCTGTACACTTTGAAACATTTCAACACATTACTCTAATACTCCTACAAGATTAAACTAACTCCACATTTTCCTAAACCAAATGTGTCGTTCTTGCCTTGTTTTCCTAGAACTTCTCGTCCTTGTGCCCCCTAAAAAACCCACAACTTTGTCTTTATCCCAACAGACGATCAAGTATCTTGTATGTATCCTTTACACTTTGAAACATTTCAACACATTACTCTAATACCCCTACAAGATTAAATTGTTTAAAAACTAACTGCACATTTTCCTAACAACCGTGTATAACAAGTTTTCTATACAACACTCAATTTTCCCACAAAATATTTCCCATATCAATTGATTTAAACCTCTTATTTTAGACCCCCATGCAGAAAACTTTGGAATTAATTGCAAATGATGGGATCACTTTCACTAATGCCGTAAGATTTCATTTAATTTATGTATAGAGACTGTGGTAGCATAGTAGACAAGACATCAGTTTACTGAGCCATAAATCCCAGGTTTGATTCCTGGGGCACAACTACTAAGCCACCGTCCTCCTATGCATGGCTCTGGCAAAGCCGTAAAAATCTGCCGAATCTCAACACCTGAAAGGGTACACAAAATATATATTAATTTGTTAATGTATAGTAAATGTTATCATATAATGTAAAGGGTTATCCAGCTTGGGGTAACTATACTCGGAAAGTTTTTGACGAGTTTCGACAAATTTTTAAAAGATTTGGACAAATTTCCTCAAGTTTTTGACGAGTTTGGACAATTTTTCAAAAGTTTTGGACGAGTTTGGACAAATTATCAAAAGTTTTGGACGAGTTTGGACAAATTTTCAAAAGTTTTGGACGAGTTTGGACAAATTTTCAAAAGTTTTGGACGAGTTTGGACAAATTTTCATAAGTTTTTGACGAGTTTCGACAAATGTTCAAAAGTTTTGGACGAGTTTGGACAAATTTTCATAAGTTTTTGACCAATTTGGACACATTTTCAAAAGTTTTTGACGAGTTTGGACAGGTTTTCAAAAGTTTTGGATGAGTTTGGACAAATTTTCAAAAGTTTCGGACGAGTTTGGACAAATTTTCAAAAGTTTTGGACGAGTTTGAACAAATTTTCATAAGTTTCGGACGAGTTTGGACAAATTTTCAAAAGTTTTGGACGAGTTTGGACAAATTTTCATAAGTTTTTGACGAGTTTGGACAAATTTTCAAAAGTTTTGGACGAGTTTGGACAAATTTTCAAAAGTTTTGGACGAGTTTGGACAAATTTTTATAAGTTTTTGACGAGTTTCGACAAATGTTCAAAAGTTTTGGACGAGTTTGGACAAATTTTCATAAGTTTTTGACCAGTTTGGACACATTTTCAAAAGTTTTTGACGAGTTTGGACAAATTTTCAAAAGTTTTGGACGAGTTTGGACAAATTTTCAAAAGTTTTGGACGAGTTTGGACAAATTTTTATAAGTTTTTGACGAGTTTCGACAAATGTTCAAAAGTTTTGGACGAGTTTGGACAAATTTTCATAAGTTTTTGACCAGTTTGGACACATTTTCAAAAGTTTTTGACGAGTTTGGACAGGTTTTCAAAAGTTTTGGATGAGTTTGGACAAATTTTCAAAAGTTTCGGACGAGTTTGGACAAATTTTCAAAAGTTTTGGACGAGTTTGAACAAATTTTCATAAGTTTCGGACGAGTTTGGACAAATTTTCATAAGTTTTTGACGAGTTTGGACAAATTTTCATAAGTTTTTGACGAGTTTGGACAAATTTTCAAAAGTTTTGGACGAGTTTGAACAAATTTTCATAAGTTTCGGACGAGTTTGGTCAAATTTTCAAAAGTTTTGGACGAGTTTGGACAAATTTTCATTAGTTTTTGACGAGTTTGGACAAATTTTCATAAGTTTTTGACGAGTTTGGACAAATTTTCAAAAGTTTTGGACGAGTTTGGACAAATTTTCATAAGTTTTTGACGAGTTTGGACAAATTTTCAAAAGTTTTGGACGAGTTTGGACAAATTTTCAAAAGTTTTGGACGAGTTTGGACAAATTTTCAAAAGTTTTGGACGAGTTTGGACAAATTTTCATAAGTTTTTGACGAGTTTCGACAAATTTTCAAAAGTTTTGGACGAGTTTGGACAAATTTTCATAAGTTTTTGACCAGTTTGGACACATTTTCAAAAGTTTTTGACGAGTTTGGACAGGTTTTCAAAAGTTTTGGACGAGTTTGGACAAATTTTGTTTTGTTTTGACAAATGCTGCACTGCGTCGAGGTATGAGGTGCAAGGGACGCGCCGAGGTACGCGCAGATTAGTTTGAGTCAAGAAATATGCGTCAGCTTTTCAAATACAGACAACTAAACACCGCGCACTCGAAATAAAGTGGGGGGTATGCGTAGAACATTGCTAAACTCGTCGAGCCGGCGAGAGAATGCATCTCGTCTTTTTCTCGTCGGCCCGAGTATAGAGATAAACGATGTTGGGATGCCAACGCCGTAAGATTTCATTAAGTTTAGTAAATTTCATTAAGTTTCGGACGAGTTTGGTCAAATTTTCAAAAGTTTTTGACGAGTTTGGACAAATTTTCAAAAGTTTTGGACGAGTTTGGACAAATTTTCAAAAGTTTTGGACGAGTTTGGACAAATTTTTATAAGTTTTTGACGAGTTTCGACAAATGTTCAAAAGTTTTGGACGAGTTTGGACAAATTTTCATAAGTTTTTGACCAGTTTGGACACATTTTCAAAAGTTTTTGACGAGTTTGGACAGGTTTTCAAAAGTTTTGGATGAGTTTGGACAATTTTTCAAAAGTTTCGGACGAGTTTGGACAAATTTTCAAAAGTTTTGGACGAGTTTGAACAAATTTTCATAAGTTTCGGACGAGTTTGGACAAATTTTCATAAGTTTTTGACGAGTTTGGACAAATTTTCATAAGTTTTTGACGAGTTTGGACAAATTTTCAAAAGTTTTGGACGAGTTTGAACAAATTTTCATAAGTTTCGGACGAGTTTGGTCAAATTTTCAAAAGTTTTGGACGAGTTTGGACAAATTTTCATAAGTTTTTGACGAGTTTGGACAAATTTTCATAAGTTTTTGACGAGTTTGGACAAATTTTCAAAAGTTTTGGACGAGTTTGGACAAATTTTCATAAGTTTTTGACGAGTTTGGACAAATTTTCAAAAGTTTTGGACGAGTTTGGACAAATTTTCAAAACTTTTGGACGAGTTTGGACAAATTTTCAAAAGTTTTGGACGAGTTTGGACAAATTTTCATAAGTTTTTGACGAGTTTCGACAAATTTTCAAAAGTTTTGGACGAGTTTGGACAAATTTTCATAAGTTTTTGACCAGTTTGGACACATTTTCAAAAGTTTTTGACGAGTTTGGACAGGTTTTCAAAAGTTTTGGACGAGTTTGGACAAATTTTGTTTTGTTTTGACAAATGCTGCACTGCGTCGAGGTATGAGGTGCAAGGGACGCGCCGAGGTACGCGCAGATTAGTTTGAGTCAAGAAATATGCGTCAGCTTTTCAAATACAGACAACTAAACACCGCGCACTCGAAATAAAGTGGGGGGTATGCGTAGAACATTGCTAAACTCGTCGAGCCGGCGAGAGAATGCATCTCGTCTTTTTCTCGTCGGCCCGAGTATAGAGATAAACGATGTTGGGATGCCAACGCCGTAAGATTTCATTAAGTTTAGTAAATTAAGGTTTTATCAATGAATGATAAATTTAATAGCTTGGGGTCATCTACCCATATAAACCAGTTCTATGTAAAGCTCACGTTTAATAGATGCATATCTATGTAGATCACATCATAAATGTAATAGCCTCCTGGTTTATATGGGTAGATGACCTTACTGGTTTATATGGGTAGATGACCTCAAACTATTACATTTATGATGTGATCTACATAGATATGCATCTATTAAACGTGAGCTTTACATAGAACTGGTTTATGTGGGCAGATGACCCCAAGCTATTACATTTATCATTCATTGATAAAACCTTAATTTACTAAACTTAATGAAAGTCCATATAAACCAGTTCTATATAAACCTCACGTTTAATAGTTGCATATCTATGTAGATCACATAATAAATGTAATAGCCTCCTGGTTTATATGGGTAGATGACCTTACTGGTTTATATGGGTAGATGACCCCAAGCTATTACATTTATGATGTGATCTACATAGATATGCATCTATTAAACGTAAGCTTTACATAGAACTGGTTTATATGGGAAGATGACCCCAAGCTATTACATTTATCATTCATTGATAAAATCTTAATTTACTAAACTTAATGAAAGCCCATATAAACCAGTTCTATATAAAGCTCACGTTTAATGGATGCATATCTATGTAGAGCACATCATAAATGTAATAGCCTCCTGGTTTATATGGGTAGATGACCTTACTGGTTTATATGGGTAGATGACCCCAAGCTATTACATTTATGATGTGATCTACATATATATGCATCTATTAAATGTGAGCTTTACATAGAACTGGTTTATATGAGTAGATGATCCCAAGCTATTACATTTATCATTCATTGATAAAACCTTAATTTACTAAACTTAATGAAAGCCCATATAAACCAGTTCTATATAAAGCTCACGTTTAATAAATGCATATCTATGTAGATCATATCATAAATGTAATAGCCTCCTGGTTTATATGGGTAGATGACCTTACTGGTTTATATGGGTAAATGACCCCAAGATATTACATTTATCATTCATTGATAAAACCTTAATTTACTAAACTTATTGAAAACCGATATAAACCAGTTCTATATAAATCTCACGTTTAATAGTTGCATGTCTATGTAGATCACTTCTGTTGTATATTTGTAGTTTGTGAATTCTCCGATTTGCTGTCCAAGTCGCAGCACGATTTTGACTGGGAAATACCCGCACAACACCCACGTGAGCAACAACTCTTTATCCGGGCATTGTTCGAGTAGGCGGTGGCAGCAGGATCAAGAGCCCCAAGCCTTCCCCAGGTTGTTGCAAAGCGGTGGTTTTATAACGTTTTATGCTGGGAAATACCTCAACCAAGTATGAAAATGTGAAGGAAATAAAGTTATTTTGCAAATGTTTTTGTAGTATGGGCGTGAGGAGGTTGGAGGTTTGGGGCACGTTCCGGCTGGGTACGATTGGTGGATTGGATTGAAGGGGAACTCGAGGTATCACGATTTCGAGCTTTCGGTTAACGGAACGGGGAAGAAGTTTAGGCAGGAGTACCTCACGGATATAATTGTGATTAATCCAAATTTGTTAAATCATTTACGTCCTCGTTTATTTGCAGAAGAGCTACGGATTGAGTTTCTTGGAAGAAAAGCCTAAAAATCGCCAGTTTTTCATGATGTTGGCTCCTCCAGCTGCGCACGCGCCCTTCACCCCGGCGGCCAGACACAACTTAACTTTTCCTGCTGTTAAGGCCAAACGCACTCCGTCTTTTAACTTCACCCCAATTGCTGTATACCTCCCAACCTCATCCCCAAACGAGTTCCAACAAATTCTCATTTTTTTTTGCAGAAACATTGGTTGTTGCAAATCCCCCCAGCGAACCTTCCAGCAGATGTGCAAATCTTGGACGACATCCAAAGACATCGCCTTCAAACTCTTCTGGCTGTGGACGAAATGGTGGAAAGTCTCGTCTGGTAGTTGAAGGAGTTGGGCGAGTTTGAAGACACGTATTTCATTTTCAGTTCTGATAACGGGTTTCATGTCGGTGAGTTCCCCGCACGAATCAAAAAGATTTCAGTATGAAGTCCTAGAAATGACCACTGAACATAACTATATTTTTTGGGGCTCTGGACTGGACCACTAAGTTTATTTGCGTAAAAGAATAGTTTTACTAAGTAGTACACCCAGAAAAATGGCTTTCTGGGCCCTGGGCACCCTTTTGCACTTTGGCTTTTAGATTGCCCTACCCTGGTATCGCACATTTCGTACTCATTCGGGGTGGGCGGACGGTTTGTGAAGACCGCCCTAGTTGTTTCCTCCAGGAGGAATTGAAGGCGTTGTTGGCGTTGGAAGTTTCTAAAACGTTTTTTGAATGCTCGCTGGCATTTCCGGACCTTAAAACATCAAGTCACCACTCAAAGACAAACCATTTTTTTTGATTTGTCTTGTTTCTCTCGATATCTTCCTTAATCCGCAAATTTTTGCAAAACGCAAACTTTTGCCTTAAACGCGTTGAATCGGAGATTCCAATGCGGTTTTTGAATTTTTGCTGTCACTTCCGGTTCTGAAAATATCAAGCCTCAAAGTGAAACCCCAAAAACAAACCAAATTTTTAGACTTGTCTTGTTTGCTCGATATCTTCCTTAATCCGCAAGTTTTTGCAAAACCCAAACTTGCGTCTTAAACGCGTTGAATAGAAGATTCCAATGCGGTTTTTGAATTTTCATTGGCAGTTCCGGTTCTGAAAATATCAAGCCTCAAAGTGAAAGTTTCAAACTACATTAATGAGGAGGACGGGTCCTGGGGACCCGCCCCTATTGCCCTGTCTAGTTACGACCCTGACTAAAGATGGTATTTTCAAGAAGTCTTAAAAATCTAAAAGGACTTTTGAAGAAATTGAAAATCCACAGAAAACTGTCAAATCTGACATACACTTTAATTCATATAGGAAATACAGTGCAACTGTCAAATGTGACACAGCTAATGGAAGTATTCATTCCTTGGCAGTGTCGTGTTGGCGTAAACGCCACACTATGCCAATGTAAACTCCAGAATCTCTGTTACGTAATCGGCGATGATTTCCTTCATCTCGAGATGATCCAGGAAATATGACTTGTTCTTTATCAACAAAGTACTCTTTAATAAATTTGCCTCCACTTTGACATTGGCCCTGATGTCCCAATCTTAAATAATCATTCTTTAAGATTTCGTGAAGATATCATTTTGCTCTTTTAATTTTTCGGTTCATAGGGAAAGAGAGTAACCTAGCCTCCGCGGCACAATTTGTAACTAATGGTACTGACAGAAAACCTCCAGTAGCGGAGGTTAGACTCGATCCAATATAGGACAATGTGGCAAGGACCGTCGGTTTAACCCAGGTTAAATTAGTTTACCCGCCACGAAGCGGGCAGATAAATCAAGACCGCGTATATGGTCTTGTCAGCTCCAACTCTCGTTCCAATATAAGACAATGTGGCAAAGACCGTTGGTTTAACCCAGGTTAGATTAGGTTGCCCGCCGCGAAGCGGACAGATAAATCAAGACCATATAGGCGCGTCAGCCCGAACTCTCGATCCAATATAGGACAATGTGGCAAGGATCGTTGGTTTAAACCAGGTTAGGTTAGGTTTTAGATTAGGTTGCCCAGATAAATCAAGACCACATACGCGCGGCAGCGCGAACTCTTGATCCAATATAGGACAATGTGGCAAGGATCGTTGGTTTAACCCAGGTTAGATTAGTTTGCCCGCCGCGAAGCGGGCAGATAAATTAAGACCATATACGCGCGTCAGCGCGAACTCTCGATCCAATATAAGACAATGTGGCAAGGACCGTTGGTTTAACCCAGGTTAGATTAGGTTGCCCACCGCATCAATACAATTGATTGGTAAAATATCCCACCAGAAAATTTATTTTCACTACATCTATGTTTTTTATATCAAGGTTATGTCAATGCACATGCGCGAAAACTAGTTCGCGAAAACCTTTACGTAAAATATGTACCAATTTTTTCAAATGGTGCAAATGTTTAAATGTTCCAGATTGTGCAAATTTATTACAAAAATATTTTAAATTTGAGGTCAATTTGGTCAACCGTGGGATAAAAGGCAGCCGTACGACACCGACATACGCGTTCCCTTGTTGATTCGTGGTCCGAGAATCGGCAGGAAAAGAGTATCGACGTTTCCTGCAGCCGCTATGGACTTGGCTCCGACGATTTTAGACTTAGCAGGAATCGAAATTCCCGAGGAAATGGATGGCTTTTCGTTGAAGAAGGTTCTTGAAAACTCTGAAGATGAAGTGGTGGAAAGGATGGTTTTCGTGGAATATTATGGAGAGGGAAATGGGGAGAGTGTGGATGAAAGCTGCCCGTGGAAAGGGGATGAAAATGTTGCAGTAAATATAAATTGCAAAATTTTTAAAAGTAAAACTTCTTCAGGCGCGAGAAACTCAGACCTATTTCAATCGGAAATGACGTTGACTGACGGAAATAAGGTTAGGTTAAGTCATATCCATATAGATGTCGCTTTCAGTTCATTTTGACATTTCTGAACGTTGAAAAATTCAAGTAAAACTACTTTTTTATTGGCCATCCATAAATTACGTTACACGTTTAGGGGAGGTAGCGGATCAACGAAATGTGACATTGTGTGACAGGGGGAAGAAGGAATCATACGTTTCGTGACTTAACCCCTTGATATACGAATAAAATTCGTCTGTTTACCAAGGCACATGAAATACATGACGTCTTAGGGACATCATTGTATGGCAAGAGGTTAATATTCGTTCTTAAATATTAAAACGCGAAACTATAAACGAAAAACTTAAATATATTTTCAATTCAATCTGTATGCTCATAAGGTTTAAATAGACCTTTTTACGGTTAGTTTTTCTACCGCCTTTCGCGGCGGCGGCTTCGACGCTGGCGCATCGGCAAAATTCTTGCAAAATTATTACTAAAAATAGAATATTTTGTAACTAGGGCGAAAAATTGTCAATTTTTCGCGACAGCGAAATTATGCGCACGAACCTCAGTCTCCGGTATCCCATACAATTTACACTCATTTTAATAGACCGTTTCATAGTTGAAATTTTCTTGTGCACGTGTCAAAAAAAACTTTTTGAAAGGAACTTTTTGACGTATAACCTTATTATTTGCCCGAAACTTTCATATTCCCGCCTTTCATACTTGGCGCTTAAATAACCGTAAAAAGATCTCTACGCATCGGCGCCAGCGCGACCTGGCGGCCGAGGGACGCCCGAAGAAGCCGACTAGCGCCGTTCGGGGCTGCGTCACGCCAAAGTCGACCCGTCAAAACGGCGACCCGCCAAAGTCGACCTATTAAAAAAAGGCGGGAATATGAAAGTTTCTGGCACATTTTGTTATTTCCACTGGTTATACGTAAAAAATTGCCCGAAACCATGGCGGAAATTGACGCATGGGCACAAAAAAATTTCAACTATGAAATTTAGCTATAAAATTCCAATGGGATAAATGAGTCCCATTCAAAAGTTTCAAGAAATTTTTCTGTAAATCGCATATTCTTATCTTTTTGGTTATTGAGAAAGCCCAACAATCTATTCTAAATAACTTTGGTAGAGTGCAGAGAAACACATTTACGCAGCCGTCAAGATGAAAACCACATAATTGCAGGAAACAGAAAATTGGAGGGGTGTAAGCACATGGTTTTGTCTATTTTATGAAAATACCAATGGGACAATGCTTTATGAACATTTACCGTTTATTAAATCCCACCGAAATATATTTGGTGCTTGGGATATTTGTGTCCCGTTGGTAGCGCAATGGTTAAGTCTGAGGACCCCATCTTATAGGATAGAATTGGATCTAGCACTGAATCATGTGGGGCATAACTGCAGACGTCGTGCTCTTGTGTCTTGCTTATAACTCAGACAAGCCCGTGGTTTTTGGGGTAATCTTTGACTAAACCCCTTTTTTTACTTGGCTTTTAGTATGCGCATTTACAGAACCGTCTAAAGAAGTTTTACTTCAACTGGGCATACATTTTTTGGCTAAATATAATTTATTGTAGGAATGTGTGCAGGAAAATTGGTGTAAGTGTCAGGATAGCAGGAACAACACCTTCTGGTGCTTCCGCAGGATCTCCCCTACCAGCGATGAAAAGTTTTGTAACTTTTTCCAAAACCCAGTAATTTTCATAAAAAAACGTTTTTTTGTTTATAAACTCCTGTAATTATTTATTTTCAGGATTTCATTGAATATTACGATATGAGGGATGACCCGTACGAATTGGAAAACATCGCAGGGAGTTTGCGGAAAAATGAGTTGAAGGTTTACCAAAGTTTTTTGGAAGAATTTGCGAAATGTAAAGGAGAAGGATGCAGGAGGAACGCTTTAAACTTATCGTCCAAAAAACAAAGTTTGTTAAAAATCTTTTAAAAGTTTGAAATATTAAATCACATTTTTGCTTCGAGCAAAAGCGGCTTCAGTCAAAATTTGTCTTACAAAGAAGACAACAGACTTACGCACGAAAACGAAAACCATACGTAACTTACAGACTTTTTGAAACACCCTGTCTATACAGTCTATACTCAAAAAGAATATACGTATTTCGCTTGCATATATTTATTGATCTTAACATACGTGATCTAAACTTGAGAGGTTCGTAAATATGTGTTTAAAGTTTCATATTCGTGTCTTAAAATTCAATAAATATATGCATGCGAAATACGTATATTCTTTTTGAAACACCCTGTAATTATATCACTCTTAAATCAATCTTGTTCTTAGGGTCTGTTTATATTTATATCAAATTAAAAAATCTTTCTTACGAGCTGTATATACAGGGTGTTTCATAAATGTCCGTTGGAAATTCTAGGGCGTGTTCTAGAGCAAAAATGAGAAAAAAAGTCCCTATGAAGGTGTGTCCGAAAACGCTTCCTAACTGAGGTACAACCCTTAAAAGGGTGTGACCTCACACAACATTTTTGCTAATAAGTCAGACGCAACTAATGACAATTGATTCAAATTTTGCGTGTACTCATTACTTGTGCCGAACTACCGTTTGTGCTTATTTTCGTCTTGATAGCCAACCAGTATCGGTACATACGGGGAACGACCTCTGTATTCTTCCTCAGACTTCCTCAGCGTAGGCCACATAAGTAACGTCTTTTCCCAAGTCGAGTTGAAGTACAGTATAATCTCGGTAATTTCGGCCGTTGGTTAATCGGACGACACGTCCAGCAATCTGGCGGTCTGAAGACCGCTCGCGCTCTTCCCTCCCCCCACTCTTTCTTATAATCCGGCGGTTATCTAGTCCCATATGTGTAGGATTATCGAGATTATACTCTATTTTTTTTGTAGAAGATGTTCCATCGTGTAGGACCTAGAATGGACTCCCTGTGGGACACCGCATGCAGTTTCTATTTTCGCCCTGCTGTTGATAATATATAATTTATTGTAGGGATGTGTGCAGGAAAATGGTGTGTATGTCAGGATAACAGTTACAACACCATTTGGTGCTTCTGCAAGATTTACGCAGCAATTGAGGAGAATTTCCAGATATTTGGTAGGACTTGTACGCATTGAAAAACCTAAAAAGATCCAGTCGATGAAACATCGTATCGGTCGATCCGCATACTAGGCACTGCAGGTAAACTGCTGGAAATGCTAGTCAAGGATCGCCTAGAGGACGAGCTAGGTTAGCCAAGCCTAAGCCTTACCAGAAGGTCTCTACTCCATCTGTAGCTTAAGTCTGAGGATCCCATCATATAGGGTATTGCACAGAGTTGGACCCAGCACCGAACCCTGTGGGGCACAACTGCAAACGTCGTGCCCTTGTGTCTTGCTGGATGCTTATAAGACAGACAAGACCGTGTGTCTGTCTTATAAGCATCCAGCAAGACACAAGAGCACGTCGTCTGCCGTTGTGCCCCACAGGGTTCGATATTGGGTCCAACTCTGTGCAACATCGGAAAGGGGGTTTAGTGAAAGGTTCCCCCAAAACCCATGGTCTTGTCTGTCTTATAATCATCTAGCAAGACACAAGGGCACGACGTCTGCAGTTGTGCAACACAGGGTTCAGTACTGGGTCCAACTTTGTGCAACATCTTATATGATGGGATCCTCAGACTTAACCTACCAGACGGTCTCTACTCCTTCTGGTAGCTTAAGTCTGAGGATCCCATCAAATAGGATGTTGCACAGAGTTGGACCCAGAATCGAACCCAGTGGGGCGTAATTTCAGACGTCGTACGTTTTGCCGATGATTGGCAGTGGTAATGACTTGAAAAACAAAAAGAGGGTTAATGTTCAGAGCTAACAGGGCCATTGAACAAGGTGGCTAAAATTGGCCCCAGCAAAAACGAACAGTACGGTTTTCGTGCGGGCCGGCCAACGGTAGATGCCATGTCCAAAGTCATGGAGATGCACGGACATGCATCTCATGTATGGTCTGGCTGAGCGAAACGAAACTAAAGCAAGGCGACTGTACCAAGAGAGGTACCCTGATAGAAGAATACCCGATAGAAAAGCTTTTGAGGCCGTCGATAGCCGTTTGATAGAACACGATTGGAACTAATTGCGTTTTGGGACATATATATTGGTCAGTAATATTGATGTTGAAGAGCAGATCCTGGAGATTGTTGAAGCAAATCCAGCGACAAGTTGCTGCTGCTGATGTACCCCATGCGAAAGTTTGGTGGGTTCTTCACGAGCAGCAGTTGCATCCGTACCGCAATCAAAAAGTGCGGGCATTGACTCCAGCAGATTCTAATCGTCCAAAATTTAGGCGATGAACGCTGCTTCCTTGCGCCGAAGATCCTTTGTTTGCGAGTCGGGTGCTCTTCACAGATGAAGCAACTTTTGCGCGAGATGAAATTATGAATTTCCGTAACATGCATTGCTGGGTGGAGGAAAATCTTCGTACTGTTATGGTGAGAGCTCACCAGCAACGATTCTCCATTAATGTCTGGAGTGGTATTGTTGCCAATGGATTAATCGGTCCCCATATTCTCTTAGGGCGGTTGACTGGAGAAGTTTATCGGCATATTTTAACAGAAATTTTGGTAGGAAGAGAGCCTCTACTCATACCCAAAACACGTTGCAACATGTTTGTTTGTGACCCATATGTGAGGATTGGCAGGATGTCCTCACATATGGGTAAGAAACATGGGCGATATCAAAAGTCGATGAAAACCTACTATTAACATTTGAACGTGGGATTCTAAGAACGATATTTGGACCTACATGCGAGGACAGATTTCGACGAAGAAGATCTACCACATGTACCGTGATATAGACAATGGAAGAAACGTGGTACACCGCATAAAAGTGGGAAGATTAAGGTGGGATGGGCATTTAGCAAGAGCGCCGGAAACGTACCCTCCGACGCGCATGCTAACGGCCAAACCTGAGGGAAGACGCAAAGGAAGACCCAAACTGCGCTGGCGAGACGGGGTTGGCTAAGAAAATGGGCGCAACAAACTGGCGCAGAGCAGCACAGAATTGGGAAGAATGGCGGACAAGACTAAGGGAGGTCGAGGCTCTCTCAAGGCTGTAGGACCAATGATGATGATGAAGAGGCTCTTTTGACTAGACGCCAAATGTGGTTCATGTACGATGGTGTACATTTTAGCCGTTAGGGAGAGCTCACCTACATAACGCCTATCCATTAAGGTGCATAGGTCAAGGCAGTCCAGTTGCTTGGCCAGCAAAGTCACCGGACATGAACCCCATGAACTACTTTTTTGGGAAAAAATGAAAAACTTAGTCTATGAAACGGAAGTGGGGGAACTCGCAGAAATGTAGCGTCGGGTGAAAAATGAATGTGCCACCATTCAAGCCACCGCAGGAATTTTTGAACGTGTTCGAAGATCATTACTGCGACGTGCTGAAGTTTGTGGGGGTTGAGGGACGGCAATTTGAACTACTATTGCGAATTAAAAATTACGTTTATGTGCTAATTCAAAACTGAAATAAAGATTTGTTTGTTTTCTTTGACAGGATTTTTAATATTTCCCCCAAAAAAATAGTAGTACGTTTTAATTTTTTTCTCGAAAACCGTTATCTTGAGCGACAGAAACAAAGAGTACCTTTTCAGTGTGTTTTTGATTACTAACAATTTCAAATAGTCAAGCATTCGCTAAATGTGCAGATGGAAAAAATATTTGCAAAAATACAAAGGTCGTTCCGCGTATGTACCGCCACTGGTTGGCTATCTAGACGAAAATACGCACGAACGGTAGTTTGCATCAGTAACGAGCGCACACAAAATTTGAATGAATTATCATTTGCGTCTGAGATATTAGGAAAAATGTTGTGTGAGGCCACCCGCTTTTAAGGGCGTTACCTCAGTTAGAAAACCTTTTCTGACACATTTTTATAGGAACTTTTTTTCTCATTTTGGACTCACTAGAACGCACCCCAGAATTTCCACCGGACTTTTATGAAACACCCGGTATATATCAATTTCAAAAAATCTTTATTACAAGCTGTCTATATTTATATCAATTTTTATAACGAGCTGTCTATATTTATATCAATCTTTATTGCGAGCTGCCTCTATTTATAGCAATCTTTATTATGAGCTGTCTATATTTATTTCAATCTTTATTGGACTTTTATGAAACACACTGTATATATCAATTTCAAAAAATCTTTATTACTAGCAGTCCATATTTGTATCAAACTTTCATAGTATCTGTCTATATTTATATCAATCTTTCTGAGGAGCTGTCTATATTTATACTAATCTTTATTACAAGCTGTCTATACTTATATCAATCTTTATTGCAAGCTGCCTCTATTTATATCAATCTTTATTATGAACTATCTATATTTATATCAATCTTTATTGAACTTTTATGAAGCACCCTGTATATATAAATTTCAAAAAATCTTAATTACTAGCAGTCTATATTTATATCAAACTTAAATACCAGCTGTCTATATTTATATCAACCTTTATTACGAGCTGTCTCTATTTATTTCAATCTTTATTACGTTTATCTTAATCTAAAAAGTCTCTTACAAGCTATCCACATTTACATCAATCCTTCTGTGAATTAATTTCCACGATGACACATTCACAAACACAACTCAATCATCAACAATCCCTTTCTCCCGGAGCAACCCGTTAATCCTCTTCCCCAAACTATCATAATACTTCATCTTCACCACACAATCCTTCGCCTTGGCCACCTCGCCTTTCTCAAAAAACCCCAAAATCTCTTTCCCAAGTGCGTCTAGCACCGCCCTATTTTTAACATTGAGCGCTGTGAGGGCTTCAGGATTCCGTGTCGCGTCGAGTTCTTCGTTAAGCTCCATAATTTCCAGCAAGAAAGCCGGATCGGAAGCTTTATCCTCTTCTCCGATCCTCTCATTGTGAAGGGAAAGAAGGTGGAGTGCTCTGCGCAAAGGGCTTTGCAATGTGTTGTAAGCTTTATTTACAAGACTGGAATAATCTTCGGAAATGGTTTTTTCTTCATTTGAACTAAAAGGAAACAAATTAAATTTTTGCTGGAAATATTTAGTTAATAAGTTGACTGCCAAATATGAGATAACTGGTACTGTGGCAGTCTACGTGTTAATTTGCTGAGAGCAAACAATTATGTTGACAGACAAGACTAGACAGACCAGAGTAGACAGACAAGACTAGACAGACAAGACTAGACAGACAAGACTAGACAGACAAGAGTAGACAGACAAGACTAGACAGACAAGACTAGACGGACAAGACTAGACGGACAAGACTAGATGGACAAGACTAGATGGAAAAGACTAGACGGACAAGACTAGACGGACAAGACTAGACAGACAAGACTAGACGGACAAGACTAGACGGACAAGACTAGACAGACAAGAGTAGACAGACAAGACTAGACGGACAAGACTTTTTTTTTTTCGGGGGAAGGTCTCACTAAACCCCCTATTCCACCTTGGCTTTAGTATGCGCCACCCTGGTATTGCATATTTTGCATTCATTCAGGGTGGGCAGCCCGGACGGTTTACTGAAAAACCACCCTAGTTGTTGTCTCCCCAACCAGGAATCGAACCCGGGTCTCCCGCATTGAAAGACGGGTATGTTGTCAACTACACCACCGAGGAGGACAGATGGACAAGACTAGATGGACAAGACTAGACGGACAAGAGTAAACAGACAAGAGTAGACAGACAAGAGTAGACAGACAAGAGTAGGCAGACAAGAGTAGACAGACAAGAGTAGACAGACAAGAGTAGGCATACAAGACCAGACAGACAAGACCAGACAGACAAGACCAGACAGACAAGACCAGACCACAACACAAAAACGAGAACAGAAACAGACTACTGGACTTTTGCACAATAAACAATCTAATTATATGTAACACAATATACAAACATAAGAGAATACACAAATACACAAGAGAAGTACGCAGCAGAAAATAAAGATCAATAATAGATTACATAATAATGAAACAAACCCAAAGGAAACAAATAAAAGATGTACGAGCTTACAGGACACACGAAATAGGAAGCGATCACTTCCTAGTAGGAGCAACTATCAAGCAAGAAACAGAGGCAGAAGAGATCAAAATAAAAGACACAACACAAGAAGTAATAAAAGTGGACAAACTAAAAAAGACCAAACACGGAAACAATATCGGAAACTAATAAAACAAGAAGCAGAGAAAATGGAAAAAACGAAATACAAGAACGCAGAGGAAACATGGAAAGATTTCAAATATATACTAACAAGTGCAGTGAAAGAGGCCTGTGGTACAATAAAAACCAACAGGAAGAAAAAACAAACTAACTGGTTTACTGAAGAACTGAAAAAAGAAATAAAACTGAAAAAAAGTTATGGCAAGGATACCTACAAAGCAAAACAATAGGAGGATTATAAAAGATACACAGCACAAAAAATAAAGGTAAAAAAACAGTGTGAAACAAGCAAAAGAAACATCATGGGAACATTTCGGAGAGAAAATGGAAAGCAACCGCACAGAAAACCAAAAACTATTCTACAAAGTGATAAGAAGAAACAGAAAAGAAAAAACAATCAAGATACACCAAATAAAGAACAAAGATGGGAATATACTGACAGGAGATGAAGAAATAGCGGAAAGATGGAGGCAACACTTTGAGGAGCTGCTGGGCAAGGAAAAGTTTACTGGTGAATGAGATGAGGTACAACAAATGAATCAGTAGAAGATAACCAAAATGAAGAAGAAACAACAGAAGAAAAACTAACACCAGAAGAAGTAAACAATGCATTAAGAAAACTGAAGTTGGGGAAAGCACCGGGAATAGACAAAACATCAAAAACGAACAACTAAAATACATGGGAAAAGAGGGAATAGTACAATTAACAAGACTATTAAATGAAGTATGGAAATCAGAAAAGAATCCCAAAGACTGGCAAACAGCAGCAATAATACAGATATGGAAGAAAGGAGATAAAAAGGAATGTAGTAACTACAGAGGAATTTCCCTATTATGTGGCACCGAGAAGATATTCGAGGACATACTGGAAAAAAGAATAAGACAAAAAATAGAAAGAAACCTTGCACAATAGATCACTTGTTCTCAATCAGGAACCTAATCAATGAACTAAGAAAACACCAGAAACAAATATATATAGCATACATAGATCTAGAAAAAACCTTCGATAAGATAAACAGAGAATATGTATGGCAGGCACTACAAGAACAACAAGTAGAAGAAAAACTGATAAAGGCAATAAAAAGGCAATGAAAACTGTATAAGAACCTAAGTCCAAGAAATACCTAGGACAAATAATAGACAACAAAGGGGAACTTGAAGTCGAAATAAACAACAGACTACAAGCAGCAACAAGAACCTTCCAAACGATCCAGAAGATAATATTAAACAACAAGAACATATCGAGAAAAACAAAACTAATAATATACAAAGTAGTCGAAATAGTAGAAATAGAATAGTAGAAAAACAACTAGTTTTTCGGAACACTCCCGTGCATTCCGTCTTAAAAAAGACACAAGCTCATTCTCTAACAATTGTCTAGAATATAATCACAAATTCCCCGAAATAGCGAATCTTATAATCTTGCATAACTGCAACAAAGGCCCAAAGCTTAATCTCCTAGAGTCATTAGAAATCTTCAAAACAACCCGTAATCCCTCCGTTAATCTCCTAAATGAGCAAACTGATCTAATCTTTTCTCAACTTTATAATCTTACATAATCTCCGGCAGATAAGCCCTCAACTACAGACAAACAACCCCCACCAAAATTATAGTGTTATATATTCGACATTATCAATTTGTTAAGTCACTTGAAAATGACCGTCAAACGTCGAAACTTAAGTCGTGGTATGTGTAGAAATTTATATAACTGTAAATAACAAGTTGTATAACATTTTAACATAGTATAAGTGTGGTAAAAACATAGTGAATTATTCAATTCAATACAAAGTAGTATTAATCCCAACACTGCTATATGGATGCGAAACATGGACGCTAAATAGGAGTCAAAAAATCAAGATACAGACATTAGAGATGAAGTATCTAAGAAAAGTATATGGAGTAACCAGAAAAGACAGAGTCAGAAACGTGGACATAAGAAGAGAACTAAACAAAATAACAGAAGACAGACAGCTGCAATGGCTTGGACATCTACACAGAAGAGAAGACACCAACCAAACAAAAATAATATGGCAAACAAAAATAACGGCGAAAAGGAAAATGGGAAGACCAAAAAAAATGGGACAAATATGTCGAAAACATTATGGAAAGAAGAGGAATCTCAAACGCACAAATGAAGGAAAACACAAGAAATAAAAAGAGCTGGACCAAATTAATAAAAGAAAACACATGAAATAGACCAACAACAGCATTCTACACCTGAAAGGGTAGAAGAATTTCGATTATAATAATAATAATAACAGAAATGCACCAATTTACTTGCTAAAATTGACACACCAGGGTTTCTAAACCCCACATCTACCATGCTCTCTTGAAGAAAGTCATCTCTCCTTATTTCAATTCTCATTCCTTCTTATTTCAATATAATATTTATGTTTTATTTTGCATAATTCCAGGGGGTTTCAACCCCCAAAACCCCCTTAGTCTATGCCCATGCTTGGGGTGATATATACTACAACAACTATTTAGTTGAATCTAACTGACTTATCCACTGATATTTACCTATTGGTGAATTTATCCGGATGGAGAAAGCTTTGCATTCTTCGGTATTTCACCCTCAAGTCTTTCAGATTTATCTCGTACGAGGTTTGGTAATCAAAGAGTTTGAAATAGTTTTCCCTCTCGGTTGGGGCTTGAATAACTTTGCAGTTATCACAGAATAAGCTAGTGATTTGTTGGTCTGTCCCACATTTCCAACACTTGTGTCCCGAGCAGTTTACACTGTTCCTGGAAACGTTTGCTCGGAGAACTTGGAAAAGATTGCGTTGTAACAACAAACTCCTTTGATGAAACATTTTGAGGATTCTTGCTGTTGAAAGATCTTATATTGCGAGAAGGGCTTAGTAACTGTTTTTGGGGCTTTCACATGGATTGTCCTTTACACTAGCTTTACATAGACCTTTTAATAACCCAGTAAGGGAGTCCTTACAGACTATGATTAAAGAAAGATAGGTTAGTGACCATTTTCATTTTACTTTGTAAATAATTCATTTTAAAACCTAACTACATATTTTAAAACGTATAACTTCATCTAAATAAGATAATTAATAAATAGTTTTTCAATTTTAATTACATAACCGTGTATATACAATACAATATTCAAATATCCCGCGTTTAATTGCGTAAATAATTTCATAGGTAATTCATAGTTCCAAAATAATTTCATAGCTAGCGCTGACTGCATTCATAGAAATTGCTTTGCCAGTGTCGCGTCTTTCTTTAAATATTTGTGTCTGCGTAGAATATCGAATACTTTGGTGACAAAATCCTTAGATATTTATCTTTGAGAGACTTTTGGTCGTATAGACAAAGCTAAAGTTTGAGGTTTCAGTGTCTAGTGCCATCTATAAATCTCCCTAGTCATCTGTGACAGCTTCACTTCCGGTTCTGTCATTGGTGTGTCAACGTTATAAAACATGAATAAGCTGTTTGAAATTAAAGATATTGATGTTGTATCGACGTGGAATCGAATGGAATATGGGCAGGAGACAAGGTTAATAATAACTTGTTTTGCCTGCGAACTCGTGGTGTGTAATAGTTTACAGATTTTGCAGCCGAGCCAAATGTTGCAGTTTTTGCAGCTCAGCTGCCTTTGCAAGCAAGCGAGGTTTTCAAATCGAAATAAAAAGCTTTAAGACGCAATTTATGATCATTTGGTATATGGTGACCATTCGAGTTTTTATGTCTTTCCAATTTTTAATTTTCCAGAAAAACGTTTTAAGGATTTTCCAGTTCTACCTGGAACTGCAAATGGAACAATTTTTTGTCTTTTTTCACTTCTTTGTTGGATTCGAACTGCATTTTTGAACTTTTGTTCATGTTTCCAATTTTTAACTTTCCATAAAAATGTTATAAGGATTTCCGATAGAAAACCCTAAGAGTTCTACCGGGAAATGTCTTGTCAAGGATAAATAATTCAAGTATTTTACCTTGCGACTTACTCGTTAGGTAAATTATTTGAATTATTTATCCTTACATGCACGGATCTCCGGGTTTATTATGGACGTATTATAGACGATGAATTCATAGAACATGGGTTTTTCGGGTTTTACCAAAGTTTTTTAACTCCTTGAGATACAATGACGTTTTAGTGACGTATTTGATAGACATAGAGACGTATGTGATATGTGATAACATCACATGTATATGGATTTGTCAACGCGCATTTTATTCGTATGTAAAGTGGTTAAATTAAAACAAATTGATAAAATTAAAATTGTGAAGTGGCAAGTAAATAAATAGTCCAATCATTTAAGCTTAAATTAGGTAAGAATCTCGGAATTCGAGCTGTAAGTCTGTAAATACTTGTATATTGACACCCTAAAAGTTGTCTCAAAACCTACATATGGCTAAAATAACTTACCATATGTAGGTTTTGAGACAACTTTTAGGGTGTCAATATACAAGTATTTACAGACTTACAGCTGGGTATCTCTAATTCCGAGGTGAACTTACTATAATGACTGGACTAAAAAGTAAATCTCATTTTGAAAAGAAATCTCGAAAGTTTTTAAAAACCTCGAACTCACCGAGAACATCTGCGAAGTTTCGGTGGAATGGTGCAGATGGCGTCGTGTCGCAGCGCCCACCATCTTCTTCCGTCTGTCACTTGAACTTTCTCAGCAAAAATCCTTTCCGAATATTCGAATCTTCCGGACGGGGAAAAATTCGCGCGGCCGCGCCGAACCCACAGAAACGTTGCCACGCGCTTCACCCGCGTTTCTCGCCCGCTCTTGCGTCCCTCCGTTCTCTCTCGCCACCACAACTCGCGAAAATCTCTGAGAGAATCGCGGACGCGACGCGGCCGCCATTCCAATCTCTCGAACTGAACAAACTTGCAACGTACACCGTTGCCACTTCTAAATCAAAACGAAAACACAAACCAACTTGTAAATACAATTATTTGAGTTTGAAGATTTTGATAATATTAAATAGTAACATTTGTATCTTTTCTTCAAAGATTATATATGTTGACGATATCTATACAATAATTTCCTAGAAATTATAATCTTATAAGAATATATAATTGTAATCTTTGAAAAAAAAGATACAAATCTTACTATTTATTATTGTAAATACAAGCTAAATAAGTGTCATAACATTATAACATATGTTGTTGAAGCTTTTTGGCTTCAAAAGCTTATTGGCTTCTTAAGGTTTTATTTGCGTTACAGTAATCACGGGCTACAAATTACAGATCTAAACTTAAACTAGAATATTGGAGTATGGCATTTTAATGTTAAAGAATATCAATAACAATAGATTAAATAGAATGCGTAAATCTATTCAAATTGACTCCATTCAGCTGAAGTTAGTTAGTTTACAAGTTGGAAGGTTTGAATTTAGACGTGGCAACGTTGCATCGTTGTTGTTTTTCAAGAGTTTGTTGGCGTCGCGTCCGCGAATCTCTCGGAGATTTTTGAAGATTGCGGCGGCGAGAGGGAACGGATTGACGCAAGGGCGAGTTCGAAACGCGGGCCAACTGCCGGGCAACGTTTCAAAGCGTTTGGTGCGCCCGCGCGAATTTTTCCCCGGCCGGAAAGTTCGAATGTTCGGAAAGGATTTTTGCTCGGAGATTTCAAGTGACAGAGGGAGGAAGATGGCGGCTGCAGCGACACGACGCCATCTGGACCATTCCACCAAAGCACACCATTCGCATGTTCTCGGTGAGTTCGAGATTTTTATAAATTTTAGAGATTTCTTTTCAAAACAAGAAAACCTTTTATTAAATTCCCACTTTACAATTTCAATTTGATAAATTTGTCTTATTTCAAAGTACTTGTATTATTTGTTAGACTAGACGGACACGACTAGACAGACAAGACTAGAGAGACAAGACTAGACAGACAAGACTAGACAGACAAGACTAGACAGACAAGACTAGACAGACAAGACTAGACAGACAAGACTAGACAGACAAGACTAGACAGACAAGACTAGACAGACAAGACTAGACAGACAAGACTAGACAGACAAGACTAGACAGACAAGACTAGACAGACAAGACTAGACAGACAAGACTAGACAGACAAGACTAGACAGACAAGACTAGACAGACAAGACTAGACAGACAAGACTAGACAGACAAGACTAGACAGACAAGACTAGACAGACAAGACTAGACAGACAAGACTAGACAGACAAGACTAGACAGACAAGACTAGACAGACAAGACTAGACAGACAAGACTAGACAGACAAGACTAGACAGACAAGACTAGACAGACAAGACTAGACAGACAAGACTAGACAGACAAGACTAGACAGACAAGACTAGACAGACAAGACTAGACAGACAAGACTAGACAGACAAGACTAGACAGACAAGACTAGACAGACAAGACTAGACAGACAAGACTAGACAGACAAGACTAGACAGACAAGACTAGACAGACAAGACTAGACAGACAAGACTAGACAGACAAGACTAGACAGACAAGACTAGACAGACAAGACTAGACAGACAAGACTAGACAGACAAGACTAGACAGACAAGACTAGACAGACAAGACTAGACAGACAAGACTAGACAGACAAGACTAGACAGACAAGACTAGACAGACAAGACTAGACAGACAAGACTAGACAGACAAGACTAGACAGACAAGACTAGACAGACAAGACTAGACAGACAAGACTAGACAGACAAGACTAGACAGACAAGACTAGACAGACTAGACAGACAAGACTAGACAGACAAGACTAGACAGACAAGACTAGACAGACAAGACTAGACAGACAAGACTAGACAAACAAGACTAGACAGACAAGACTAGACAGACAAGACTAGACAGACAAGACTAGACAGACAAGACTAGACAGACAAGACTAGACTAGACAGACAAGACTAGACAAACAAGACTAGACAGACAAGACTAGACAGACAAGACTAGACAGACAAGACTAGACAGACAAGACTAGACAGACAAGACTAGACAGACAAGACTAGACAGACAAGACTAGACAGACAAGACTAGACAGACAAGACTAGACAGACAAGACTAGACAGACAAGACTAGACAGACAAGACTAGACAGACAAGACTAGACAGACAAGACTAGACAGACAAGACTAGACAGACAAGACTAGACAGACAAGACTAGACAGACAAGACTAGTCAGACAAGACTAGACAGACAAGACTAGACAGACAAGACTAGACAGACAAGACTAGACAGACAAGACTAGACAGACAAGACTAGACAGACAAGAGAAAAAGTGAGTTTAGGAAGTTTCTTGGTTATTTCTTTTTGAGCTACAACTTTTTTTCTTTTTTGTGAACCACTTTTTTTATTATTATTTACCTTTATTGGCATATTTACAATTCAAATATATAACAATTACTATAACAATACAACAAAACAAAAAAAAAACAAAAAATAAACAGAAAACAATCAAAAAAAGAACAAAAAACAGAACAAAACTAATAACCCAACCCAAAAATACTACAAATACTCAAACTTAAAAACTACACTTTAAAGAAACAAAAAATTATAATTCTTCGCCTGCACTATCTTTTCTCCCTCCCTAAACTCTTTCCACAATCACTCCCTTCCGCTCTAAAATTTCGCGCATTATGGGCCATCCTCTAGCTGACTAGTCCATGCACGCTTCCCAGTCTTTACATTTATTTTTCTTCCCTTCTTCCCATGTTAGCCACCTTGCCAGTACCCTCTACGCATATGGTACACAAATTCTTCCTTTCCTTAAACCAGTACCTTTTTCCCTTTTCTTCGTTGCCGCACCGAAACCTGGCTATCCTATATTGGCTACCGCTGGACCCTCTGCTTAGGTACAAAGGGAGTCTGCCGTATACTTGTACCATGTTGTACTCCCGATTGTACCTGCTTTCGTCTATACGGCATTGCCTTATCTGCAGCTCGAAAGAAAAAATAAAAAGAAAAAAAAACTATCACCTAGTTTTTTTTAAGGGGTGGCACATACAGGTGACACGCGATAACTCGACCGTTATTTTGAATACAAAACTAATTATTTGTTGAACAAAATACACTCTTAGTATTTGTTTGATTATTGAATAATAATTTAAAATAAAAACAATTACAGTAGTTACGCTTTTGACATTTTTACAACAATGTAAATTTCACAAAACACCTAGGTACGAGCAAGAAATTCAAGACCGTTTGAAACAATTGAATTAATTTGACAGATAACATAACTCCAGTGCTGCCCAAAATAAAATCAAAAACACTAGTTAAAAACACGAGTTAAATATTACATTGTTTACAAACGCATTTAAAACCATTAGTAGTCACAAACAGTTGCAAGCACGTGGCGGTCATAAAACAGCCCCAAAATGCATTCAAAACCATTAGTGCGCCACGACCAGATGTTAGGACCTATTTGTCGCTTTATCGCAATCTTAGTATAATATGTAAATATCTAATTTTAAGAACCTAGAGATAAAGTAACTATAAAATTTAAATAATTTTAAGACACAATAAAAAAAAAAATAGAATTGTTGGGTCAAAACAAAATCACGCCATTTTCGGGAATTCTCCAACCATAGATAATGTCGAAATGCGGAACTACATACTTCCTATCTTTTGTCGGGTTATATCTACATAAAATAGAAAAAAAACTTGTGTAGTGTAAGCGAATATATCGGCCTTTCAGAGCCCCCCTGTCGAGGGGCCCTGGGCACGTGCCTCGTGTGCCCTTATGGTAAAGACGGTTTTGATTATAGTTTTGTCTAAACTGACTAATCTAATTTAGTCCTTCCCAGGGTCCAAAGTAGGATACTGTAATTATTAATTCACTGTAAATTTCGAGAAAAAAATAAAGAAAATGTAGGCTGCTGAACCAAACGATTCTTGGGAAAGAAAAAAAATCTGTGGAATTATAACGCTTTAGCATATTTTTTGTTTCTCCAAAAAATAGGAATAAAAACTTTAATTTATTGCTCGTTTAAAGTTTTTATTATAAGTTAAAAGCATTAAATCTAAATTCTTGTCTCAATTCTGGGAAATCTCGTCTAAATTCTGGGAAATAATTAATTGGCTGAAAGGGGAAAGAAAATATTCTGGGAAAAGCAATAAAAACTTCGGAATTTCAAGTGGCGCTTCCTACTCTACCTAATTTTCTTCCAAGAACAGTTGTGGAATGTGTTCCAGGTAAATTTATAGTAAACAAATTGCATTCAATCCTCTTCTTGTCGTGTTTAATGTAAAATTTCATATTGTATCTGGCATTGCAAGTTCGATATATCGAACTTGCGGTAAGTTCGCGGTAGAACTATAGTTCTACCGCGAACTGCAAACGGAACTGTTGCGCGATTTTTTTAATTTTCATTCCAAACAATGGGTCCTTTATTATTGCAAATATCTATTGAATTAAGGTTTTGATTAAAAAAAATGTAAAAGGGATCTTCGATAAAACTCTTAGGATATTATTTAGTTCCGCGAATTTTTTAATGTCAAAATGTGCTGTAAAAATTGGCGTAAATAACGAAAATTGAAGTATTATTTTGTTGTTTTGACAATTATCGAGATAATTTTTTATCAAACTTAATGTAAATGTCAAAAATAGAAACATTATTTTTTTTATTTAACAATTCTCAAGTCAATATTTTGTCATAATTGGCGTAAATGTCAAAAATTTAAACAATATATTTTTTTGTTAATTTAATTTTCAACATTATTTTGTTGATTTTAAAGTGATAATAAGACCCACCTTCGGACAGCTTTACTAATTAAATCAAGGGGGGAACACTGAAATCTTCTGTTACCCTTTTATCACACGGCGAAAGGCTCACACAATGCATCTCGAGCGCCGTGTGCTAAAGAGTAACAGAAGATTTCCGTGGGCCGAGGTGCAGAAATGTGTCAAAAACGCACAGTTTTTCTCAAATTGGTTGCTACTCATTATTAGTATTTTGCACTATTCCATATCTACCAGGAACTCTATATTTTTTTCTTGTAAATTCGGTTGCCAACATATTTTTGTAATTTCGGTTGCCAGATATTATGTAGCATTGTAGCAGTCGATTAATCTCAGTCGCTTGAAAGTAGTTAGTAGGAGCTCTATAACAATTACTGGGTCTTTTTAGGACTACAGGTGGTCCTAAAAGTAGTCCTAGGTAGTCCTAAAAAGACTCAGTAATTGTTATTGAGCTCCGGAAAGGTTGAACATATTTAAATATTCAGGCTGTGTTCCGATTGTTTTAAGTTTGTAATATTTACTAGTTAATTGACTATTTGTGCAGACTTCTTGTCTAGAAAACAAAATATTTTGCACCTGCAAAAAAGATTGAAGATTTGGGGAAAAAATGTCAAATGTCAAAATTTTTGAGAAAATGTATTATTTTTGTGATTTAAACAAACCTAAACTGGTTCTCACACTGGTTCTCCCACTGGTCTTAGCAAAATATCTTGCACCTGGAAAAACGTTTTGTAGATTTCAGTAAAAAATGTGCAAAATTTCTGTAATTTAAGCAAACCTGAACATGCGGAGGCGTCGAACAAACATAAACAACGGCATCTGCGACGTCCTCGCACTTCAATCTCGGAAAACTGCGCAAGAAATCGGAATCGCAAGTGTCCTTGTTGATGAATAACAGTTCGGTATCGACTGGTCCTGGACTGATACTCTAAAAAACAAACATTTTCACAGAAAACCAAGCGATTTTAATCAATCCTTACGCAAATTCGAATTTTAGTTTCGCTCTTGGGCAACTCTTGCCGCAAAGTTTCCGTCAGGGCCGTGACGGCGTACTTGGACGCCGAATACATATTCACATTCGGAACGAACGCGACTTAATGTCCCAAAACACTGTTGATATGTATAATCTGTCCGTCCGTCTGGTGCTGCTTCATGTGGGAGATGGCCTCGCGCGTCGCGACGCTCAGCCCGAACACGTTGGTTTCCAGCACTTTGCGCCACATCGTCGGTTCGCCGTCGATCAAAGTCGTCGGTTGTGTTAAACCGGCGTTTGTTCACTAACACGGCTATCGGCCCAACGCATTTCAAGGCATACGCGAACGCGGCCACAACTTCCTCTTCCTTGGAAATGTCCGCTACGTAACAAAAGAATTTTCCTGGGTGCTTTTCCTAAATTTCCTTTTGTAGCTTTAGCAAACGTTCTTCACGCCTCGCCACACCAATCACCTAAAAACCTTTTCAATTTTTTTAATTCATCTTTTTAATTTTTTTTTTCTTACTTTCATGCCGTTTTCAATTAACGCTTTAGCGATTTCCACGCCGATTCCTGAGCTGGATCCGGTCACGAGAGCCACTTTGTCTTTCCACCTGTCCATCGATAGCACCATTTTCTCCGCTTCGTTCTCACTGACTAATTGTAAGACTAAAGCAATCTGTTTCAACGTACAAACCTTGGCAAACTTTTACTTCGGAAATTTTTGCAGAGTATGTAAGAATGTACCAATTATCTTAAGTACATGTTTGCAAAATGTTTACCTTTTGTGGTTGTTTCTTGCATTTACTTTCTAAATATTAACGTGGAAATTTTTAAATAATTTAAACAAGAAAACTTTGCAGGGTTCGTATTAGAACCGTGGTTTATTGCTTTTCTTTGTAATGTTTTTTCCTGCAAAAATAATTTGAGCAATATGGGCTTTGAGTTATTACTTAAACAAACTTTCAATGATTTTAGACCCCCACCGACCCTGTATACGCAAAAGTAAGAAAATCGTGAATTTTTTTTATCTTAAAAGTGAGATTTATAATATCCCCCTGCCCTCTTTGCCAGCAAAAGTACCATAAACTTGAATTGCAGGAAGTCAATAATAACAAAACAAACTCGCAAGATTTGCATTTGAAAAGCTTTTCAAATGAATCTTAATCACAACTAAACAAATTCCTTAATACAGAATGTATAGACTTAATCTATATATAGATCATTTTAATAGACATCGAAACTATACTCGGGCCGGCGAGAGAATGCATCTCGTCTCGACGAACTTAGCATTGTTCTGCGCATTCCCCCACTTTATTTCGAGTGCGTGGTGTTTAGTTGTCCGTATTTGAAAAACTGACGCATATTTCTTCACTCAACTGATCTGCGCGTAACTCGGTGCGTCCCTTGCCGCTCAAACCTCGGTGCGTCCCTTGCCGTTCATACCTCGGCGCAGTACAGCTGTATGAATAAAATGTATTTCACTAACTTCTCTAGGTGATCTAGTTCAGTGGTGTGCAAACCATGGATCGCGACTCCCAGAGGGGTCGATGGTACATAGAGAATCTTTGTGGGTTGTCGAATTAAACAAATATTTGGGGCATTTCGTATGGAGGTATTGGGTAGCAGTAAATAGTGAAATGTCAATATAAAAATATTTAAAAAATTGATATTTTCAAACAACATTTTCTCAAAAACTATTTTGGGGATTAGTTTCAAATTTAGTGGAGATATTGGTAGAACTGTTACGGAATATTTAGCAAATTTTCCCAATATTTTAATATTTATTTCAGGAAATATTGCAGTTTTTTGTAAATTACACCTTGAAAATCAAATTTGTAAACAATGAAATTTCCAAACTTAATTTTCTCAATAACTAATTTGGGGATTTGTTTCAAATTTTGTAGAGATGTTGGTATATCTGTTCCGGAATATTTAGCAAATTTTCACAATTTTTTAATATTTATTTCAGCAACTATTGCAGTTTTTTATAAATCACACCTTGAACATGAAATTTGTAAACAATTAAATTTTTAAACTTAATTTTCTCAAAAACTAATTTGCGGATTTTTTTCATATTTTGTTGAGATGTTGGTATAATTGTTCCGGAATATTTAGCAAATGTTCACAATTTTTATTATTTATTTCAGCAAATATTGCAGTTTTTTGTAAATTCCACCTTGAAAATCTTTGTAAACATTGAAATTTTCAAAGTTAATTTTCTTAAAAACCAATTTGGGGATTTGTTTCAAATTTTCTGGAGATATTGAACTCTTCCGGAATATTTAGGAATGGCACGAAAAACTCGAAGACCCGCAAGAAGATAAGGAGGAGCAAGCACATGGGCAGGGGCAGGGTTTTTGAACGTTGCAGGTTGGACAGATGGGTCGTGGAACCAAGGCTGGGATGACGATGGATTGCTTACAGGAGCAGAGATCACCTACAGGTTTGAGACTGGGAATTCCTCCAATTTGTTTGCAGACTATTCTTGGTTTGGTGATGTCTTCGATCTTCAGTTTCGTGAGCTTCACAGGACGGACTACCACGGGAGCGCATTTGCTGCCGCCATGGCACATATCGACGCCCTCACCAAAGTAACAGACACTCGCAGCGTGTATCTGAAGAAGAAGAAAAAGTTAGATCCTGGTAACTGATATATTCTTTTTATTTACTTACCTGGGCTATGAGGGCAAACGTCAAGATGATTGCAGGATTCATTTTTGATCGATTGTCGACTGTTTGATGCAGGATTCGGCGAGACGCGGCCGTTTTATACTAGACGGTTGTTTGGGTTTTCGGTACGTTCGATGCTGCAGGAGGTTAAACGCCTCGCGGGAAAATACGTCAGCGACGTTTATTTCTACAATAGATCTCGATTGTTTTTGTTCGCGAACACGACGTTCACGTGTTCGCTGCAGCTTTATCTGCCATTCAGATCCCTGACAGACACACAGACACTTCGTTAAATTCATTAAGAATTCCATGATACATGTCAAAATGACAAGTTACTGAAATGCCAATTTAAATATGATAAAAAAATTATGATATAAATGACACTTTATCTTTTGACAAAACTGATATAAGTACTTAGAGAGTCATAGTAGATATGTTATTTTTACATTTCTATTATAACTCTCATTATAATAAAAATGCCATTTGACTTGTAGTCAAAATGTAATTTCTATTATAACACTTATTATAATAAAAATGTCATTTGACCTATAATCAAAATGTCATTTCTATTACAACTGTCATTATAATAAGAATGCCATTTGACTTATACTCAAAATGTCATTCCTATTATTACTCTCATTATAATAAGAATGGCATTTGACTTATAATCAAAATGTCATTTCTATTATTACAAATAAGAATTATTACAAATTAGAAGTTGCTGTGGGGAGTATTGGAGATCTTGAGGTAGGAATCGGATTGTTGAAGTTGAAGTGTTGAAGTGAAGAGGATTTTGAAAATAAAAATAACAATCGTCATATTTTGGGTTTCTTTGGCGAAGACAATTTTGAGGAAAATTTTAAATCGTTGAAATCGCAAAAATCTGTGGGTTTGCCATTTGAGGTTGCCGGAGAAATTGACCTCACGTCATCAACCGTGCGAAGGAGTAAGAAGGTTGCGAGGAAAAGTTTCCTCGATGGCGACGAACAGAGCCTCGAGGAGCTACTGGAGGGCTCAGATATTTTGAGGCCGAGGAGCAAAGGCCCGAAATTTTCAAATTTCGGCGCAAGGCGCTCCAAACACATCGAGTCAACCAAAGCTTTCTTTGAGCAGAAACAAGCCGAGGTTCTTGAAACCTCAAACGTTGACGATTCCCAAGCCAAAATTGGAGACACCTTTGATGGAACGGATAGGAGAAAGCCCAAAGTTGAGGATAATACCGAAAATGCGACTGATTTTGACGTTCCAAGCATTAAAAATGAAGAAAAAGTTGTTGAGAAGAAAGGGCCTGTTCTAATTGAAGAAGTTGAGAACGCACAACCCGGAAAATCTCACGAACATACCCGTACGAGTCTTAAGGAAGATTTTGGTGAGTTTGATAAGAATAGCCTCAAAGGTGTAGATATACCAGAAGGTTTAGCACCTAAAACTACGGTTTTTCAACAACATAATCCATTTTATGAGTGCACGAGGAGGTTTGGTATCAGATGTGAGGATAATTTTGGTGAGGCTGCGCACAAAGCTGTAAACATGACTTTTATTGAAGAGAACGTGCGTAAAATATCTCCTGAAGATAAGGTTGACATTGAGGAAAATTGAACGGAGGAGAAATTGCGGTTGGTGAGGTTCGCAAGGTCCGTGAGCCGCGAAGAGCACGAGGAACTGACGGACGAGGACAAACATTTGATACAATACGCGAGGCGGAAGAGCATGCTGATGGAAGAAATCGTCCCCGAGGACTTATCGATCCAAGACAAACATCTGCGGATCTTCCACGACATGATAGAAACCTCGGACGAGGTCACGGTTGAGGAGTTTGAAGAGTTTCGGGGACACTACAAGGACGTCGTGTCCAGTTTGAAGAACAGATTCCGTAAAAACGAGAAAAATGATGTGGAGGTTGTAGAAGATGGTTTGAGGTTTATTGTTGGAGATATCGAGGACGAGAGTGAGGTATTGCAGTGGTTCCAAGAAGAGGAAAGTGCAGAAGATTGTGGTGAGGTTGTTCAGAAGAGGTTGCAAGAAGAGGAAATTGAGGATGGGAGGCAAGTTTCGAAGCGGTTACAACAAGAGGGAACTGTGAATGATTGTGGTGAGGTTCTTCAGAAGAGGTCACATGAAGAGGAAAGTGGGGATCATTGTGGTGAGGTTCTTCAGAAGAGGTCACATGAAGAGGAAAGTGGGGATCATTGTGGTGAGGTTGTTCAGAAGAGGTCACACAAAGATGAGGTTGAGGATGAGCGGGAGGTTTCCAAGTTGTTACAAGAAGAGGAAATTGTGAATGAATGCGGTGAGGTTGTTCAGAAGAGGTTACAAGAAAAGGAACTTGTTGATTATGGTGGTGAGGTCGTCCAGAAGAGGTTACAAGAAGAGGAACGTGTAGATTATGGTTGTGAGGTCGTCCAGAAGAGGTTACAAGAAGAGGAAAGTGTGGATGGTTGTGGTGAGGTTGTTCTGAAGAGATCGTAAGAAGATGAGATTGAGGATGAGAAGGAAGTTTCCAAGTTGCTACAAGAAGAGAGAAGTGTGAATGAGCGTGGTGAGGTTGTTCAGAAGAGATTACAAGAAAAGGACAGTGTGAATGAGTGTGGTGAAGTTGTACAGAAGAGGTTACAAGAACAGGACACTGTAGTTGGTTGTGGTGAGGTTGTTCAGAAGAAGATGCAAGTAGAGAAAACTGTGAACTATTGTGATGAGGTTGATAGGAAGAAGTTACAAGAAGTGAATCTATGGATCATTCTGATGAGGTTGATCGGAAGATGTCACAAGAAGAGGAAAGTGTGGATAATTGTGGTGAGGTTGCTCAGAATAGGTCACAAGAAAAGGAGATTGAGGTATCGCAGTGGTTACTAGAAGAGGTAACGGCTGGAGAAGCTGAGGATAAAGTTGTTGAGGATTTGGGAGATTCTAGGAAGTTTAGCGCAAGTTTCGAAGACATAGTGAAGGTCTGTGGGAATTTGAGGGTGGCTGGCGGGAAGGTTGAGGTTCCGATTGAGGATTTGAGGTCGCAGAGGAAGGAAAAGAAGTTGGGTGAGATGGTGTATGCGAATTTGGCGGATTTGAGGTCAAGACACCAAAGTAATTTGAAGGAGTCTCGGACTAATTTGAGGATGGGAGTAGAAGATTTGAGGTTGGGCAATGAAGTTGACGATAAGAGGGTTGATGAGGTTGTTTATGCGAATTTGAAAGAATTGTCGGTTATATCGAGAGATAATTCAAGGATGGGAGGAGGTGTGAGGTTGGGTGAGGGCGAATGAACCAATAAAGAAGATAAGTTATACTACGAATGGCATTTGACTTATATTCAATATGTCATTTTGACATTTCTATTATAACACTTATTATAATAAAAATGCCATTTGACTTCTAATCAAAATGTCATTTCTGTTATAACTGTCATTATAATAAAATTGTCAATTGACTTATAATCAAAATTTCATTTCTATTATTACTTTCATTATAATCAAAATATCATTTCTATTATTACTGTCATTATAATAAGAATGACATTTGACTTATAATCAAAATGTCATTTCTATTATTACTGTCATTATAATAAGAATGGCATTTGACTTATAATCAATATGTCATTTTGACATTTCTATTATAACATTTATTATAATAAATATGCCATTTGACTTCTAATCAAAATGTCATTTCTGTTATAACTGTCATTATAATAAAATTGTCAATTGACTTATAATCAAAATTTCATTTCTATTATTACTTTCATTATAATCAAAATGTCATTTCTATTATTACTGTCATTATAATAAGAATGACATTTGACTTATAATCAAAATGTCATTTCTATTATTACTCTCATTATAATAAGAATGGGATTTGACTTATAATCAATATGTCATTTTGACATTTCTATTATAACACTTATTATAATAAAAATGCCATTTGATTTCTAATCAAAATGTCATTTCTGTTATAACTGTCATTATAATAAAATTGTCAATTGACTTATAATCAAAATTTCATTTCTATTATTACTTTTATTATAATCAAAATGTCATTTCTATTATTACTGTCATTATAATAAGAATGACATTTGACTTATAATCAAAATGTCATTTCTATTATTACTGTCATTATAATAAGAATGGCATTTGACTTATAATCAATATGTCATTTTGACATTTCTATTATAACATTTATTATAATAAATATGCCATTTGACTTCTAATCAAAATGTCATTTCTGTTATAACTGTCATTATAATAAAATTGTCAATTGACTTATAATCAAAATTTCATTTCTATTATTACTTTCATTATAATCAAAATGTCATTTCTATTATTACTGTCATTATAATAAGAATTACATTTGACTTATAATCAAAATGTCATTACTATTATTACTGTCATTATAATAAGAATGGCATTTGATTTATAATCAATATGTCATTTTGACATTTCTATTATAACACTTAGTATAATAAAAATGCCATTTGACTTCTAATCAAAATGTCATTTCTGTTATAACTGTCATTATAATAAAATTGTCAATTGACTTATAATCAAAATTTCATTTCTATTATTACTTTCATTATAATCAAAATGTCATTTCTATTATTACTGTCATTATGATAAGAATTATATTTGACTTATAATCAAAATGTCATTTCTATTATTACTGTCATTATAATAAGAATGGCATTTGACTTATAATCAATATGTCATTTTGACATTTCTATTATAACACTTATAATTAAAATGCCATTTGATTTCTAATCAAAATGTCATTTTTGTTATAACTGTCATTATAATAAAATTGTCAATTGACTTATAATCAAAATTTCATTTCTATTATTACTTTCATTATAATCAAAATGTCATTTCTATTATTACTGCCATTATAATAAGAATGACATTTGACTTATAAACAATATGTCATTTCTATTATTACTGTCATTATAATAAGAATGGCATTTGACTTATAATCAATAAGTCATTTTGACATTTCTATTATAACACTTATTATAATAAAAATGCCATTTGACTTCTAATCAAAAAGTCATTTCTGTTATAACTGTCAATATAATAAAACTGTCAATTGACTTATAATCAAAATTTCATTTCTATTATTACTTTCATTATAATCAAAATGTCATTTCTATTATTACTGTCATTATAATAAGAATGACATTTGACTTATAATCAAAATGTCAATTCTATTATTACTCTCATTATAATAAGAATGGGATTTGACTTATAATCAATATGTCATTTTGACATTTCTATTATAACACTTATTATAATAAAAATGCCATTTGATTTCTAATCAAAATGTCATTTCTGTTATAACTGTCATTATAATAAAATTGTCAATTGACTTATAATCAAAATTTCATTTCTAATATTACTTATATTATAATCAAAATGTCATTTCTATTATTACTGTCATTATAATAAGAATGACATTTGACTTATAATCAAAATGTCATTTCTATTATTACTGTCATTATAATAAGAATGGCATTTGACTTATAATCAATATGTCATTTTGACATTTCTATTATAACATTTATTATAATAAATATGCCATTTGACTTCTAATCAAAATGTCATTTCTGTTATAACTGTCATTATAATAAAATTGTCAATTGACTTATAATCAAAATTTCATTTCTATTATTACTTTCATTATAATCAAAATGTCATTTCTATTATTACTGTCATTATAATAAGAATTACATTTGACTTATAATCAAAATGTCATTTCTATTATTACTGTCATTATAATAAGAATGGCATTTGATTTATAATCAATATGTCATTTTGACATTTCTATTATAACACTTAGTATAATAAAAATGCCATTTGACTTCTAATCAAAATGTCATTTCTGTTATAACTGTCATTATAATAAAATTGTCAATTGACTTATAATCAAAATTTCATTTCTATTATTACTTTCATTATAATCAAAATGTCATTTCTATTATTACTGTCATTATGATAAGAATTATATTTGACTTATAATCAAAATGTCATTTCTATTATTACTGTCATTATAATAAGAATGGCATTTGACTTATAATCAATATGTCATTTTGACATTTCTATTATAACACTTATTATAATAAAAATGCCATTTGATTTCTAATCAAAATGTCATTTATGTTATAACTGTCATTATAATAAAATTGTCAATTGACTTATAATCAAAATTTCATTTCTATTATTACTTTCATTATAATCAAAATGTCATTTCTATTATTACTGCCATTATAATAAGAATGACATTTGACTTATAAACAATATGTCATTTCTATTATTACTGTCATTATAATAAGAATGGCATTTGACTTATAATCAATATGTCATTTTGACATTTCTATTATAACACTTATTATAATAAAAATGCCATTTGACTTCTAATCAAAATGTCATTTCTGTTATAACTGTCAATATAATAAAATTGTCAATTGACTTATAATCAAAATTTCATTTCTATTATTACTTTCATTATAATCAAAATGTCATTTCTATTATTACTGTCATTATAATTAGAATTACATTTGACTTATAATCAAAATGTAATTTCTGTTATTACTGTCATTATAATAAGAATGGCATTTCACTTATAATCAATATGTCATTTTGACATTTCTATTATAACACTTATTATAATCAAAATTGCATTTGACTTCCAATCAAAATGTCATTTGTGTTATAACTGTCATTATAATAAAATTGTCAATTGACTTATAATCAAAATTTCATTTCTATTATTACTTTCATTATAATCAAAATGTCATTTCTATTATGACTGTCATTATAATAAGAATGACATTTGACTTATAATCAAAATGTCATTTCTATTATTACTGTCATTGTAATAAGAATGGCACTTCACTTATAATCAATATGTCATTTTGACATTTCTATTATAACACTTATTATAATGAAAATGCCATTTGATTTCTAATCAAAATGTCATTTCTGTTATAACTGTCATTATAATAAAATTGTCAATTGCCTAATAATCAAAATTTCACTTCTATTATTACTTTCATTATAATCAAAATGTCGTTTCTATTATTACTGTCATTATAATAAGAATTACATTTGACTTATAATCAATATGTCATTTTGACATTTCTCTTATAACACTTATTATAATAAAAATGCCATTTGACTTCTAATCAAAATGTCATTTCTGTTATAACTGTCATTATAATAAAATTGTCAATTGACTTATAATCAAAATTTCATTTCTATTATTACTTTCATTATAATCAAAATGTCATTTCTATTGTTACTGTTATTATAATAAGAATGACATTTGACTTATAATCAATATGTCATTTCTATTATTACTGTCATTATAATAAGAATGGCATTTGACTTATAATCAATATGTCATTTTGACATTTCTATTATAACACTTATTATAATCAAAATGCCATTTGACTTCTAATCGAAATGTCATTTCTGTTATAACTGTCAATATAATAAAATTGTCAATTGACTTATAATCAAAATTTCATTTCTATTATTACTTTCATTATAATCAAAATGTCATTTCTATTATTACTGTCATTATAATAAGAATTACATTTGACTTATAATCAAAATGTCATTTCTATTATTACTGTCATTATAATAAGAATGGCATTTGATTTATAATCAATATGTCATTTTGACATTTCTATTATAACACTTAGTATAATAAAAATGCCATTTGACTTCTAATCAAAAAGTCATTTCTGTTATAACTGTCATTATAATAAAATTGTCAATTGACTTATAATCAAAATTTCATTTCTATTATTACTTTCATTATAATCAAAATGTCATTTCTATTATTACTGTCATTATGATAAGAATTATATTTGACTTATAATCAAAATGTCATTTCTATTATTACTGTCATTATAATAAGAATGGCATTTGACTTATAATCAATATGTCATTTTGACATTTCTATTATAACACTTATAATAAAAATGCCATTTGATTTCTAATCAAAATGTCATTTTTGTTATAACTGTCATTATAATAAAATTGTCAATTGACTTATAATCAAAATTTCATTTCTATTATTACTTTCATTATAATCAAAATGTCATTTCTATTATTACTGCCATTATAATAAGAATGACATTTGACTTATAAACAATATGTCATTTCTATTATTACTGTCATTATAATAAGAATGGCATTTGACTTATAATCAATAAGTCATTTTGTCATTTCTATTATAACACTTATTATAATAAAAATGCCATTTGACTTCTAATCAAAAAGTCATTTCTGTTATAACTGTCAATATAATAAAACTGTCAATTGACTTATAATCAAAATTTCATTTCTATTATTACTTTCATTATAATCAAAATGTCATTTCTATTATTACTGTCATTATAATAAGAATGACATTTGACTTATAATCAAAATGTCAATTCTATTATTACTCTCATTATAATAAGAATGGGATTTGACTTATAATCAATATGTCATTTTGACATTTCTATTATAACACTTATTATAATAAAAATGCCATTTGATTTCTAATCAAAATGTCATTTCTGTTATAACTGTCATTATAATAAAATTGTCAATTGACTTATAATCAAAATTTCATTTCTAATATTACTTATATTATAATCAAAATGTCATTTCTATTATTACTGTCATTATAATAAGAATGACATTTGACTTATAATCAAAATGTCATTTCTATTATTACTGTCATTATAATAAGAATGGCATTTGACTTATAATCAATATGTCATTTTGACATTTCTATTATAACATTTATTATAATAAATATGCCATTTGACTTCTAATCAAAATGTCATTTCTGTTATAACTGTCATTATAATAAAATTGTCAATTGACTTATAATCAAAATTTCATTTCTATTATTACTTTCATTATAATCAAAATGTCATTTCTATTATTACTGTCATTATAATAAGAATTACATTTGACTTATAATCAAAATGTCATTTCTATTATTACTGTCATTATAATAAGAATGGCATTTGATTTATAATCAATATGTCATTTTGACATTTCTATTATAACACTTAGTATAATAAAAATGCCATTTGACTTCTAATCAAAATGTCATTTCTGTTATAACTGTCATTATAATAAAATTGTCAATTGACTTATAATCAAAATTTCATTTCTATTATTACTTTCATTATAATCAAAATGTCATTTCTATTATTACTGTCATTATGATAAGAATTATATTTGACTTATAATCAAAATGTCATTTCTATTATTACTGTCATTATAATAAGAATGGCATTTGACTTATAATCAATATGTCATTTTGACATTTCTATTATAACACTTATTATAATAAAAATGCCATTTGATTTCTAATCAAAATGTCATTTATGTTATAACTGTCATTATAATAAAATTGTCAATTGACTTATAATCAAAATTTCATTTCTATTATTACTTTCATTATAATCAAAATGTCATTTCTATTATTACTGCCATTATAATAAGAATGACATTTGACTTATAAACAATATGTCATTTCTATTATTACTGTCATTATAATAAGAATGGCATTTGACTTATAATCAATATGTCATTTTGACATTTCTATTATAACACTTATTATAATAAAAATGCCATTTGACTTCTAATCAAAATGTCATTTCTGTTATAACTGTCAATATAATAAAATTGTCAATTGACTTATAATCAAAATTTCATTTCTATTATTACTTTCATTATAATCAAAATGTCATTTCTATTATTACTGTCATTATAATAAGAATGACATTTGACTTATAATCAAAATGTAATTTCTGTTATTACTGTCATTATAATAAGAATGGCATTTCACTTATAATCAATATGTCATTTTGACATTTCTATTATAACACTTATTATAATCAAAATTGCATTTGACTTCCAATCAAAATGTCATTTGTGTTATAACTGTCATTATAATAAAATTGTCAATTGACTTATAATCAAAATTTCATTTCTATTATTACTTTCATTATAATCAAAATGTCATTTCTATTATGACTGTCATTATAATAAGAATGACATTTGACTTATAATCAAAATGTCATTTCTATTATTACTGTCATTGTAATAAGAATGGCACTTCACTTATAATCAATATGTCATTTTGACATTTCTATTATAACACTTATTATAATGAAAATGCCATTTGATTTCTAATCAAAATGTCATTTCTGTTATAACTGTCATTATAATAAAATTGTCAATTGCCTAATAATCAAAATTTCACTTCTATTATTACTTTCATTATAATCAAAATGTCGTTTCTATTATTACTGTCATTATAATAAGAATTACATTTGACTTATAATCAAAATGTCATTTCTATTATTACTGTCATTATAATAAAAATGCCATTTGACTTCTAATCAAAATGTCATTTCTGTTATAACTGTCATTATAATAAAATTGTCAATTGACTTATAATCAAAATTTCATTTCTATTATTACTTTCATTAGAATCAAAATGTCATTTCTATTATTACTGTCATTATAATAAGAATGGCATTTGACTTATAATCAATATGTCATTTTGACATTTCTATTATAACACTTATTATAATCAAAATGCCATTTGATTTCTAATCAAAATGTCATTTCTGTTATAACTGTCATTATAATAAGAATGGCATTTGACTTATAATCAATATGTCATTTTGACATTTCTATTATAACACTTATTATAATAAAAATGCCATTTGACTTCTAATCCAAATGTCATTTCTGTTATAACTGTCATTATAATAAAATTGTCAATTGACTTATAATCAAAATTTCATTTCTATTACTTTCATTATAATCAAAAGTCATTTCTATTATTACTGTCATTATAATAAGAATGACATTTGACTTATAATCAAAATGTCATTTCTATTATTACTGTCATTATAATAAGAATGACATTTGACTTATAATCAAAATGTCATTTCTATTATTACTGTTATTATAATAAGAATGACACTTGACTTATAATCAAAATGTCATTTCTATTATTACTGTCATTATAATAAGAATGGCATTTGACTTATAATCAATATGTCATTTTGACATTTCTATTATAACACTTATTTTAATAAAAATGCCATTTGACTTCTAATCAAAATGTCATTTCTGTTATAACTGTCATTATAATAAAATTGTCAATTGACTTATAATCAAAATTTCAATTCTATTATTACTTTCATTATAATCAAAATGTCATTTCTATTATTACTGTCATTATAATAAGTATTACATTTGACTTATAATCAAAATGTCATATCTATTATTACTGTCATTATAATAAGAATGGCATTTGACTTATAATCAAAATGTCAATTCTATTATTACTCTCATTATAATAAGAATGGGATTTGACTTATAATCAATATGTCATTTTGACATTTCTATTATAACACTTATTATAAAAAAAATGCCATTTGATTTCTAATCAAAATGTCATTTCTGTTATAACTGTCATTATAATAAAATTGTCAATTGACTTATAATCAAAATTTCATTTCTAATATTACTTATATTATAATCAAAATGTCATTTCTATTATTACTGTCATTATAATAAGAATGACATTTGACTTATAATCAAAATGTCATTTCTATTATTACTGTCATTATAATAAGAATGGCATTTGACTTATAATCAATATGTCATTTTGACATTTCTATTATAACATTTATTATAATAAATATGCCATTTGACTTCTAATCAAAATGTCATTTCTGTTATAACTGTCATTATAATAAAATTGTCAATTGACTTATAATCAAAATTTCATTTCTATTATTACTTTCATTATAATCAAAATGTCATTTCTATTATTACTGTCATTATAATAAGAATTACATTTGACTTATAATCAAAATGTCATTTCTATTATTACTGTCATTATAATAAGAATGGCATTTGATTTATAATCAATATGTCATTTTGACATTTCTATTATAACACTTAGTATAATAAAAATGCCATTTGACTTCTAATCAAAATGTCATTTCTGTTATAACTGTCATTATAATAAAATTGTCAATTGACTTATAATCAAAATTTCATTTCTATTATTACTTTCATTATAATCAAAATGTCATTTCTATTATTACTGTCATTATGATAAGAATTATATTTGACTTATAATCAAAATGTCATTTCTATTATTACTGTCATTATAATAAGAATGGCATTTGACTTATAATCAATATGTCATTTTGACATTTCTATTATAACACTTATTATAATAAAAATGCCATTTGATTTCTAATCAAAATGTCATTTATGTTATAACTGTCATTATAATAAAATTGTCAATTGACTTATAATCAAAATTTCATTTCTATTATTACTTTCATTATAATCAAAATGTCATTTCTATTATTACTGCCATTATAATAAGAATGACATTTGACTTATAAACAATATGTCATTTCTATTATTACTGTCATTATAATAAGAATGGCATTTGACTTATAATCAATATGTCATTTTGACATTTCTATTATAACACTTATTATAATAAAAATGCCATTTGACTTCTAATCAAAATGTCATTTCTGTTATAACTGTCAATATAATAAAATTGTCAATTGACTTATAATCAAAATTTCATTTCTATTATTACTTTCATTATAATCAAAATGTCATTTCTATTATTACTGTCATTATAATTAGAATTACATTTGACTTATAATCAAAATGTAATTTCTGTTATTACTGTCATTATAATAAGAATGGCATTTCACTTATAATCAATATGTCATTTTGACATTTCTATTATAACACTTATTATAATCAAAATTGCATTTGACTTCCAATCAAAATGTCATTTGTGTTATAACTGTCATTATAATAAAATTGTCAATTGACTTATAATCAAAATTTCATTTCTATTATTACTTTCATTATAATCAAAATGTCATTTCTATTATGACTGTCATTATAATAAGAATGACATTTGACTTATAATCAAAATGTCATTTCTAATATTACTGTCATTGTAATAAGAATGGCACTTCACTTATAATCAATATGTCATTTTGACATTTCTATTATAACACTTATTATAATGAAAATGCCATTTGATTTCTAATCAAAATGTCATTTCTGTTATAACTGTCATTATAATAAAATTGTCAATTGCCTAATAATCAAAATTTCACTTCTATTATTACTTTCATTATAATCAAAATGTCGTTTCTATTATTACTGTCATTATAATAAGAATTACATTTGACTTATAATCAAAATGTCATTTCTATTATTACTGTCATTATAATAAAAATGCCATTTGACTTCTAATCAAAATGTCATTTCTGTTATAACTGTCATTATAATAAAATTGTCAATTGACTTATAATCAAAATTTCATTTCTATTATTACTTTCATTAGAATCAAAATGTCATTTCTATTATTACTGTCATTATAATAAGAATGGCATTTGACTTATAATCAATATGTCATTTTGACATTTCTATTATAACACTTATTATAATCAAAATGCCATTTGACTTCTAATCAAAATGTCATTTCTATTATTACTGTCATTATAATAAGAATGGCATTTGACTTATAATCAATATGTCATTTTGACATTTCTATTATAACACTTATTATAATAAAAATGCCATTTGACTTCTAATCCAAATGTCATTTCTGTTATAACTGTCATTATAATAAAATTGTCAATTGACTTATAATCAAAATTTCATTTCTATTACTTTCATTATAATCAAAAGTCATTTCTATTATTACTGTCATTATAATAAGAATGACATTTGACTTATAATCAAAATGTCATTTCTATTATTACTGTCATTATAATAAGAATGACATTTGACTTATAATCAAAATGTCATTTCTATTATTACTGTTATTATAATAAGAATGACACTTGACTTATAATCAAAATGTCATTTCTATTATTACTGTCATTATAATAAGAATGGCATTTGACTTATAATCAATATGTCATTTTGACATTTCTATTATAACACTTATTTTAATAAAAATGCCATTTGACTTCTAATCAAAATGTCATTTCTGTTATAACTGTCATTATAATAAAATTGTCAATTGACTTATAATCAAAATTTCAATTCTATTATTACTTTCATTATAATCAAAATGTCATTTCTATTATTACTGTCATTATAATAAGTATTACATTTGACTTATAATCAAAATGTCATATCTATTATTACTGTCATTATAATAAGAATGGCATTTGACTTATAATCAATATGTCATTTTGACATTTCTATTATAACACTTATTATAATAAAAATGCCATTTGACTTCTAATCAAAATGTCATTTCTGTTATAACTGTCATTATAATAAAATTGTCAATTGACTTATAATCAAAATTTAATTTCTATTATTACTTTCATTATAATCAAAATGTCATTTCTATTATTACTGTTATTATAATAAGAATGACATTTGACTTATAATCAAAATGTCATTTCTATTATTACTGTCATTATAATAAGAATGGCATTTGACTTATAATCAATATGTTCTATTATAACACTTATAATAAAAATGCCATTTGATTTCTAATCAAAATGTCATTTTTGTTATAACTGTCATTATAATAAAATTGTCAATTGACTTATAATCAAAATTTCATTTCTATTATTACTTTCATTATAATCAAAATGTCATTTCTATTATTACTGCCATTATAATAAGAATGACATTTGACTTATAAACAATATGTCATTTCTATTATTACTGTCATTATAATAAGAATGGCATTTGACTTATAATCAATAAGTCATTTTGACATTTCTATTATAACACTTATTATAATAAAAATGCCATTTGACTTCTAATCAAAAAGTCATTTCTGTTATAACTGTCAATATAATAAAACTGTCAATTGACTTATAATCAAAATTTCATTTCTATTATTACTTTCATTATAATCAAAATGTCATTTCTATTATTACTGTCATTATAATAAGAATGACATTTGACTTATAATCAAAATGTCAATTCTATTATTACTCTCATTATAATAAGAATGGGATTTGACTTATAATCAATATGTCATTTTGACATTTCTATTATAACACTTATTATAATAAAAATGCCATTTGATTTCTAATCAAAATGTCATTTCTGTTATAACTGTCATTATAATAAAATTGTCAATTGACTTATAATCAAAATTTCATTTCTAATATTACTTATATTATAATCAAAATGTCATTTCTATTATTACTGTCATTATAATAAGAATGACATTTGACTTATAATCAAAATGTCATTTCTATTATTACTGTCATTATAATAAGAATGGCATTTGACTTATAATCAATATGTCATTTTGACATTTCTATTATAACATTTATTATAATAAATATGCCATTTGACTTCTAATCAAAATGTCATTTCTGTTATAACTGTCATTATAATAAAATTGTCAATTGACTTATAATCAAAATTTCATTTCTATTATTACTTTCATTATAATCAAAATGTCATTTCTATTATTACTGTCATTATAATAAGAATTACATTTGACTTATAATCAAAATGTCATTTCTATTATTACTGTCATTATAATAAGAATGGCATTTGATTTATAATCAATATGTCATTTTGACATTTCTATTATAACACTTAGTATAATAAAAATGCCATTTGACTTCTAATCAAAATGTCATTTCTGTTATAACTGTCATTATAATAAAATTGTCAATTGACTTATAATCAAAATTTCATTTCTATTATTACTTTCATTATAATCAAAATGTCATTTCTATTATTACTGCCATTATAATAAGAATGACATTTGACTTATAAACAATATGTCATTTCTATTATTACTGTCATTATAATAAGAATGGCATTTGACTTATAATCAATATGTCATTTTGACATTTCTATTATAACACTTATTATAATAAAAATGCCATTTGATTTCTAATCAAAATGTCATTTATGTTATAACTGTCATTATAATAAAATTGTCAATTGACTTATAATCAAAATTTCATTTCTATTATTACTTTCATTATAATCAAAATGTCATTTCTATTATTACTGCCATTATAATAAGAATGACATTTGACTTATAAACAATATGTCATTTCTATTATTACTGTCATTATAATAAGAATGGCATTTGACTTATAATCAATATGTCATTTTGACATTTCTATTATAACACTTATTATAATAAAAATGCCATTTGACTTCTAATCAAAATGTCATTTCTGTTATAACTGTCAATATAATAAAATTGTCAATTGACTTATAATCAAAATTTCATTTCTATTATTACTTTCATTATAATCAAAATGTCATTTCTATTATTACTGTCATTATAATTAGAATTACATTTGACTTATAATCAAAATGTAATTTCTGTTATTACTGTCATTATAATAAGGATGGCATTTCACTTATAATCAATATGTCATTTTGACATTTCTATTATAACACTTATTATAATCAAAATTGCATTTGACTTCCAATCAAAATGTCATTTGTGTTATAACTGTCATTATAATAAAATTGTCAATTGACTTATAATCAAAATTTCATTTCTATTATTACTTTCATTATAATCAAAATGTCATTTCTATTATGACTGTCATTATAATAAGAATGACATTTGACTTATAATCAAAATGTCATTTCTATTATTACTGTCATTGTAATAAGAATGGCACTTCACTTATAATCAATATGTCATTTTGACATTTCTATTATAACACTTATTATAATGAAAATGCCATTTGATTTCTAATCAAAATGTCATTTCTGTTATAACTGTCATTATAATAAAATTGTCAATTGCCTAATAATCAAAATTTCACTTCTATTATTACTTTCATTATAATCAAAATGTCGTTTCTATTATTACTGTCATTATAATAAGAATTACATTTGACTTATAATCAAAATGTCATTTCTATTATTACTGTCATTATAATAAAAATGCCATTTGACTTCTAATCAAAATGTCATTTCTGTTATAACTGTCATTATAATAAAATTGTCAATTGACTTATAATCAAAATTTCATTTCTATTATTACTTTCATTAGAATCAAAATGTCATTTCTATTATTACTGTCATTATAATAAGAATGGCATTTGACTTATAATCAATATGTCATTTTGACATTTCTATTATAACACTTATTATAATCAAAATGCCATTTGACTTCTAATCAAAATGTCATTTCTATTATTACTGTCATTATAATAAGAATGGCATTTGACTTATAATCAATATGTCATTTTGACATTTCTATTATAACACTTATTATAATAAAAATGCCATTTGACTTCTAATCCAAATGTCATTTCTGTTATAACTGTCATTATAATAAAATTGTCAATTGACTTATAATCAAAATTTCATTTCTATTACTTTCATTATAATCAAAAGTCATTTCTATTATTACTGTCATTATAATAAGAATGACATTTGACTTATAATCAAAATGTCATTTCTATTATTACTGTCATTATAATAAGAATGACATTTGACTTATAATCAAAATGTCATTTCTATTATTACTGTTATTATAATAAGAATGACACTTGACTTATAATCAAAATGTCATTTCTATTATTACTGTCATTATAATAAGAATGGCATTTGACTTATAATCAATATGTCATTTTGACATTTCTATTATAACACTTATTTTAATAAAAATGCCATTTGACTTCTAATCAAAATGTCATTTCTGTTATAACTGTCATTATAATAAAATTGTCAATTGACTTATAATCAAAATTTCAATTCTATTATTACTTTCATTATAATCAAAATGTCATTTCTATTATTACTGTCATTATAATAAGTATTACATTTGACTTATAATCAAAATGTCATATCTATTATTACTGTCATTATAATAAGAATGGCATTTGACTTATAATCAATATGTCATTTTGACATTTCTATTATAACACTTATTATAATAAAAATGCCATTTGACTTCTAATCAAAATGTCATTTCTGTTATAACTGTCATTATAATAAAATTGTCAATTGACTTATAATCAAAATTTAATTTCTATTATTACTTTCATTATAATCAAAATGTCATTTCTATTATTACTGTTATTATAATAAGAATGACATTTGACTTATAATCAAAATGTCATTTCTATTATTACTGTCATTATAATAAGAATGGCATTTGACTTATAATCAATATGTCATTTTGACATTTCTATTATAACACTTATTATAATCAAAATGCCATTTGACTTCTAATCAAAATGTCATTTCTGTTATAACTGTCATTATAATAAAATTGTCAATTGACTTCTAATCAAAATTTAATTTCTATTATTACTTTCATTATAATCAAAATGTCATTTCTATTATTACTGTTATTGTAATAAGAATGACATTTGACTTATAATCAAAATGTCATTTCTATTATTACTGTCATTATAATAAGAATGGCATTTGACTTATAATCAATATGTCATTTTGACATTTCTCTTATAACACTTATTATAATAAAAATGCCATTTGACTTCTAATCAAAATGTCATTTCTGTTATAACTGTCATTATAATAAAATTGTCAATTGACTTATAATCAAAATTTCATTTCTATTATTACTTTCATTATAATCAAAATGTCATTTCTATTGTTACTGTTATTATAATAAGAATGACATTTGACTTATAATCAATATGTCATTTCTATTATTACTGTCATTATAATAAGAATGGCATTTGACTTATAATCAATATGTCATTTTGACATTTCTATTATAACACTTATTATAATCAAAATGCCATTTGACTTCTAATCAAAATGTCATTTCTGTTATAACTGTCAATATAATAAAATTGTCAATTGACTTATAATCAAAATTTCATTTCTATTATTACTTTCATTATAATCAAAATGTCATTTCTATTATTACTGTCATTATAATAAGAATTACATTTGACTTATAATCAAAATGTCATTTCTATTATTACTGTCATTATAATAAGAATGGCATTTGATTTATAATCAATATGTCATTTTGACATTTCTATTATAACACTTAGTATAATAAAAATGCCATTTGACTTCTAATCAAAAAGTCATTTCTGTTATAACTGTCATTATAATAAAATTGTCAATTGACTTATAATCAAAATTTCATTTCTATTATTACTTTCATTATAATCAAAATGTCATTTCTATTATTACTGCCATTATAATAAGAATGACATTTGACTTATAAACAATATGTCATTTCTATTATTACTGTCATTATAATAAGAATGGCATTTGACTTATAATCAATAAGTCATTTTGACATTTCTATTATAACACTTATTATAATAAAAATGCCATTTGACTTCTAATCAAAAAGTCATTTCTGTTATAACTGTCAATATAATAAAACTGTCAATTGACTTATAATCAAAATTTCATTTCTATTATTACTTTCATTATAATCAAAATGTCATTTCTATTATTACTGTCATTATAATAAGAATGACATTTGACTTATAATCAAAATGTCAATTCTATTATTACTCTCATTATAATAAGAATGGGATTTGACTTATAATCAATATGTCATTTTGACATTTCTATTATAACACTTATTATAATAAAAATGCCATTTGATTTCTAATCAAAATGTCATTTCTGTTATAACTGTCATTATAATAAAATTGTCAATTGACTTATAATCAAAATTTCATTTCTAATATTACTTATATTATAATCAAAATGTCATTTCTATTATTACTGTCATTATAATAAGAATGACATTTGACTTATAATCAAAATGTCATTTCTATTATTACTGTCATTATAATAAGAATGGCATTTGACTTATAATCAATATGTCATTTTGACATTTCTATTATAACATTTATTATAATAAATATGCCATTTGACTTCTAATCAAAATGTCATTTCTGTTATAACTGTCATTATAATAAAATTGTCAATTGACTTATAATCAAAATTTCATTTCTATTATTACTTTCATTATAATCAAAATGTCATTTCTATTATTACTGTCATTATAATAAGAATTACATTTGACTTATAATCAAAATGTCATTTCTATTATTACTGTCATTATAATAAGAATGGCATTTGATTTATAATCAATATGTCATTTTGACATTTCTATTATAACACTTAGTATAATAAAAATGCCATTTGACTTCTAATCAAAATGTCATTTCTGTTATAACTGTCATTATAATAAAATTGTCAATTGACTTATAATCAAAATTTCATTTCTATTATTACTTTTATTATAATCAAAATGTCATTTCTATTATTACTGTCATTATGATAAGAATTATATTTGACTTATAATCAAAATGTCATTTCTATTATTACTGTCATTATAATAAGAATGGCATTTGACTTATAATCAATATGTCATTTTGACATTTCTATTATAACACTTATTATAATAAAAATGCCATTTGATTTCTAATCAAAATGTCATTTATGTTATAACTGTCATTATAATAAAATTGTCAATTGACTTATAATCAAAATTTCATTTCTATTATTACTTTCATTATAATCAAAATGTCATTTCTATTATTACTGCCATTATAATAAGAATGACATTTGACTTATAAACAATATGTCATTTCTATTATTACTGTCATTATAATAAGAATGGCATTTGACTTATAATCAATATGTCATTTTGACATTTCTATTATAACACTTATTATAATAAAAATGCCATTTGACTTCTAATCAAAATGTCATTTCTGTTATAACTGTCAATATAATAAAATTGTCAATTGACTTATAATCAAAATTTCATTTCTATTATTACTTTCATTATAATCAAAATGTCATTTCTATTATTACTGTCATTATAATTAGAATTACATTTGACTTATAATCAAAATGTAATTTCTGTTATTACTGTCATTATAATAAGAATGGCATTTCACTTATAATCAATATGTCATTTTGACATTTCTATTATAACACTTATTATAATCAAAATTGCATTTGACTTCCAATCAAAATGTCATTTGTGTTATAACTGTCATTATAATAAAATTGTCAATTGACTTATAATCAAAATTTCATTTCTATTATTACTTTCATTATAATCAAAATGTCATTTCTATTATGACTGTCATTATAATAAGAATGACATTTGACTTATAATCAAAATGTCATTTCTAATATTACTGTCATTGTAATAAGAATGGCACTTCACTTATAATCAATATGTCATTTTGACATTTCTATTATAACACTTATTATAATGAAAATGCCATTTGATTTCTAATCAAAATGTCATTTCTGTTATAACTGTCATTATAATAAAATTGTCAATTGCCTAATAATCAAAATTTCACTTCTATTATTACTTTCATTATAATCAAAATGTCGTTTCTATTATTACTGTCATTATAATAAGAATTACATTTGACTTATAATCAAAATGTCATTTCTATTATTACTGTCATTATAATAAAAATGCCATTTGACTTCTAATCAAAATGTCATTTCTGTTATAACTGTCATTATAATAAAATTGTCAATTGACTTATAATCAAAATTTCATTTCTATTATTACTTTCATTAGAATCAAAATGTCATTTCTATTATTACTGTCATTATAATAAGAATGGCATTTGACTTATAATCAATATGTCATTTTGACATTTCTATTATAACACTTATTATAATCAAAATGCCATTTGACTTCTAATCAAAATGTCATTTCTATTATTACTGTCATTATAATAAGAATGGCATTTGACTTATAATCAATATGTCATTTTGACATTTCTATTATAACACTTATTATAATAAAAATGCCATTTGACTTCTAATCCAAATGTCATTTCTGTTATAACTGTCATTATAATAAAATTGTCAATTGACTTATAATCAAAATTTCATTTCTATTACTTTCATTATAATCAAAAGTCATTTCTATTATTACTGTCATTATAATAAGAATGACATTTGACTTATAATCAAAATGTCATTTCTATTATTACTGTCATTATAATAAGAATGACATTTGACTTATAATCAAAATGTCATTTCTATTATTACTGTTATTATAATAAGAATGACACTTGACTTATAATCAAAATGTCATTTCTATTATTACTGTCATTATAATAAGAATGGCATTTGACTTATAATCAATATGTCATTTTGACATTTCTATTATAACACTTATTTTAATAAAAATGCCATTTGACTTCTAATCAAAATGTCATTTCTGTTATAACTGTCATTATAATAAAATTGTCAATTGACTTATAATCAAAATTTCAATTCTATTATTACTTTCATTATAATCAAAATGTCATTTCTATTATTACTGTCATTATAATAAGTATTACATTTGACTTATAATCAAAATGTCATATCTATTATTACTGTCATTATAATAAGAATGGCATTTGACTTATAATCAATATGTCATTTTGACATTTCTATTATAACACTTATTATAATAAAAATGCCATTTGACTTCTAATCAAAATGTCATTTCTGTTATAACTGTCATTATAATAAAATTGTCAATTGACTTATAATCAAAATTTAATTTCTATTATTACTTTCATTATAATCAAAATGTCATTTCTATTATTACTGTTATTATAATAAGAATGACATTTGACTTATAATCAAAATGTCATTTCTATTATTACTGTCATTATAATAAGAATGGCATTTGACTTATAATCAATATGTCATTTTGACATTTCTATTATAACACTTATTATAATCAAAATGCCATTTGACTTCTAATCAAAATGTCATTTCTGTTATAACTGTCATTATAATAAAATTGTCAATTGACTTCTAATCAAAATTTAATTTCTATTATTACTTTCATTATAATCAAAATGTCATTTCTATTATTACTGTTATTGTAATAAGAATGACATTTGACTTATAATCAAAATGTCATTTCTATTATTACTGTCATTATAATAAGAATGGCATTTGACTTATAATCAATATGTCATTTTGACATTTCTCTTATAACACTTATTATAATAAAAATGCCATTTGACTTCTAATCAAAATGTCATTTCTGTTATAACTGTCATTATAATAAAATTGTCAATTGACTTATAATCAAAATTTCATTTCTATTATTACTTTCATTATAATCAAAGTGTCATTTCTATTATTACTGTCATTATAATAAGAATGACATTTGACTTATAATCAAAATGTCATTTCTATTATTACTGTCATTATAATAAGAATGGCATTTGACTTATAATCAATATGTCATTTTGACATTTCTATTATAACATTTATTATAATAAAAATGCCATTTGATTTCTAATCAAAATGTCATTTCTTTTATAACTGTCATTATAATAAAATTGTCAATTGCCTAATAATCAAAATTTCACTTCTATTATTACTTTCATTATAATCAAAATGTCATTTCTATTATTACTGTCATTATAATAAGAATTACATTTGACTTATAATCAAAATGTCATATCTATTATTACTGTCATTATAATAAGAATGGCATTTGACTTATAATCAATATGTCATTTTGACATTTCTATTATAACACTTATTATAATAAAAATGCCATTTGACTTCTAATCAAAATGTCATTTCTGTTATAACTGTCATTATAATAAAATTGTCAATTGACTTATAATCAAAATTTCATTTCTATTATTACTTTCATTATAATCAAAATGTCATTTCTATTGTTACTGTTATTATAATAAGAATGACATTTGACTTATAATCAATATGTCATTTCTATTATTACTGTCATTATAATAAGAATGGCATTTGACTTATAATCAATATGTCATTTTGACATTTCTATTATAACACTTATTATAATCAAAATGCCATTTGACTTCTAATCAAAATGTCATTTCTGTTATAATTGTCATTATAATAAAATTGTCAATTGACTTATAATCAAAATTTAATTTCTATTATTACTTTCATTATAATCAAAATGTCATTTCTATTATTACTGTCATTATAATAAGAATGACATTTGACTTATAATCAAAATGTCATTTCTATTATTACTGTCATTATAATAAGAATGGCATTTGACTTATAATCAATATGTCATTTTGAGATTTCTATTATAACACTTATTATAATAAAAATGCCATTTGATTTCTAATCAAAATGTCATTTCTGTTATAACTGTCATTATAATAAGAATTACATTTGACTTATAATCAAAATGTCATTTCTGTTATAACTGTCATTATAATAAGAATTACATTTGACTCATAATCAAAATGTCATTTCTATTATTACTGTCATTATAATAAGAATGGCATTTGACTTATAATCAATATGTCATTTTGAGATTTCTATTATAACACTTATTATAATATAAATGCCATTTGATTTCTAATCAAAATGTCATTTCTGTTATAACTGTCATTATAATAAACTTGTCAATTGACTTATAATCAAAATTTCATTTCTATTATTACTTTCATTATAATCAAAATGTCATTTCTATTATTACTGTCATTATAATAAGAATTACATTTGACTTATAATCAAAATGTCATTTCTATTATTACTGTCATTATAATAAGAATGGCATTTGACTTATAATCGTCATTTTGACATTTCTATTATAACACTTATTATAATAAAAATGCCATTTGATTTCTAATCAAAATGTCATTTCTGTTATAACTGTCATTATAATAAGAATTACATTTGACTTATAATCAAAATGTCATTTCTGTTATAACTGTCATTATAATAAGAATTACATTTGACTCATAATCAAAATGTCATTTCTATTATTACTGTCATTATAATAAGAATGGCATTTGACTTATAATCAATATGTCATTTTGAGATTTCTATTATAACACTTATTATAATATAAATGCCATTTGATTTCTAATCAAAATGTCATTTCTGTTATAACTGTCATTATAATAAACTTGTCAATTGACTTATAATCAAAATTTCATTTCTATTATTACTTTCATTATAATCAAAATGTCATTTCTATTATTACTGTCATTATAATAAGAATTACATTTGACTTATAATCAAAATGTCATTTCTATTATTACTGTCATTATAATAAGAATGGCATTTGACTTATAATCGTCATTTTGACATTTCTATTATAACACTTATTATAATCAAAATGCCATTTGACTTCTAACAAAATGTCATTTCTGTTATAACTGTCATTATAATAAAATTGTCAATTGACTTATAATCAAAATTTCATTTCTATTATTACTTTCATTATAATCAAAATGTCATTTCTATTATTACTGTCATTATAATAAGAATGGCATTTGACTTATAAACAATATGTCATTATATATGTCGCTACCCATGGTTTGTGCACCACTTGCTTATATGGTCAAAATAAGGTAGTATATGACCAACATTACAAGAGTTATATATTTGTCTCGGACTCGACTTAAAATACACTCGGACTTAACATACATATCTCTTCTTTGGCTACTTATGATAATCATGAACCTATGAATACTGATACTTTACACTTCGACCCTAGTATTCATAGGCCCATGATAATGACTGACGTGATAGTTCTATTCTATTATGAAGTTTTGTCGTTAGGTGTCGCTGTGGGATCGGCAACGAGCGAGTTTCAATAACTGTTAAAGCGAGGAAAATTAACGGAAATCGTGAATTCCAACAAAGAGGGTATGTCATCATACAGCGAGGAATACCTGCGTGAAAAGCTCCAGAAAGAACTCGCAGCGATCCACGTGGTAAGTGCCAAAAAATTTTCGCAATTTCCCTTATCTGTCAAAAAATAAAACACTTCCAACACAACCTCAAACCGACCGAAAATAATCTCGGGTCGAGCACACGTCAAAACCTGCAGTTTCTCCTCGGGCTCCAAACCCACCGCCGAAGACAATGATTAAACGTCAGTGAAGCACACAAAAACCAAAATAAAATGATCTGTGGGAATGAAATAGCTTGGTGCACCTTCGGTGTCTTCATCTCTATCCTCCTGCGCCTATGCACCACACTGCACCCTTACTCCGGACAAGGCAAGTCCCCCATGTTTGGCGACTACGAGGCTCAGCGACACTGGATGGAAATCACCGTCAACCTACCTATGAACCAGTGGTACCACAACTCCTCGCTTAATGACCTCCAGTACTGGGGACTCGACTATCCACCCCTCACTGCCTACCACAGCTACCTTTGCGGACTAATTGGCTACTTAATCAACCCCAAATACGTCGAGCTAGGATTATCCAGAGGATATGAAAGTGAAGAACATAAATTATTTATGCGGTACACTGTTTTATTAGCAGATGTTTTCATTTACGTACCTGCATTAGTTTTTTATTTCGTTTTGACCAGGGGGATTTACAAAAAGGATTTTGGTGGTAAACGCAAGAGGAAACATGGGGAGTTTCCACTACGCTGCAGCATTTTAATGGGATTAGTTTACCCCGGTTTAATTCTAGTAGACCACGGACATTTCCAATATAACTGCATTTCATTAGGTTTCGCTGTAATCGCAATTGGGTGTCTTTGTGCAGGCTGGGACGTCATAGCTTCCATTTTCTTCTGTTTAGCCTTAAACTACAAACAAATGGAACTTTATCACGCATTTCCTTTCTTTCTCTATTTACTAAGTGCTTGTATACCAAAGCCCGGAGAACATGCCATATCAGGTTTCCTCAAACTATCCAAAATTGGTTTAAGCGTAATCATAACTTTCTCAATTCTCTGGCTACCATTTATTTTCGACTTGCGAGATCTTCTCCAAGTAATCCACAGACTATTCCCCCTAACCCGGGGTCTTTTCGAAGACAAAGTTGCTAATATTTGGTGCACCTTCAACATCTTTTTTAAATTCAAATCTATCTGTGCAATTCAAATGGTGCGTTACGCAACCCTGGCCACTTTGACTGCTATCCTTCCCTCAAGTTGTGACTTATTCCTACGCCCAAACATCCAAAAATTCGTCCCTGCGCTTATCAATTCCGCTCTCTCCTTCTTCCTCTTCAGCTACCAAGTCCATGAGAAAAGCATCCTCCTAGCTGCAATCCCCGCTGTGCTGTACCTACCTCAGAAACCAATCACCTGTTTCTGGTTCTTATTCGTAACCAACTTCAGCATGCTTCCCCTGTTTATCAAAGACAACTTATTTATAGCCTTTGTAGCCTTAACCACCTTCTACACGATATCATTCTTAATCTGTCATGAACGTTGGGGCATTGACCTAAAATCTGATAAAACCTTCTACAACTTCTACAAGGACATAATGAACGTCATCATTGGAGCACAAAGCAGCAAACGCAACTACGGAGACATCCTCTCGACAACCTACCGCCATATAATAGAAAACAGAAAGATATTAAAAAAACTGACGTTATATTTCACTGTAATCGTTTCCCTTCTTGGTTGCATCATCTTAACAGGGCTTACCCTCCTTCTTAAGCCTCCGGATAAGTATCCGGATTTGTTTCCTTTACTGATCAGTGCGTATTGTTGCGTGCACTTCGTCGGGTTCTTCATCTACTTCAACGTGGTGCAGTTCAAGATCCCGCAGAGTTTTGATCACGTCGCGGTGAAGGTGAAACAGTCGTAGTTTGAAATTGCGGATGATATTTTTTGTACGGGTAGTTTATTTAGATTTTGTAAAAAAATTAGATTTATTTTTGCTGGGAGTTTGTTATTGAGATTTAACCCTTTCCAGTCGGATTTATATTTACAATTTGTGAATAGGATGGTTGCGACAGTTACTACGTGGTAATTCATACTTACATTGAATTGAAAAATTCACTTTTTTTCAACATAAAAAACAATGAATTTTTCAATTTTATTTAAAATTTGTCATTATTTAGTTAAATATTAACTATTGTTGTTTAATTTAATTAATTACTTGAATGTTTTTACTAGTTGTTTAAATTTGTGGGAGTTAGACATGGTGATAGGATGATAATAAACGCAAATTATTCTACTGGGGTGGGTTATATATGTCCCAATAGACTCGAAAGGGTTATAGTCGCGATAATTTCGTTTTGGTTGATGATTCAGATCTCGATTAAATGTGCATTCCATAACTGTAACCTGAGGTTGCTTATTGTTGCATTTGTGTAACAAATATTTTGTTTTAAGAGTTTTATTTCTTCTTTGATTATGGAACAGTGAGATTTGTTTTAAGCCATTTTACGTTTGAAATCTGACTTTTTGTTTTGTGTGCGTTTTTGTGCAGGGTGTAAAAAAATTGGAAAATATTAATTAGTCTTTCCAAGTATAGAGGTAACAATCGTTTGTATATTGAGTTTGTTAAAGATAATTGAATAAATCAGTTTTTGATTGCAAAATGTTTTATTTGGTTTTAAGTTGTTGCAATAATACCAGTCATAACTCGTGAATAAAACGCTTTTATTTATAACGTGCTTTTGCTGTGTTTATCAAGGTTTGTCTATTAAACTTTGAATTTAAGTTATCTCCTCAAGACTAGACAAGCAAGACCAAAGGGATAAGTGCACAGAGAAGACTAGACAGACAAGACCTATTTCACTTTGGATTTTAGTATGCGCCACTCGCATTCATTCAGGGTGAGCAACCCGGATGATTAGTGAAACCGCAAAGTTATTGCCTCCCACTTGCCAGGCGAGTATGTTGAGACATATACCAGATGGAGAAGACTATACAGACACAAGACTAGACAGACACGCCTTTTTTTTTGAGGGACGTAGCTGGCAGTTATACACCTGACCAGACAAGTCGCCCCCCCAATTTTTTAAATTTATTTATTTTATCTTTTGTTCCTTCACTTCATCGGATATTTTGGATTCCATAATATAATGGTTATATTGTTGAGTCTTAATCCAGTTTTCTTTTGCTTTAAGCATATGCCCAGTTATCGTTCTCAGGTTGATAGGTACTTTTAAATTGGTTGCAATTTTATGCATTTCCCATCGGGAACAGTCGAGGATTGTATCGGTCTCTGCGCAGTGTATGCACTGGTCGTCTGCCACTCTGCCAGTTTGATGCAGGTAGTCCTTAAAACAGCCGTGGCCGGACGATGTTCTCTGTTTATCCAGGGTTTAAGTTCAGGGATAAGAAGTCTGGTCCATTTTCCTTTAATGCCTTGCTGCCACATTTGCTGCCATTCTTCAATTAGTTGTTTCCTGGCCGATTTGTTTTAAGCTTATTGCGACCTGTCTCCTACAATTTTCTTTGCTCTTCTACCAGCAAGTCAATTGGCGGGATACCCGCGAAGGTCAAGACTGCCTCACTTGATATGGTGCAATAAACGCAATTTTTTGCACTGCAAAGAGCTTTTGAGTATTGCTCTATTTTCCCAGTGCTCAGGCCCATATTGGTGCCCCGTACATCATAGTGGCCTGTACTGTGTAGTTGAGCAGTCGGCGTTTAGTGTTCCTGGGACCTGGCATTAATTGCTGTATTGCTGCCACTGTCTTCATCCCCTTTGCTGCAGCTTCTGCTATGTGCGGTGTGAAAGATAATACCTTGTCCATTACTATGCCCAGGTATTTTATTTGATGCTTTGGGATTATCGTCAGTTTTTCAATTTTAAATTTTATTGATTGGACCTTTTTTTTGTTGGTCCTCAGTTTTTTCTGGCGCTAGATTGAGGCTTTTGGATTTCATCCAATTAATTATTTGCTCTATATCGTAGTTTGCCGTCTGCATCAATCCTTCTTCTGTTCTGGCTGTTACCACTAGAGCCAATCACTGTCGCACCCAATGGCAGTCTTAATCTAAGCACATCGTCATATAGGACGTACCACAAGATTGGGCCTAATGTCGATCCTTGTGGAACACCGCTGCTGATGCTTCTCTCTTACGTTTTCCGAGCCCATTTAAGGTTTAACTTACTATCGCTAAGGTAGTTCCTCACCATGCGTAGTAGATACGGTGATATACCTTTTGATGTAAGGCCTTCCATAATCTGCTTCTAGCTAGCGCTGTTAAATGCGTTTCTAACATCGAAGGTTAGCAGCGCACCCAGCGTTTCCTTGTTCTTTGCGTGACAAACTTTGCCTTATCGGCAATCTCTCTGACATAGTTTAGCGCGTCAATTGAGCCTGAAGCCAAATTGTTTTTCTGACAGACCATGCCCAGTCTCAAGTTCTCCATTTATTCAGCTTAGTAAAAGTTGCTCTAAGAGTTTTCCCAATACATCCAAACAGGTCTATAGGAAGTGGGGTACTTGTATCTCCTTTTCTGATGAGAACGAGCTCTGCCCTTTTCCATCTGAGCGGAAAGTTTCCCGCTGTGAGCAGCGTGTTCATACTATCCAATACGAAACTTGATTGGTGCTGTGCAGCTAGTTTTACAACTTCAGGTGGAATTCCGTCTGGGCCAGGTGCTCTGTTCTTAATTCGTCTGGTTGCGAGCGATAATTCTTCGACGGTGAAGAGAGGTATATCGGTGACCTCGGGATGTTGCCAATCGAACGGAGTGTAGTGTGGAAAAAGTACATCAGCTACTCTATAAACTGCTTCTATTGTTAATGGAGGAATTTGTGAACAAATTTTCATGTTTCTTCTTATGATTTGGAAGACTTTTCGCTATGTGTGTCATTTTCTAGCTCAGAGCATAGTTTTTTCAAGTGCTCCTGCTTAGTTTTGTTTATTAATTGCCGCAGCTCCTTTCTTGGACTCTTATACGTGGTCTGTTAGAAAAGTATCCGACCTTATTTTTTATTTTGAAAACTTGATGGATTTGAATCAAGCGCGCTTGCATGAGCCGACCTTGAACATTGTGCGCATGCGTGATTTTTTCCCCGCCTGTAGATAGCGTCAGTTGCTGTCGAGCAGTGTTCGAGTCACGTAGTGTGTAGTGCTCTCCTAGGTTTCTTAATGCAAGTAAAATGACGACAAGTGAAATGAGGGATCTTCTACGTCGCCTACGTGATGCTGTGCGGCGCAAGCGACTGGAGTTGTGGTCATCAGGAAATTGGCGACTCCATCACGACGATGCTCCAGCACATTCGTCGCACTTGTTTTACAATTTTTTGGCGAAAAACCGGACTCCTCTGGTTCGACAGGCTCCTTACTCTCCTGATACTGCCCCCCTGCGACTTCTAGCTATTCAAAGTCAAGAGGCCATTGAAAGCAACGCGATATCAGACAAGAGAGGACATTATGGCTGCAACGACAGCCGAGCTAAAGTCGATTCCGAAAGAGGCTTTTTCGGAATGCTTCCAACAATGTCGGCATCGCTGGGAGGAAGTGTGTGGAGTTCCAAGGAGACTACTTTGAGGATGATTAGGTTTCAAACGCTCCAGGTATAAATATATGTATATATATATATATATATATATATATATATATATATATATATATAAAGTGTGGTGGCAGATCTTCGAGACGGTTACAACGCTTAGACCACGACAGACCGGAGCGAAACAAATGATCGAAAACGGATTGACAAGCTTCCAAGAGATTTTATTTCAATACCTGTTCCGCATAGAAGGGCCGAGGACGACAGATGCGTCTACTGTGGGGGTACCGGCAGTGTGTCCTACACAATATTTGCATGCGAGAGATGGACTGACGAACGACACTTAATGAATACTCAGTGGTAACGGAGATGCTGCAAGATAAGGAGATCTGGACTGCTACCGACAACTTATTAAAAGCCATTCTAAACCAAAAAGAACTGAGCATGGGACCAGTTTGTCGTCCCAGATCCTATCCCGTGGGACGTATCCCTGTCACTGTCCCATCCCATCACATTTTCGTCCCACTATCCCATCCCACAAACGTCAAATTTTCGTCCCATCCCATCTCATTCATCGCATCCCATCCCGATCGCGCGGCCCATCCCGTTCATCCTATTTTTCCCATACAGCGGACTTTCTTTTCGGTTTTTCGACAATGAGTAATTCTTTTTCGTCGAAAACGGATCTGAAGATTTTTCAGGAGCTACATCGTTATCCTAGAAATCTCCTAAGCTGGACATGCATTAAAATTTTGCGTATTGGATCGATAAACGTCAATTTTGGATTATTGTCTATTTTCAATCGAAATCGTTAAAATCGTTAAAAACAACGCTGCGCCATTTCAAGGATAAAATAGGACAAATGAAATTAAAAAGATTCTATATTTGAAACCAAATAATTATACACGAAGTAGCTTATCAAAATCCGTCCCATACAAAAAATTGTCGTCCCATCCAATCCCACGCAACGTTCATACCACTCATCCCATACCATGGGACGATGGGATGGGATGGGACGATGGGAGCCCATGCTCATCTCTACTTAGAACCCCTAAGCACAGAAAGTCAACGAGGGATGTAAGGACCACTGTAAATAAGAAACGCAGATTTGAAATAAGGATTGTCTAAAATAAGTGCTGTATTAAAACTTGCCGTAGCGATGTGGCTAGACGAGGCACCAAAAGGACTAGAAAGATATGCACATTAATCACGTTGTGATTTTTGTGTTTTTAATAGCCTGTTGTTTTTAACAAGTGTTTTTAATAGCGCAAGCTGGAAGATTATAATGCATGAACTGACAAGAAGAGGCGTGACTCCGTAAGAGCTACCTCAATGACTGAACCTTATTATTAGAAGCAGATGGAAGTACAGTGGAGAAGGAACTGAGTAAAAGTGTCCCGCAGGGTACAGTTATGGGACCAACTCTGTGGAACTTACTGTATCACGGTGTTCTAAGACTCACACTCCCAGATGGTGCCACACTTATTAGCTTCGCCGACGACTGGGCGCTTATATTCTCAGCTAGAACGGAAACTATTATAATAGACAAAGGGCAAACCGCGCAATACAACTAGTAACAAAGTGGATGACTACCAATAACCTAACGATTGTAGCGGAAAAGTCCGAAGCTTAGTGGGCTTAGGAGATTAAAAATTCCAAATACAAGAGGCCCGCATAGTCCCAAAGGATCAAATCACATACCATGGAGTAGTAGTAGATAAAACTTTCCTTCGTCCCACACCTCACGAAGGCAGCAGCCAAGGATATGAAGGTAGCCTCAGCGTTGGACAAAATTGCGCCCAATGTAGGTGGCCCAAGAAACCACAAACGCAGACTCCTTAACATGGTTACACAATCCACTGTGCTTTACGCTGCCCAACGTGGGCTAAAAGCATGGATGTGGAAAGAAACGTTAAGAAGCTAACAGCAGTACAAAGAAAAGCCGCTATTAGGGTCTGTAGCGCGTATAAAACAATACCCGGAGAAGACGCCCTAGTAATCGCGTACCTTCCATAGACCTTATAGTAAAAGAGAGAGCGGAATTGTACTGAATGGTAGTAACATACAAGCAGAAGAACAGAAGAAAAACCTTCTAGAGGAATGGCAAAGAAGCACCCATGGACACAGCTGGTCATACCAGACATCTCGACATGAAGCACGGTGCGACAAACTATCATCTAACACAATTCTTCTCGACCAGGATACGTCTGGGTCGAGTTGTCCCAATTCATAATCTACAGTTGTTACTTTTCTCCCAACGCAAAACCCGAACAGTTGTCCCAATCCCCAGAAGCTCTAAGTCATAACATCAGGAACCAAGGAAAAAGAGAACAAGTCATTGCGGGCAAATTCAACGCTAAGTCCCCCTATTGGGGTTCGACAGGCATGTACAAAACAGGAAACTTGGTAACGGATTGGGCTGCGGAACTATAACACAAGGAAATGACTACACGTTTGGGAGAGGAAACTCTCAGTCAATTATAGATATCACTTATTCGCAAGCAAGCTCCAGGGTTGGAGAGTGCTGGATGGGGAATCCATGATTGACCACCGCTACAACATCTACAACACACAGAAAACAAAAGACCAAAAGAAATAGCACTAGGTGAACAATAAAGCAACCTAAATGAGGAAGAAATTAAAAAATGCCTTAAGTAATAGCGACACAAAATGTGCAGATATACTGACTCAGGCGATGCACAAAGCATGTAAAAACGACCAAAAATAAAAAAGACAACATATTGGTGGACAGATGAAATTTCGAGCATAAGAGCCGCACCACTGCCAGGAGGAAATACCAACGCTTAAGGATAAAACAAGCTGATAGCGAAGTTACCAAGCCAGATATACGTGGTCTGTTAGAAAAGTATCCGACCTTTAGCCGGTAATATATATATATATATATATATATATATATATATATATATATATATGCTGTATTTGATATTATATATATATGTTGTATTTGAGGTTTTCGCGGATAGATACCTGTGTTGTATTGTTTTCTCGGGGATTCCGCGTTGATGTTGAGGGTTGGTTCTGAAAAGAACCGGATTCTCGACGTTTCGGCGAACTAACATTCGCCATTCTCAAGAGATATATGCGTCTGTGCGGGTCAACCGTTAGACGCATACGCAGTATACGCAGCATACGCAGTATCCGCGAAAACCTCAAATACAACATATATATATATATATATATATATATATATATTACCGGCTAAAGGTCGGATACTTTTCTAACAGACCACGTATATCTGGCTTGGTAACTTCGCTATCAGCTTGTTTTATCCTTAAGCGTTGGTATTTCCTCCTGGCAGTGGTGCGGCTCTTATGCTCGAAATTTCATCTGTCCACCAATATGTTGTCTTTTTTATTTTTGGTCGTTCTTACATGCTTTGTGCATCGCCTGAGTCAGTATATCTGCACTTTTTGTGTCGCTATTACTTACGGCATTTTTTAATTTTTTCCTCATTTAGGTTGCTTTATTGTTCACCTAGTGCTATTTCTTTTGGTCTTTTGTTTTCTGTGTGTTGTAGATGTTGTAGCGGTGGTCAAACAAGGATTCCCCATCCAGCACTCTCCAACCCTGGAGCTTGCTTGCGATTAAGTGATATCTATAATTGACTGAGAGTTTCCTCTCCCAAACGTGTAGTCATTTCCTTGTGTTATAGTTCCGCAGCCCAATCCGTTACCAAGTTTCCTGTTTTGTACATGCCTGTCGAACCCCAATAGGGGGACTTAGCGTTGAATTTGCCCGCAATAACTTGTTCTCTTTTTCCTTGGTTCCTGATGTTATGACTTAGAGCTTCTAGGGATTGGAACAACTGTTCGGGTTTTGCGTTGGGAGAAAAGTAACAACTATAGATTATGAATTGGGACAACTCGACCCAGACGAATCCTGGTCGAGAAGAATTGTGTTAGATGATAGTTTCTCGCACCGTGCTTCATGTCGAGATGTCTGGTATGACCAGCTGTGTCCATGGGTCCTTCTTTGCCATTCCTCTAGAAGGTTTTTCTTCTGTTCTTCTGCTTGTATGTTACTACCATTCACGTACAATTCCGCTCTCTCTTTTACTATAAGGTCTATGGAAGGTACGCGATTACTAGGGCGTCTTCTCCGGGTATCGTTTTATACGCGCTACAGACCCTAATAGCGGCTTTTCTTTGTACTGCTGTTAGCTTGTTAATGTTTCTTTCCACATCCATGCTTTTAGCCCACGTTGGGCAGCGTAAAGCACAGTGGATTGTGTAACCATGTTAAGGAGTCTGCGTTTGTTGTTTCTTGGGCCACCTACATTGGGCGAAATTTTGTCCAACGCTGAGGCTATCCTTGGCTGCTGCCTTCGTGAGGTGTGGGACGAAGGAAAGTTTTATCTACTACTACTCCATGGTATGTGATTTCATCCTTTGGGACTATGCGGGTCTCTTGTATTTGGAATTTTTAATCTCCTAAGCCCACTAAGCTTCGGACTTTTCCGCTACAATCGTTAGGTTATTGGTAGTCATCCACTTTGTTACTAGTTGTATTGCGCGGTTTGCCCTTTGTCTATTATAATAGTTTCCGTTCTAGCTGAGAATATAAGCGCCCAGTCGTCGGCGAAGCTAATAAGTGTGGCACCATCTGGGAGTGTGAGTCTTAGAACACCGTGATACAGTAAGTTCCACAGAGTTGGTCCCATAACTGTACCCTGCGGGACACTTTTACTCAGTTCCTTCTCCACTGTACTTCCATCTGCTTCTAATAATAAGGTTCAGTCATTGAGGTAGCTCTTACGGAGTCACGCCTCTTCTTGTCAGTTCATGCATTATAATCTTCCAGCTTGCGCTATTAAAAACACTTGTTAAAAACAACACGCTATTAAAAACACAAAAATCACAACGTGATTAATGTGCATATCTTTCTAGTCCTTTTGGTGCCTTGTCTAGCCACATCGCTACGGCAAGTTTTAATACAGCACTTATTTCAGACAATCCTTATTTCAAATCTGCGTTTCTTATTTACAGTGGTCCTTACATCCCTCGTTGACTTTCTGTGCTTAGGGGTTCAAGGTAGAGATGAGCATGGGATCCCATCGTCCCATCCCATCCCATCCCATCGTCCCATGGTATGGGATGAGTGGTATTAACGTTGCGTGGGATGGGACGACAATTTTTTGTATGGGACGGAGTGGGATTTTGATAAGCTACTTCGTGTATAATTATTTGGTTTAAAATATAGAATCTTTTTAATTTCATTTGTCCTATTTTATCCTTGAAATGGTGCAGCGTTGTTTTTAATTATTTTAACGATTAGATTGAAAATAGACAATAATCCAAAATTGACGTTTATCGATCCAATACGCAAAATTTTAATGCATGTCCAGCTTAGGAGATTTCTAGGATAACGATGTAGCTCCTGAAAAATCTTCAGATCCGTTTTCGACGAAAAAGAATTACTCATTGTCGAAAAACCGAAAAGAAAGTCCGCTGTATGGGAAAAATAGGATGAACGGGATGGGCCGCGCGATCGGGATGGGATGCGATGAATGAGATGGGATGGGACGATAATTTTACGTTTGTGGGATGGGATAGTGGGACGAAAATGTGATGGGATGGGACAGTGACAGGGATACGTCCCACGGGATAGGATCTGGGACGACAAACTGGTCCCATGCTCATCTCTAGTTCAAGGAGTTTTTGATTTAACGCGAGTCCTGCGCTGTTCTTTTGTCCAGTTCTTTTTGGTTTAGAATGGCTTTTAATAAGTTGTCGGTAGCAGTCCAGATCTCCTTATCTTGCAGCATCTCCGTTACCACTGAGTATTCATTAAGTGTCGTTCGTCAGTCCATCTCTCGCATGCAAATATTGTGTAGGACACACTGCCGGTACCCCCACAGTAGACGCATCTGTCGTCCTCGGCCCTTCTATGCGGAACAGGTATTGAAATAAAATCTCTTGGAAGCTTGTCAATCCGTTTTCGGTCATGTGTTTCGCTCCGGTTTGTCGTGGTCTAAGCGTTGTAACCGTCTCGAAGATCTGCCACCACACTTGATGTCCATTCAATTTCTGCGAGTCGTCTGCTCTTCTTGGCCCAAAGCACCATGCTTTAACCTTTCTGATCTCAGTCTGCTCTCTCTGTTGTCGTGTCATAGTGCATTTGAAAAGAATGTGAGACACTGCAGGAGCAGTTCGGCGATTTAACGCAGCAATACTGACGGGGCGACATAGCGATAGTATTATGAACTATGAAAATGTATGATGTGTCATTAGAACGCAGCGACACTGACGCTGAGCGCGCCAATGTCGCTGCACTCGAATTGCGCGTCATACATTTCCCTAGTGCATAATACTATCGCTATGTCGCGGCGGTTTTGACGCTGTATTAGTGACGCCAGAGCCGCTTTGCTCGGAAGTCTACCTTTAGATGGTAGTCCTGCGATCAGGTGAACAGTGTGAGGTGATAAGTTCAGGTTCATTTTCTTCTACCTTGGAATGGATGGAATGGATCTTCTGGTCCAGCTCCCGTTTGGTGCTGTTTTAGTGCTTGCCATTTCGTAAAACAAGAAAGCTATAATCTGTTCTTCGCGATATTGCGGGATATTTTATTTTTGTGCCATTTGCTGCGATATTTCGCCCGCGATTTTCCACGTTTCTTCAAGAAGTTGCGTTATGTTAAGAGAGAATCGAACTGCCCGTAATTGTATATTACGTAACGAGAGTTGTAAGATGCATATTACGTACGAGCGGAACAGTTACGCACGACCCGCGTAGCGGGGAGTGAGTAATTCGTACGTAATTGCCTTACAACTCGAGTTATGTACTATAAGTTATCTACGACCACATTTGTTTCTGTTTAATAAGAAAAATATGTTTGATGTAACACATTTATTTCTTATTAGGTTATGTTTATTTAATTATTATGATTATTATATTATTATGATTATTTAACATTATAATAAACAACCTATTATGATAATCAGTGGCGGCTCGTGGATGATGTTTGTGGGAGGGCCGGAAAAAATTATAATAAAAAATCACTAGAAGTTGAAAAAAACCGCATTTTTATTGACACATACAGAAACATATTGAATTTTTTAATTCAGTGATAATCTGTTAAACAATTATGCTTCATATAAATGTTGAAATTCAATTTTCGGTCAAAATACTCATAATTATTAGTCCTGTGAAGTTAGCAACCGAATTTGCAAAAATATAATATTACATCGGAGTTCCCGGCAGATATGAAATAGTTCTAGAGTACTTTGTGCAAAATTTCAATAGTTCTTCAGAATTTCGCGAAAAAAATGGAAAATACCAAAATTGAGCTAGCGACCACTTTTTAGAAAAACTGTGCGTTTTTTTACATATTCCTGTACCTCGACCATAGTTCTGGAGTACTTGATCAATATTGCAAAAAGTTCTGCAAAAATTGACATTTTGCAAAAAAAAAATGAATTTTGAAACTTGCACAAACAGTTCTATTCGCGGATCTGAATAGCACCCTAAGAGTTCTATCAAAGTTCCCTTATTCATTTTTTAATAAAAACCTTAGTTCAAAAGATATTTGCAATAATAAGGGACCTATTATTTTGAATGAAAATTTAAAAAAATCGCGGAACAGTTCTGTTTGCAGTACCCGATAGAACTCTTAGAGTTCTATCGAAAATCCTTATATTTTTTTTCTGTAAAGTTAAAAATTAGAAAGATTTGTGAAAAATTAGACTTCACCAATGCGACGAAGTGAAGATAAAAAAAATCGCACGACAGTTCTGTTTGTAGTTCCCAGTAGAACTCTTAAAGTTCTATCGAAAATCCTTATAACATTTTTCTGTAATATTAAAAATAGAAAATTTTACGAAAAATTAGACTTCACCGATGGGACGAAGCAAGGAGAAAATAATCGCGCAATAGTTCTGTTTACAGTTCCTGGTAGAACTCTTAGAGTTCTATCGAAAATCCTTATAACATTTTTCTTCAAAGTTAAAAAATCGAAAGGTATGCGGAAAATTAGACGTCACCGATGCGACGAAGCAAGGAGAAAATAATCGCGCAATAGTTCTGTTTGCAGTTCCTGGTAGAACTCTTAGAGTTCTATCGAAAATCCTTATAACATTTTTCTTCAAAGTTAAAAAATCGAAAGGTATGCGGAAAATTAGACGTCACCGATGCGACGAAGCAAGGAGAAAATAATCGCGCAATAGTTCTGTTTGCAGTTCCTGGTAGAACTCTTAGAGTTCTATCGAAAATCCTTATAACATTTTTCTTCAAAGTTAAAAATTGTAAAGATATATGAAAAATACAAGTTCAGGATTGAATTTCGAATTCACCATTGAAGTGAAAAATTTTCCTATATCTCTCGAATTTTTAACTTTGGAGAAAAATGTTATAAGGATTTTCGATAGAACTCTAAGAGTTCTACCAGGAACCGCAAACAGAACTATTGAGCGATTTTTTTCTCTTCACTTCGTCGCGTCGGTAAAGTCCAATTTTTCGCAAAATTTTCTATTTTTAATTTTACAGAAAAATGTTATAAGGATTTTCGATAGAACTCTAAGAGTTCTACAGGGGACTGCAAACAGAACTGTTGTGCGATTTTTTTCTCTTCATTTCGTTATATCGTGGAAGTCGAAATTCTCGCATTTCTTTCTAATTTTTAATTTTACAGAAAAATCTTGTAAGGACTTTCTATAGAACTCTAAGAGTTCTATCGGGAACTCCAAACAGAACTGTTCCACGATTTTTTTAAATTTTCATTCAAAATACCGGGTCCCTTATTAATGCAAATATCTTTTGAACTAAGGTTTTTATCGAAAAATGACAAAAGGTTCATTTATAGAACTCTTAGGGTGCTATTCAGATCCGCGAATAGAATTGTTTTTGCAAGTTTCAAAATTAATTTTTTTTTTGCAAAATGTAAATTTTTGCAGAACTTTTTGCAATATTGATCAAGTACTCCAGAACTATGGTCGAGGTACAGGAATATGTAAAAAACGCACAGTTTTTCTCAAAAGTGGTTGCTAGCTCAATTTTGGTATTTTCCATTTTTTTCGCGAAATTCTGCAGAACTATTGAAATTTTGCACAAAGTACTCTAGAACTATTTCATATTTGCCGGGAACTCCGATATAATATTATATTTTTGCAAATTCGCTTGCTAACTTCACAAGACTATAATTATTTGAACGACTTTGTGACACTGAACAAATATTTAAATCTGGAGTTAACGGTCCTAATGATTTAAAATCAATTTTTTCTTGAAATTTCAGTCGTGCAAAGTTGATCTTTTGCAAATGCATACCTATTTTTTTTTGCTTCGTTCATTTCTATAAAAATTAAAGGAAATTCAATAATTAAATTAAAAAATAACTATCTTACATTCTTCGTGTATAGCTAAGAACTACATATTTATTAATACTTGTTTACTTAAAACTTAATACTTGTTTTAAATTGTCCACTTTTCAATTGTCCACCAATTAATTGTCCACTTAAGGTTCTTTGCCATTGCTGAAACTCGAGTTCTTAGAAACAAACTCATAAAATGCCTAAAATACATAGTGCGGACTGCAATGTTTGCAGCCCACGATATACATATTACAAAACCGTATATCGCGGGTGGGGGTAACCAGGTCAATACACTAATTACGCGGCGAGACTCGGTCTGCACTGACTGCAACCCGGATGAGTTTATAGCCGCACTAAATTACACAATACACGCCTATCGAGGTATTTATTGCCTACAATTCAAAAAATATATATACAATGAACGGAAAAATATGTTTTTGTAAAATAATTGTATACTAATGGAATAGTTTATAATAATTAAAAAAATGTTTTCATTTTGGCGGGAGGGCTTCAGCACTGCAGCCCTTATGGGCGAGCCACCACTGATGATAATTATTATGATAATTATTGTTTGGACCGTGTCTAACGAAAATCAAATTTTCCAGTTTTAAAACAGGGCTGGTCTAACCAATTACCTGTTAGGGTTGCTCGCGTCTCCGCCACGTGTGACCGTTCTTCCGGCGCCTTTTTTAAGGGAGGAAATGGGGATAATAAGTGGAGTCTCTTAAAATTGTTGTCTTCCAGACGTTGGGTGCCGTTTCAGCTCTTTGGGCTCGTGATCACCCCTGGTTAACTTGACTTACACGATAAACTTAAAGATGCGTGCACGTGTTGGTCGAGCTTCGTTCGCGCTTCGATTCTTGTCTTTTCGTTTCTCAATCTCGAAGCATACTCTAGTAGTAAAGTAAATTGATAAGTAAATCGCGCGATTTCGGCCCAGCTCGATACACCTTTCCCCTTCTGTTAATTGGTGCCGAAATCGATTCAAATGTTGAATTAAAAATACGGATTTATTAAAATTGGCGCGAACAATTATGATAAATTATTATGATAATTATGATTATTTAATTTTATAAAAAACAAACAGTTGTATTTTCATATATAACTGTTACTCGACATTATTTAACTTGATAGAAATGAAAAGAAATACATTCTTTATGGTTACATAACTTATTATTTAGTACTTATTTGGATTAAGCTGGAATAAGAATGCTCATAGATATAGGCAACCCAATGTACGCAATGTCAATTTCCGTTAGTTTGAAATATGGCACGGGTGGCGCTGAACGTATGAAGACGTAGCAGCTCTCAACGAATCATAAACCAATCGCACGTGTGTGTTATCAATCATAACTTAACATTAATTGCGGACTATTACATACATGTGTGTTATGATGTATTTACATAGTCCACGAACTGTACAATAATGGGCATGTACAATAGTGGTTGTAGATAAAGTAATAAACCAGAACTGAAGGTAAGAGTATAAAAGTCAGTAGTAAGACCAGTACTGACATTTGCCTCAGAAAAAGGTGGGGGTGCAGTTAAAACAAAACAGATTTTGAATACTGAAGAAATGAAGACATTTCGAACAAATAAATCCCTCTGAGATCATATCCGAAGCGAGGACATTAGACAAGTATGAAATATACAAAAGATTGGAGAATGGGTAGAACAGCGCAGAGAATGGAATCAGCACATATCCAGAATGAACGAGGCCAAACAAATTAGGATAGCAAGAGATAGAAGACCCAGCGGGAAGCGTAGCCCCGGAAGACCACAAAAAAGGTGGAAAGATAATCTGGAATGAACAATCTATTAGCTTAATAACAGGAAGAAGATAAAGTAGTGCTTTGTAGAGCAAATGGCTCTGCTCAGTGGCAGATTACGAATATGCGAAACTAGGCACGTGTTTAGGGGCCGAGATCACCCAAGGGGCGCCGATGAGGTAATTGCCTAGGGCGCTGTCGACATTTAATCCGCCCCTGGATCTGCTACTGTGCCTTTTTCTCCCAGACTAACTATTCCTCGTCTAATTTTGCTTTATAACTCAAATCTCCTTCAACACCACGACTTTACCAATCGGTCACGAACGGTTGGACCTTGAAGTGTTTGTTTAATCTCGCCATCAAAACGATATTTTTAGAAATTCTTTACTAAACGTCGGGCCAAAGGTCGAATGAATTAATGCGGAATGGCGTTCCTGTTTGAATTTCTATTACTAGTCGACGAGTGGCAGTTCTTCGGGGTTTCATTACGATAAGTAGTACTGGGCATTGCTGGTTGGAAGACCAGCCATTCTGAATAATATGCAACGTTTATTGTACTTACTACATGTGATCACAATACAATTTTGCTTTTTTGCTTTAGACAAATTTGGCTTTAGGCAAATTTTGCTTTAGACAAATTTGGCTTTAGACGAATTTAGCTTTAGGCAAATTTGGCTTTAGACAAATTTGACTTTATACAAATTTGGGTTTTGACATATTTGTCTTAAGACTCGTGTAAATATTTATTGTTCATGAGAGGGGTATATTGGCAATATTTTCATCATTTTGCCCAAAAGGTCTCAATTTAATTGATTCATTAGGTATCGTATTTCCGTTATTTTTTTTAATAATCTGAGGTTTAGACGGAAGATTGACGGCTTTAGACAAATTTGGTTTTAGACAAATTTGGCTTTAGACAAATTTGGCTTTACACAAATTTGGCCTTAGACAAATTTGGCTTTAGACAAATTTGGCCTTAGACAAGTTTGGCTGTAGACGAATTTTGCTTCTGTAAATACGTTTGCTATCCGAATAAATTCGATTGCTATTCGAAACAGTTTGAGAAACTCTACTTTACACAATTCAAATTTTATCATATTATTATCTCCAGTGACGTAAGAGAAATAATTGTAGTTTATTTTTGTAAGGAAGTCGTGGACCAATCTGACGGTTGCGGCGGAAAATTCGCGTGCGTTGTCGTCTCCGAGCGGTTCCAAGGAAAACCGGTCCTCCAACGTCACAGGTGAATTAAACCATTTTTTTTTTGTTGCGACGATGTTGTTCACACATTGCTCGCGTTCGTTCGTTCCAGGCTCGTCAATTCCGTTCTGCAGGAAGAGCTGAAGACTATCCACGCGTTCTCCCAGAAGACTCTCACTCCCGAGCAGTGGGAAAAGGAGAAGGCCCAGTAATGGAACACCCAATCGATCAACACCAATCCAGTAAATTATTTCTTCTTTTTTAAGAAAAATTAATAATAATTTAAGTCTTAGTTATATTAAGTCTTAATAAACTAACATAGTTTTTTATAACTGGACATTAAACAGACTACAGGAGACAGACAAGGTTAAAACGGACAAGGCTAAGACAGACAAGGCTAAGACCGACAAGGCTAAAATAGACTAGCCTAGTGCCCGCCATACACGTTACGGTCTACCGGAGAGGTTAAATGTGCAGGTTTGCCTGCGCAGATCAACCGTACGCAAGAAACTGCACAGGTCTATTCTCACACGCACCGGTCTACCTGCGCAGGCAAACCTGCACAGGTAGACCTGTCCGGTGGACCGTTGTGTGTATGGCGGGCATAAGACAGACAATGTTAAGATAAGCAAGACTAAGACAGAGAAGGTTTAGATAGACAAGGCTAAGACAGGCAAGACTAAGAGGAACAAGACTAAGACAAGCAAGGCTTAAATAGGCAAGGCTAAGACAGAAAATGTTTAGACAAGCATGGCTAAGACAGATAAGGTTAAGACAGGCAAGGTTGACACAGGCAAAGCTAAGACAGACAAGGCTAAGATAGACAAGTCTAACACAAGCAAGGCTGACAGACAAGGCTAAGACAGACGAGGTAAAGACAAGCAAGGCTAAAACAGACAAGGCTAAGACAGGCAAGGCTAAGACAGGCAATACTAAGAGGAACAAGACTAAGACAAGCAAGGCTAAGACAGGTAAGACTTTACAGACAAGGCTTAAATAAGCAAGGCTAAGACATAAAATGTTAAGACAAGCGTGGCTAAGACAGAAAAGGTTGAGACAGGCAAGGTTAACACAGGCAAAGCTAAGACAGACAATGCTAAGACAGACAAGGCTAAGATAGACAAGTCTAACACAAGCAAGGCTCAGACAGACGAGGTAAAGACAAGCAAGGCTAAAACAGTCAAGGTTAAGACAGACAAGGCTAAGACAGACAATACTAAGAGGACCAAGACTAAGATAAGCAAGGCTAAGACAGGCAAGACTTTACAGACAAGGCTTAAATAGGCAAGGCTAAGACAGAAAATGTTAAGACAAGCATGGCTAACACAGAAAAGGTTGAGATAGGCAAGGTTAACACATGCAAAGCTAAGACAGACAATTCTAAGACAGACAAGGCTAAGATAGACAAGTCTAACACAAGCAAGGCTCAGACAGGCAAGGCTAAGACAGACGAGGTACAGACAAGCAAGGCTAAAACAGTCAAGGTTAAGACAGACAAGGCTAAGACAGGCAATACTAAGACAAACAAGGCTAAGACAAACAAGGCTAAGACAGGCAAGACTTTACAGGCAAGGCTTAAATAGGCAAGGCTAAGACAGAAAATGTTAAGACAAGCATGGCTAAGACAGAAAAGGTTGAGACAGGCAAGGTTAACACAGGAAAAGCTAAGACAGACAATGCTAAGACAGACAAGTCTAACACAAGCAAGGCTCAGATAGACAAGGCTAGGACAGACGAGGTAAATACAAGCAAGGCTAAAACAGTCAAGGTTAAGGCAGACAAGGCTAAGACAGGCAATACTAAGAGGAACAAGACTAAGGCAAGCAAGGCTAAGGCAGGCAAGACTTTACAGACAAGGCTTAAATAGGCGAAGCTAAGACAGAAAATGTGAAGACAAGCATGGCTAAGACAGAAAAGGTTGAGACAGGCAAGGTTAACACAGGCAAAGCTAAGACAGACAATGCTAAGACAGACAATGCTAAGACAGACAAGGCTAAGATAGACAAGTCTAACACAAGCAAGGCTCAGACAGACGAGGTAAAGACAAGCAAGGCTAAAACAGTCAAGGTTAAGACAGACAAGGTTAAGACAGGCAATTCTAAGAGGAACAAGACTAAGACAAACAAGGCTAAGACAGGCAAGACTTTACAGGCAAGGCTAAGACAGAAAATGTTAAGACAAGCATGGCTAACACAGAAAAGGTTGAGATAGGCAAGGTTAACACATGCAAAGCTAAGACAGACAATTCTAAGACACACAAGGCTAAGATAGACAAGTCTAACACAAGCAAGGCTCAGACAGGCAAGGCTAAGACAGACGAGGTAAAGACAAGCAAGGCTAAAACAGTCAAGGTTAAGACAGACAAGGCTAAGACAGGCAATACTAAGGGGAACAAGACTAAGACAAACAAGGCTAAGACAGGCAAGACTTTACAGGCAAGGCTTAAATAGGCAAGGCTAAAACAGAAAATGTTAAGACAAGCATGACTAAGACAGAAAAGGTTGAGACAGACAAGGTTAACACAGGAAAAGCTAAGACAGACAATGCTAAGACAGACAAGGCTAATATAGACAAGTCTAACACAAGCAAGGCTCAGACAGACAAGGCTAAGATAGACGAGGTAAAGACAGCAAGGCTAAAACAGTCAAGGTTAAGACAGACAAGGTTAAGACAGGCAATTCTAAGAGGAACAAGACTAAGACAAACAAGGCTAAGACAGGCAAGACTTTACAGGCAAGGCTTAAATAGGCAAGGCTAAGACAGAAAATGTTAAGACAAGCATGGCTAAGACAGAAAAGGTTGAGACAGGCAAGGTTAACACAGGAAAAGCTAAGACAGACAATGCTAAGACAGAGAAGGCTAAGATAGACAAGTCTAACACAAGCAAGGCTCAGACAGACAAGGCTAAGACAGACGAGGTAAAGACAAGCAAGGCTAAAACAGACAAGGCTAAGACAGGCAATACTAAGAGGAACAAGACTAAGACAGGTAAGACTTTGAGGCTAAGACAGGCAAGACTTTACAGACAAGGCCTAAATAGGAAAAGCTAAGACAGAAAATGTTAAGACAAGCATGGCTAAGACAGAAAAGGTTGAGACAGGCAAGGTTAACACAGGCAAAGCTAAGACAGACAATGCTAAGACAGACAAGTCTAACACAAGCAAGTCTCAGATGGACAAGGCTAGGACAGACGAGGTAAAGACAAGCAAGGCTAAAACAGTCAAGGTTAAGGCAGACAAGGCTAAGACAGGCAATACTAAGAGGAACAAGACTAAGACAAGCAAGGCTAAGACAGGCAAGACTTTACAGACAAGGCTTAAATAGGCAAAGCTAAGACAGAAAATGTTAAAACAAGCATGGCTAAGACAGAAAAGGTTGAGACAGGCAAGGTTAACACAGGCAAAGCTAAGACAGACAATGCTAAGACAGACAAGGCTAAGATAGACAAGTCTAACAAAAGCAAGGCTCAGACAGACAAGGCTAAGACAGTCGAGGTAAAGACAAGCAAGGCTAAAACAGTTAAGGTTTAGACAGACAAGGCTAAGACAGGCAAGACTAAGAGGAACAAGACTTAGACAAGCAAGGCTGAGACAGGCAAGACTTTACAGACAAGGCTTAAAAGGCAAGGCTAAGACTGAAAATGTTAAGACAAGCATGGCTAAGACAGAAAAGGTTGAGACAGGCAAGGTTAACACCGGCAAAGCTAAGACAGACAATGCTAAGACAGACAAGTCTATCACAAGCAAGGCTCAGACAGACGAGGTAAAGACCAGCAAGGCTATAACAGTCAAGGTTAAGACAGACAATACTAAGAGGAACAAGACTAAGATAAGCAAGGCTAAGACAGGCAAGACTTTACAGACAAGGCTTAAATAGGCAAGGCTAAGACATAAAATGTTAAGACAAGCATGGCTAAGACAGAAAAGGTTGAGATAGGCAAGGTTAACACATGCAAAGCTAAGACAGACAATGCTAAGACAGACAAGGCTAAGATAGACAAGTCTAACACAAGCAAGGCTCAGACAGACAAGGCTAATACAGACGAGGTAAATACAAGCAAGGCTTAAACAGTCAAGGTTAAGACAGACAAGGCTAAGGCAGACAATACTAAGAGGTACAAGACTAAGACAGCAAGGCTAAGACAGGCAAGACTTTTCAGACAAGGCTTAAATAGACAAGGCTAAGACAGAAAATGTTAAGACAGGCATGGCTAAGACAGTAAAGGTTGAGACAGGCAAGGTTAACACAGGCAAAGCTAAGACAGACAATGCTAAGACAGACAAGTCTAAAACAGTAAGGCTAAGACAGAAAAGGCTAAAACAGGCAAGGTTAAGACAGACAAAGCTAAGAAAGACAAGACTAAGTGTCTGTTAGTTAGGTTCTGTAAGTTAGGCTAAGTAAGATAAGACTAAGACACGCATGGCTAAGACAGGCGACACAGACAAAGTCTAAAATAGACAAGCCTAAATCAAGTAAGGCTTAGACAGACAAAGCTGAGACAGACAAGGCTAAGCAGACAATGTTAAGATGAGCATAGCTAAGACAGGCAGGGCTGACAGACAAGACTAAGACAAGAAAGGCTAAAACAGACAAGGTTTAAATAGACAAGGCTAAGACCGAAAAGGCTAAGACAGACAAGGCTAGGACAGACAAGGTTAAGACATACAAGACTAAAATAGACAGGATTGGGACAGACAAAACTAAGACAGACCAGACAAAACTAAGACAGACCAGAAAAACCTAGACAGACAAGATTAGAGACAAGTCGCCGTAGCTCAAAGATATTGATGATTGATATCTGTTTTTCAGATATTTCCTTGACTGCGTCGGCACCCGGCAAAGTAATTTTGCACGGAGAGCATTCCGTAGTCTTCGGAAAGCTGGCTGTTGCGGCTAGTCTCGACCTCCGAACGAACCTCACCCTCACAGAAACCTCCAGCGACACTCTAGACTTAGATTTCACCGATTTAAAGCTTCAAATTAGCTTCGACAACAAAGTAAGCGACACGGATCTAGATAAGAAAATCCAATAATTCTTTGGATCAGTGCTATATTAGTGTATCTATAGTGTAGGCACCCGCAATATCTAGGATAAAAATAATGTTAGGCTTGTCGCACACTGGCTCCGCTCCGCTCAGCTCACATCAGATACGATTGGGTCCGCTCCTCTCAGCTCCGTCATTTTTCCACACATTGCATCCGCTCAGCTACATCACTTTTCCACACACTCAATCCCCTCCCATCTGTCCTGCGGGGGAGTTAAATATGCGCTGCTATCCTGGTTGCATAAATGCCTTAGCGCATATACGAAAACTTTAGTGTTGCGCCTGCGTGAACCATCCGACCTCCGGCCTAGTATTCTTGACAAACAGAGGATACGGAGCGGAACGGAGCCAAGCTGAGCTGAGCGGACGCATTATGTGCGTTTCTATTTAAATACACGGGTTTTATATTTTTCTGGGATGAAAGGCTGAGCTGAGCGGAGACGAGCGGACTCAGTGTGGTCAAGCCTTAACGATAAGCCTTAACGATAATTCAGGCGCAGTGCGTAATACCTGGTAATACATAGTTTATGTCAGATTGAGAAGGTGATACGCTCTGTCTCGCACCTCTGGGAGGATCTTCCCTTCCCTTATCCCATGGGGGTGCGGGCACCCCTGGTTAAGTACCGCTGCTTTCTATCTGTGTACCAATACTTCGACGTATTGCTACACAGATAGACAGTGTTAACAGATAACACGCTGGTATAGATAATTAGATAATTTTCTTTCTGTTTTTCTTAAGGATATTCTTGAAATTCTCAAATCGAACGGGATTCCGATGAGTGCTGAGTACGACTTCCAACGTCCAGAGAATGTGAATCAAACCGAGATTCTCAACAGGATCGATAGATTGTTAAGCGGAAGGTTGCCGGACCACAATGAGAATCACAAACAGGCGCTGTCCACGTTCCTCTTCCTCTACTCCGCAATAATTTTACCTTCTAACTTGGAGCTCCGGGGCGCAAAAGTTGTTGTCAAATCTGATTTACGCTTGAATTCCGGAATGGGTATGAGACATATGTTACCAAAAAACTGATTATCAGGATCAGCGTTTCTCAAACTTTTAAACACGCGAACCAAATAATTAGCTAAAAATGAGAGACTAGACAGACAAGGCTAGACAAACAAGGCCATAGGTTTGGATAAAAATCCGGACATTTAAAGTTCGATGAGAAATTTGTCGACAACCTTTGATTGTTAGCTCAGGATAATCTCGATAATCCGACATATATGGGACCAGACAACCGCCGGATTATAAGAAAGAGTCCTGGGAGGGAGGAGCGCGAGCGATCTCCAAACCGCAGGATTACTAGACGTGTCGTCCGATTAACCAACGGCCGAATTACCGAGATTATACTGTATTTATTTTTATATTTCTTTGATTTTTTTATCAAAACTGTTTCGTTTCGCGACGCAATTTTGGGTCACGTCCCATAGTTTAAGAAATGCTGATCTACCTAGTATCTCATCTATTACTCACTCTATTACTAACTCATCAATACATAGATAAAACTTGCAGGTAGTTCTGCTTCGTTTGCTGTGACCATAACAGCAGCTCTCTATCATTACTTGAAGCTTAGATTCAATCTCGACGGTTTAACCAAGGTACCAAAGTCTCATCACCTGTGGACGTTGAACGAGGATCAGTGTTTCCGCGAAGAGGAACTGAAAGCCATCTCGTCTTGGGCTTTCTTCGCCGAGAAGATAATCCATGGAAATCCTTCAGGTAAAATCCTTAATGTTGCTTCATCAACACAAGTTATAAATTGTAGGCATTGATAACTCGACTTGTACGTATGGGTCGGTGGTGGAGTTCCGAAAGGGTTTGGAGCCTCGGCCGCTGCAACTGGAGCACTCATTGGCTGCGATTTTAATTGACACAGGCGTTCCCAAAAACACCAAAGCTCAAGTCGAAAAGATTGCGCTTAAGAAGAAGCTTTTTCCAGAAATCGTTGCGAACACCTTGGAGTCGATGGAAGTCGTTTGCGTTAAGGCCGTTGAATGTCTTGTAAAGATGAGCGAACTCGAAGGAAAACCAAAATTTGTTCAAAAAGATTTTTACCCGATGTATGAAACGCTAGGAGTAAGTAACCGAGATTAACCCTTAACCACCTGCCATACGTCGCAGGTGAGAAAATTACTGCTACTTTGGGTCTGAGAGACGTATGTCAGGTGGTTAGGTGTTTAATTCGGTTCCGACGTTCATTGCTATTTTCTTTCAGCAATTGGTTGATATCAATCAAAATTTGTTGCGGATCTTGGGCGCCTCCCACCCTTCGATCGACGAGATCTGTTCGATCCTCGATGCCGAAGGTTTCCACGGTAAGCTCACAGGTGCTGGGGGAGGCGGCTTCGTGTTGGCCGTGGTTCCTCCCGCAGCCACTCCGGTAGCTCTAAAACGCGTCCAGGAAACTCTGGAGAATAGGCGATACTCCTGCTGCGTGCTAGAGTTGGGAGGAACCGGAGTTATAATTGACTGAATATTTAGATAATGGGGAAGGAAATTGGTGGATTGGTGATTTTTTCGAAAATTAAAAAGGATTTTTTTTTTGTATCCTAAGTTTTATCCTGTTTGGATCCTTTATATCCGGTTTTTCCTTATTATGTGGTTTAGGCGTAAATTTACTTTTGTCACATTTAACAAAATTTATTTAAAAAAGGTCACAGTTTAATTAATCATCAGTACAATTAGCTATTTATTACAAATATTTATCAGAGTTTTGCGGAGATTTTATCAAAAATGGGAACTTGGTTTCGGTCGTGAGTATCGTGTTTTTTAATAAACGCAGGAAGAATGTCTTTGAAAATCTCGGGATGATTGAGGTGTCCGTGATGAGTGCCAGGAACACTATGGTACTCCGACTGCGGAGTAGATTTAAGCAAAACCTCGTGGACCTTGAAGAAATGTTCTTTGTTGGAGAAGAACGGACTGCCGTCGGCTTTGCTCATGAACAGAGGAAAGGTGACTCTGGCAGCCCCTTCCACCAGCGCTTCTAAGGACCAGTTGATCAAAGTCCCGGCTTTGAGCCGCGCGTCCCTGTCGAAGTAATACTTGCCCGGGGTTGAAGGCTTTACGTTCCTCTCCAAGATATACTTGGCCTTATCCAGATCGATCGAACCTCGAGTCCCCTTGTTCAACTTCACCTCCATCTCCTCGATCGTGTAACTCGGAGATTCAGTACTGTTAACGTTCTGCGCATCGAACTTGAGGAACTCGTTGACGCTCTGAATGCAACGGTCGATCCCCTTGGGGTGTATCAACGGGTGGAGCCCGTCGATACACACCATGAAATCCACGCTCGATGGGTACAAGAAACCGTACGTGTAGGAGGTTATACCGCCCAAGGAGTGCCCCATCAGCGTGATCTTCTCCCAGTTGAAGAACTCGCGCAGACGGCGCACCAGTATCACGCCGTCCATCCCGTGGTAGAACATGCCCGGTGGGATTTTCGAAGACAAACCGTGGCCGGGAAGGTCTATCGCCAGGTACGACAAGTTGCTCGGGAGGGTGGGAATTAGCAAGTCGAATGATCCACAATTGTCCTAAAAGCAAATTCTTGGATTAATTTCAAATTTAAGAAGTTTTAGGTTGAATAGAAATGCATGCTTGAGGCTCAGACAGAATAGTTTTGTCAAGATTAATGAGTTGTTCAAGACTAGTAGGAGACTAAAAGTAGAATAGACTTGGTTAGGTAATACTAGTTAGCAGTTAGTTATACTTGGTTAGGCAATACTAGAAGGCTAAAGGCTGATAAAAGTTAAAAATCGAAAGGTCGATATTGGCGCATTTTTCATTTCCATTTGAGCGATGAGTGAGTTGTGTTAAATTATTGTGAAGGAGTTGTAGGTTGAAAACTAATTAATTATATCTATTATTGATTGCAATTTATTTGCAATCGATACATAACGCATAAAAAAGACAATTGTGCTAATGACACTGTTTCCTTATCATATTTTGCAATAAATTGCCTATTTACGCAAATGTTTTGAAAATATTGAAATTTATTTTCTTGGTCGATTTCTCTTAAACCAAAAATAATAAAAAAAAGTCTTTTCAAATTAAACCTGTGCAGGAATTAATTTTCTTTTAGAAAATGTTCGAGATTTTCCGTGATTTTTGTTTGTTAAATTAGAAAATTAGAAAAATTTGGAGACTGGCACAGGTGAATGTTAGAAAAATATTTGATTTTGTTAGTCGATTTCTCAAAAACCAAAAGGAATTTAAAAAAACTTTTCAAATTAAAGCTGTGCAGAATTTAATTATCTTTTAGAAAATGTTCGAAATTTTCCGTGATTTTTGTTTGTTAAATTAGAAATTTGTAAAAATTTTGGGGACCGGCACAGGTGAATGTCGCAAAAAATATTTGAGTTTGTTGGTTGATTTCTCAAAAACCAAAAGCAATTTCAAAAAAAAGTTTCAAATAAAACCTGTGCAGAATTAAATTTTCTTTTAGAAAATGTTTGAGATTTTCCGCGATTTTCGTTTGTTAAATTAGAAATTTGGAAAAATTTGAGGACTGGCACAGGTGAATGTCACAAAAAATATTTTAGTTTGTTAGTCGATTTCTCAAAAACCAAAAGGAATTTCAAAAAAAGTTTCAAATAAAACCTGGGCAGAATTTAATTTTCTTTTATAGAATGTTTGAGATTTTCCGCGATTTTTGTTTGTTAAATTAGAAATTTGGAAAAATTTTAAGACTGATATAGGTGAATGTCACAAAAAAATATTTGACTTTGTTAGTCGATTTCTCAAAAACCAAAAAGGAATTTTCAAAAGACTTCAAATAACACATGTGCAGGATTTAATTTCCTTTTAGAAAATGTTTGTGGTTTTCCGTGATTTTTGTTGGTTAAATTAGAAATTTGGAAAAATGAGAGGACTGGCACAGGTGAATGTGGCTAAAAATATTTGAGTTTGTTAATCGATTTCTCAAAAACCAAAAGGAATTTCAAAAAACTTTTCGAATAAAACCTGTGCAGAATTTAATTTTCTTTTAGAAAATGTTGGAAATTTTACGTGTTTTTTGTTCGTAAAATTAGAAATTTGGTAAAAATTGAGGACTGGCAAAGGTGAATGTCACAAAAAAATATTTGAGTCTGTCAGTCGATTTCTCAAAAACGAAAAGGAATTTCAAAAAAACGTTTCAAATAAAACTTGTGCAGAATTTAATTTTCTATTATAAAATGTTTGAGATTTTCCACGATTTTTGTTCGTTAAATTAGAAATTTGGAAAAATTTGAAGACTGGTGCGGGTGAATGTCACAAAAAAAATATTTGACTTTGTTAGTCGATTTCTCATAAATCAAAAGGAATTTAAAAAAACTTTTCGAATAAAACCTGTGCGGAATTTAATTTTCTTTTAGAAAATGCTCGTGATTTTCCGTGATTTTTGTTTGTTAAATTAGAAATTTGGAAAAATGAAAGGAAAAGGCACAGTCACGGGCAGTCATGGCAGTGTCACGGTTTGGGTCCTTGTACCAGTCTCTTCCCGATATCCTTAACTTATTTCTTATAAATTCACCGTCTTCAAAATAACTGAGGCTGTTCACCCATAACCAAAAGATAGAAATTGCTACGTTTTTATCTAGAAGTATAAAGAAATGGAGGGTGACAAAGCAATAAAAGATTTGGGTGACAAGAAATCGTACGCCGGAATCCCAGAAGCAGAATTCGTAGATTATGTTGATGCTTTTATGGTTAAATCAGAAAATTCAGGTAATGCTGACAAAGTCCTCAAAAAATTTCAAAATACAAATTTATGGAATATAATCTTTCAAAACCTAAACGTCTCCGCACTCAGATTCCTGACTTGAAATGTTCTCTAACAATGATTGAGAAACTCCAGAAGCAAAAGGACGAATTTGAAACAGAATATTTACTTAGTGAACATGTGTATCTGAAAGCCATAGTTCCGCCAACAGACAAAGTTTGTCTATGGCTCGGGGCTAATGTTATGCTGGAATACAGTTTGGAAGATGCCAGAGAATTACTCACTAATAATATTAATACTGCATCTAGGAATCTCAGTTATGTTGAACATGACTTGGACTTTTTGAGGGATCAATTCACAACAACAGAGGTAAACATGGAGTATTCAATTGGGATGTGAAGAGGCGTCAAGCGGCTAAAGCTACGAAATAGATTTTTATTAATTTATATTATTGAAATGCGAAAAAAGTTAAGGCACACCACAACATAAAAAAAGAAATGCATTTACTTCATTCGTTTTGTTTTTGAAAGCTTCAAGTTCTGAAGGGGTAAAAGTAGTTTTTATTTCAACTAAGTACTCCTAAGAGCACTTCATTTGTAACTATAGAATTAATAAATTACGTTCGCTGAGGATGGTGATGTCTATTGATAGTTCGGCAGCCGTAGCCTCTATCATTTCTTGCGCCGCTTTGCTGCGCATTATATTAGCTTGCAGTATTCTAGCTGCTTCCCATACTATCTGGATCATTCGGTCGTCAGGTGCTCATTTGCCCATCTCAGACGCTGGGATTTTATTGATTTGACTATATCCGGCTTTTGGTATAGGTCCTGAAGTTCTGCATTCGTCCTTATGCGATATTGCTCCGTGTTTCGATCCTGGACGAGGCCAAATATTCTTCTCAGGATCTTCCTTTCAGCCCGCTTTAGTAGAAGTTCATTGTGTTTCGTAAGGGTCCAGGTCTCACAGCCATAACAGATGACCAGTTTGATTACAGCCTGGTACACCCTCAGCTTTGATACTCTTGACACCGTTTTGGATTGCATGAGGGTTCACCTATTGACACTGTGTATTCGTGTTTTAATCTCTTCGTTGCTGTCTGAGCATATCGTGGCTCTAAGGTACTTAACTGTCTGACACATTCGAAGTAATAGGTGTCGTTATATTCTGACCGATTATGTCCCTGGTTGGTTGTCGGGTAATGTGCATGTATTTGTTTTTTTCCTCATTGATGTTAAAGCCCCTTTTCTTACATTCATTCTCTATTTTCAGGAAGCTTTCATTGACTTCGACAGTACTTCTTCCTACCGCGTCAATGTCGTCCGCGAATGCCAGGATTATCTCACCCCTGCTTAGTAGACACTTCCGTGGTGATATTCGTCTTCTTGATAGCGATATCTAGGACTTTGCTAAAGAGTAGGGTCGACAGTCCATCTCCCTGTCTCAATCCACTCATGACCGAAAATTCCTATGTTATATGGTTTCCTACTTTAACGCGGCATCTGGTATTGTTTCACATAATTTCGTGAGAGTGATGATTTTCTGTGGAATACCTATATTTGCCATGGCTATCCAGACACTGTCGCGTATAATGATGTCGTAAGCTTGTCTGAAGTCCATGAACAGCTGGTGCATTCTTTATTGAATTCCCAGTGTTTCTCCAGTAGTTGTCGGATTGTGAATATCTGGTCCACTGTTGACCTTGGGCTGAATCCACACTGATAGTCGCCAATTTGTTCCTCGGCATACGGTGATATGCGTCTCAAGCACATTGGAGAGTATCTTGTATGCTGCGTTCAGTAGCGCTGTTCCCCTGTAGTTGATACATTTCATGCGGTCTCCCTTCTTATGGATGGGGATGATAGTACCTTCATTCCATTCGTCTGGTAAGGCTTCCCATTTACATATGACTAGTACTAGTTTATGTAGATCTTTGCGGAGTTGTGTTCCTCCATATTTTAGGCATTTTGTTGGTATTGTGTCGCATCCAGGGGTTTTGTTATTTTTGAGTTTGTTGATTGCCACTATTATTTATTGGCTCCTTTACGTCTATTTCCGCTGTCTGGTATGTTGTGGTCTCTGCTGTTATGCCGTTATCTGCATTAAGAATGTTGTTGAAATGCGCTTTCCATGTTTTAAGTATTTCCGACGTGTCGGTTATTAGTTTGTCCCCATCGATTTTTAGGATACTGCTTGTTATGGGTTTATATGCAATATTTCTTGAAAGAATCTCCTATTATTGTTGCTTTTGGCATCCTCCTCTAGTTGCTGTAGTACTTTATTCTGGGCCGCTCTTTCCTTGTTCCTTATAAGTTTCCTTGCTTCCTTTCTGTATGTTTTAAAATTCTCTATGTTGGCGTTATTATTGTCTTGTAACATGTGTAATCTGGCTTTATTTTTTGTGTTTTGGATTTGATCGCATTCCGCATCATACCATGCTTTCTTCTTTGTCCTGCTTTTCTTTTCCAGTGTTTTCTTCGTGAGCGCCACTAAAGTTGATTTGAGGTTGCCCCAGGCTGTCACGGTTGCCCCATGCTCTTGATTCTCAGACGCATTTTTGTCTGTACTAGAAAATTGTCGGAGTCCGCATCTGCACCCCTTCGGATTCCCACATCCATGACATTTTTTGCATACCTAGCAATGACCAGCACATGGTCTATTTGGTTTCGTGTTCTGTAGTCATTCGAGACCCACGTCTCTTGTGTATGTTTTCATGTTCGAACATCGTTGATACAACTATTAGATTGTTCTTCGCTGCTAGTCCTGCCAATCGTTGGCCGTTATAATAGTAATTAATTTTATTAATTCTTTGTAATCGCGCCGTCTGTATAGTGCAAATTAATGAATTCTCAGAAAAGTGACAAGTGACCTTGTCAATCAGTCTACTTTTAAAATATAAAGTATGTTTAACAATATTTCTGGCAGAAATAGAGAAAATATTTGAGTTTGTTAGTCGATTTCTCAAAAAACGAACGGAATTAAAAAAAAACTTTTCAAATAAAACCTGTGCAGAATTTAATTTTTTTTTCGAAAATGTTCGAGATTTTCCATAAGTTTTGTTTGTTAAATTAGGAATTTGGGGACTGGCACAGGTGAATGTCACAAAAAATATTTCAGTTTGTTAGGTTTTCAAATAAAACCTGTGCAGAATTTAAATTCCTTTTAGAAAATGTTCGTAGTTTTCCTTGATTTTTGTTTGTTAAATTAGAAATTTGGAAAAATTTGAGGACTGGCACAGGTGAATGTCACAAAAAATATTTGAGTTTTTTAGTCTATTTCTCAAAAACCAAAAGGAATTTCAAAAATCTTTTCAAATTAAAGCTGTGCAGAATTTAATTTTCTTTTAAAAAATGTTCGAGATTTTCCGTGATTTTTGTTTGTTAAATTAGAAATTTTGAAAAATTCGAGGACTGGCACAGGTGAATGTCACAAAAAATGTTTGAGTTTGTAGGTTGATTTCTCAAAAACTAAAAGGAATTTCAAAAAAAATTCGAATAAAACCTGTGCAGAATTTAATTTTCATTTAGAATATGTTCGAGATTTTCCGTGATTTTTGTTTGTTAACTTAAAAATTTGGAAAAAATTGAGGACTGGCACAGGTGAATGTCACAAAAAAATATTTGAGTTTGTTAGTCGATTTCTCAAAAAACGAAAGGCATTTCAAAAAAACTTTTTAAAGAAAACCTGTGCAGAGTTTAATTTTCTTTTAGAAAATGTTTCAGATTTTCCTTGATTTTAGTTTGTTAAATAAAAAATTTGGGGACTGGTACAGGTGAATGTCACAAAAAAATATTTGAGGTTGTTAGTCGATTTCTCAAAAACCAAAAGGAATTTCAAAAAACTTTTCGAATAAAACCTGTGCGGAATTTAATTTTGTTTTAGAAAATGTTCGAGATTTTCCTTGATTTTTGTTTGTTAAATTAGAAATTTGGAAAAATTTGAGGACTAGCACAGGTGAATGTCACAAAAAATATTTGCGTTTCTTAGTCGATTTCTCAAAAAACGAATGGAATTTAATAAAAACTTTTCAAATTAAACCTGTGCAGAATTTAATTTTCTTTTAGAAAATGTTCGAGATTTTCCGCGATTTTTGTTTATTAAATTGGAAATTTTGAAAAATTTGAGGACTTGCACAGGTGAATGTCACAAAAAATATTTGAGTTTGTTAGTCGATTTCTCAAAAACCAAAAGGAATTTCAAAAAACTTTTCGAATTAAAGCTATGCAAAATTTAATTTTCTTTAAAAAAATGTTCGAGATTTTCCGTGATTTTCGTTTGATAAATTTGAAATTTGGAAAAATTTGACTGGCACAGGTGAAGGTCACAAAAAAATATTTGAGTTTCTTAGTCGATTTCTCAAAATACGAATGGAATTTAAAAAAAAATTTCAAATAAAACCTGTGCAGAGTTTAATTTTCTTTTAGAAAATGTTCGAGATTTTCCCTGATTTTTGTTTGTTAAATTAGAAATTTGGAAAAATTTGCGGATCGGCACAGGTGAATGTCGCAAAAAATATTTCAGTTTGTTGGTTGATTTCTCAAAAACCAAAAGTAATTTCAAAAAAACCTTTCAAATAAAACCTGTGCAGAATTTAATTTTCTTTTATAAAATATTTGAGATTTTCCGCGATTTTTGTTTGTTAAATTAGAAATTTGGAAAAATTTGAAGACGGTACAGGTGAATGTCACAAAAAAATATTTGACTTTGTTAGTCGATTTCTCAAAAACCAAAAAGGAATTTCCAAAAGACTTCAAATAACACCTGTGCAGAATTTAATTTTCTTTTAGAAAATGTTCTTGATTTTCCGTGAAATTTGTTTGTTAAATTAAAAATTTGGAAAAAATTGAGGATTGGTACAGGTCAAGGTCACAAAAAATATTTGAGTTTCTTAGTCGATTTCTCAAAAAACGAATGGAATTTCAAAAAAACTTTTCAAATAAAACCTGTGCAGGATTTAATTATCTTTTAGAAAATTTTCGAGATTTTTCGTGATTTTTGTTAGTTAAATTACAAATTTGGAAAAATTTGAGGACCGGCACAGGTGAAAGTTACAAAAAATATATGACTGTTAGTCGATTTCTCAAAAAACGAATGGAATTAAAAAAAACTTTTCAAATAGATCCTGTGTAGAATTTAATTTTCTGTTAGAAAATGTTCGAGATTTTCTGTAATTTTTGTTTGTTAAATTAGACATTTGGAAAAATTTGAGGACTGGCACAGGTGAATGTCACAAAAAATATTAGAGTTCCTTAGTCGATTTCTCAAAAAACGAAAGGAATTTCCAAAAAACTTTTCAAATAAAACCTGTGCATAATATAATTTTCTTTTAGAAAATGTTCAAAGATTTCCGTGGTTTTATTAAATTAGAATTTTTTTATATTCTACCACAATAGATCGTTTTAATCACAATTAAGTTGTGTTAATCAAGACTACATTGTTAATCAAGACTAGATTGTTAATCAAGACTAGTCGTAAACTAAGGCTGGACTAAACTCAAACTTGAATACGTAGAGACCAAACAAATTTCAAATTACATCTACATAAATCAAAATTAACCATTTGATCTTTGTTCGTGATTTATCGACAGATAAACCCAAATTTTAATTTCTGTTGACATGATGCAAATGTAGTCGATGTATCGGTAAGCCGTCTACAAAGTGTCGCTAAGCCGTCTACGAAGTGTCGGTAAGCCGCCTACGAAGTGTCGGTAAGCCGTCTACGAAGTATCGGTAAGCCGTCTACGAAGTGTCGGTAAGCCGTCTACGAAGTATCGTCAAAGTGTCAACGAAGTACCTCTATGAGTGTCGGTAAACCGTATAGGAAGTATCAGTAAGCCCTCTACGAAGTGTCGGTAAGCCGTTAAGGAAGGGTCGGTAAGCCGTCTAGGAAGTGTCGGTAAGCCGTCTACGAAGTGTCGGTAAGCTAAGCCGTCTAAGAAATGTCGGTAAGCTAAGCTGTCTACGAAGTGACGGTAAGCCGTCTACGAAGTGTCGGTAAGCCGTCTACGAAGTATCGGTAAGCCGTCTACGAAGTGTCGGTAAGCCGTCTACGAAGTATCGTCAAAGTGTCAACGAAGTACCTGTTGGAACACAGAAATTTCAACAATGAAGTTTCGCTGAACTGATTTTCTGTGAAGTGTCGACATTCGTGCAATCGTATCACTGATACTTCGATTGCGCGTTGAACTGCGTTGTGTGTCGTTGAACTGTTTTATTGTGGGTGTCGTACAAATGCCGGGGAAGTGTTATTATGTTATTATGAAAGTGTTGAAACACATCGACAACACTTCGTTTGTCTCGGAAATACTTCGGCTACACTTCATTTTCACCATAGTCAACAGATTTAACCAAAGATAACCAGATTTAACAAAGATAATAAATAAAATTCAGACCAAATTTAATTTAGTGTTTAACTGTTGGGATTTGTGACGTCTGACACTTAATTTCTTGGAAACACTTCGACGACACATCGTTTGTCTCGGAAATACTTCGACACTTCATTTCCACCAGAGTGAAGAGAAATCCAAATTTTTCTGTTTGAGTCTGTTGACAGCAAGAACAAATTGAGATATGAATTATAATAGTTGAAGTAAGTTCGTGTGTCTACAATTTGAAAATTGGATTAGGGTGCCCAGAAATTCAAATTTGAGTTTGTCCATTGATAAAAGAAGTATGAATTGAGAGGAATTAGAATAGTAGGTGTACGTGTGTAATTTGGGAATTAAACAGGCTATTAAAAAAAGCTTTGACATCGTGTATAGATCAAGCGAAACTAGCACTTTACCCACTATGTTGCAAAGTCCGGCTACAATGCGGTAAAGTCACTTTCCCGCATTGTAGCTGTACTTTCCCGCATTGTGCCAAATAAAATAATTTCCAATATTGTAAATAATCTAAATAGTTGGGAAAGATAGTTCGTTCTGAACCCTCCACTTCCAGCCCCCTATCACGCTCCCACTTCCGGTTCCCACCCCACTTCCGGAACCGGAAGTGGAATTTTTTTTGGGACCGGAAGTTGGGTATGAACCGGAAGTGGGTTGGAAACAGGAAGTGGGGTGGGAAAAGGAAGTGGGACGGGAACAGGAAGTGGGGGTTGGTACCGGAAGTGGGATGGGAACCGGACGTGGGGGCAGGAGTGGGGGACCGGAAGTGGAGGCGTAGGGTCTATTTGTTTCTTAAATAATAATTTTACATTTTGCATCAATAATGATTTTATAGCTCCAGCTAATGGGAAAAAACCAAACGAGCTGTCGCGTTGTAAAATGAAACTTTCCACACTCTAATGTAAATAACTATTACAATTGTGAAATTAATTTGGGAAGTCTTAATTAGAATTCGGGAAACTTGACCCAGTTTAAACAGTCTGTGGTAAAGGAATAATTCGTTTGGGAAAGTTGTTGCGAATTGGGTTTAGTTCCCTTTCGTTAATGGTCTTTTGATTGCGCCGAACAACAAAAATATTATTTATTGCAGAACGATATAAACTACTGCTAGCTATTGTTTCAACTGCAAACTTTTCCATCTAACAAGACAGTTTTTGTTTGAAAAAAATAATACTTTTCCAATGAGCAGTCTCTTTTTTCATCTAAAAACAACAATTACATTCACAACAAGAAAACTTATAAACAAACATAATTTAAAACATTGTTCCTACTTAAACAACGTGTTTATGATTACTTAAACAATTCCATGTTTTTTTTTATACAAAGCCTTGAACTACATTTTAATCAACAACTACCCATCATACGGAGTGATTATTTAACCAACTTAAGCCACCTTAAAAACTAATCAAACATCTGTAATAACCGGTTACTGTAAGCAATTCAACAATCATTGACGATTTTTTATGCTCTCAGTTAGAAATCTTTAAACACAGTCTACATAATTGCTAAAATAAATAAAACTTTATTGAAAACTACATTATAACTACTTCCGCTAACTTGAAATTGTCTTGACCAACATAGCTTTATCTAGTGTTAGTCTCATACTAGTAATGTACTCCTAGTCTCTTACTAGTCTTGATAAATATAGTCTAGTCTTTGTCTCTTACTAGTCTTGACTAATATAATCTAGTCTTTGTCTCTTATTAGTCTTGACTAATATAGTCTAGTCTTAGTCTCTTACTAGTCTTAACTAATATAGTGTACTCGTAGTCTCTTACTAGTCTTGATTAATATAGTCTAGCCTTAGTCTCTTACTAGTGTTGACTAATATAGTGTACTCCTAGTCTCTTACTAGTCTTGATTAATATAGTCTAGCCTTAGTCTCTTACTAGTCTTGTCTAATATAGGTAACTCCTAGTCTCTTACTAGTCTTGTTTAATATGCTCTAGTCTTGACTAATATAGACTAGTCTTAGTCTCTTACTAGTCTTGACTAATATAGTGTACTCGTAGTCTCTTACTAGTCTTGATTAATATAGTCTAGCCTTACTCTCTTACTAGTCTTGACTAATATAGTGTACTCCTAGTCTCTTACTAGTCTTGATTAATATAGTCTAGCCTTAGTCTCTTACTAGTCTTGTCTAATATAGGTAACTCGTAGTTTCTTACTAGTCTTGTTTAATATAGTCTAGTCTTGACTAATATAGACTAGTCTTAGTCTCTTACTAGTCATGACTAATATAGTGTACTCGTAGTTTCTTACTAGTCTTGATTAATATAGTCTAGCCTTAGTCTCTTACTAGTCTTGACTAATATAGTGTACTCCTAGTCTCTTACTAGTCTTGATTAATATAGTCTAGCCTTAGTCTCTTACTAGTCTTGTCTAATATAGGTAACTCGTAGTTTCTTACTAGTCTTGTTTAATATAGTCTAGTCTTGACTAATATAGACTAGTCTTAGTCTCTTACTAGTCATGACTAATATAGTGTACTCGTAGTTTCTTACTAGTCTTGATTAATATAGTCTAGCCTTAGTCTCTTACTAGTCTTGACTAATATAGCGTACTCCTAGTATCTTACTAGTCTTGATTAATATAGTCTAGCCTTAGTCTCTTACTAGTCTTGTCTAATATAGGTAACTCGTAGTCTCTTACTAGTCTTGTTTAATATGGTCTAGTGTTGACTAATATAGACTAGTCTTAGTCTCTTCCTAGTCTTGACTAATATAGTGTACTCGTAGTCTCTTACTAGTCTTGATTAATATAGTCTAGCCTTAGTCTCTTACTAGTCTTGACTAATATAGTGTACTCCTAGTATCTTACTAGTCTTGATTAATATAGTCTAGCCTTAGTCTCTTACTAGTCTTGACTAATATAGTGTACTCCTAGTATCTTACTAGTCTTGATTAATATAGTCTAGCCTTAGTCTCTTACTAGTCTTGTCTAATATAGGTAACTCGTAGTCTCTTACTAGTCTTGTTTAATATAGTCTAGTCTTGACTAATATAGACTAGTCTTAGTCTCTTACTAGTCATGACTAATATAGTCTAGTCCTAGTCTCTTTCTAGTCTTGATTAATATAGTCTAGCCTTAGTCTTTTACTAGTCTTGACTAATATAGTGTACTCCTAGTCTCTTACTAGTCTTGATTAATATAGTCTAGCCTTAGTCTCTTACTAGTCTTGTCTAATATAGGTATAGTGTTGACTAATATAGACTAGTCTTAGTCTCTTACTAGTCTTGACTAATATAGTGTACTCGTAGTCTCTTACTAGTCTTGATTAATATAGTCTAGCCTTAGTCTCTTACTAGTCTTGACTAATATAGCGTACTCCTAGTATCTTACTAGTCTTGATTAATATAGTCTAGCCTTAGTCTCTTACTAGTCTTGTCTAATATAGGTAACTCGTAGTCTCTTACTAGTCTTGTTTAATATAGTCTAGTCTTGACTAATATAGACTATTCCTAGTCTCTTACTAGTCATGACTAATATAGTCTAGTCCTAGTCTCTTTCTAGTCTTGATTAATATAGTCTAGCCTTAGTCTTTTACTAGTCTTGACTAATATAGTGTACTCCTAGTCTCTTACTAGTCTTGATTAATATAGTCTAGCCTTAGTCTCTTACTAGTCTTGTCTAATATAGGTAACTCCTAGTCTCTTACTAGTCTTGTTTAATATAGTCTTGTCTTGACTAATATAGACTAGTCTTAGTCTCTTACTAGTCATGACTAAATATAGAGTAGTTCTAGTCTCTTACTAGTCTTGATTAATATAGTCTAGTCTTTTTCTCTTACTAGTCTTGACTAATATAATCTAATCTTTGTCTCTTATTAGTCTTGACTAATATAGTCTAGTCTTAGTCTCTTACTAGTCTTGACTAATATAGTGTACTCGTAGTCTCTTGCTAGTCTTGATTAATATAGTCTAGCCTTAGTCTTTTACTAGTCTTGACTAATATAGTGTACTCCTAGTCTCTTACTAGTCTTGATTAATATAGTCTAGCCTTAGTCTCTTACTAGTCTTGACTAATATAGTGTACTCCTAGTCTCTTACTAGTCTTGATTAATATAGTCTAGCCTTAGTCTCTTACTAGTCTTGTCTAATATAGGTAACTCGTAGTCTCTTACTAGTCTTGTTTAATATAGTCTAGTCTTGACTAATATAGACTAGTCTTAGTCTCTTACTAGTCATGACTAATATAGTGTACTCCTAGTCTCTTACTAGTCTTGATTAATATAGTCTAGCCTTAGTCTCTTACTAGTCTTGTCTAATATAGGTAACTCCTAGTCTCTTACTAGTCTTGTTTAATATAGTCTTGTCTTGACTAATATAGACTAGTCTTAGTCTCTTACTAGTCATGACTAATATAGGGTAGTCCTAGTCTCTTTCTAGTTTTGATTAATATAGTCTAGCCTTAGTCTTTTACTAGTCTTGACTAATATAGTGTACTCCTAGTCTTTTACTAGTCTTGATTAATATAGTCTAGTCTTAGTCTCTTACTAGTCTTGTCTAATATAGGTAACTCCTAGTCTCTTACTAGTCTTGTTTAATATAGTCTAGTCTTGACTAATATAGACTAGTCTTAGTCTTTTACTAGTCATGACTAATTTAGTGTACTCTTAGTATCTTACTAGTCTTGATTAATATAGTCTAGCCTTAGTCTTTTACTAGTCTTGACTAATATAGTGTACTCCTAGTCACTTACTAGTCTTGATTAATATAGTCTAGCCTTAGTCTCTTACTAGTCTTGACTAATATAGTGTACTCCTAGTCTCTTACTAGTCTTGATTAATATAGTCTAGTCTTGACTAATATAGTCTAGCCTTAGTCTCTTACTAGTCTTGACTAATATAGTGTACTCCTAGTCTCTTACTAGTCTTGATTAATATAGTCTAGTCTTGACTAATATAGTCTAGCCTTAGTCTCTTACTAGTCTTGACTAATATAGTGTACTCCTAGTCTCTTACTGGTCTTGATTAATATAGTCTAGCCTTAGTCTTTTACTAGTCTTGACTAATATAGTGTACTCCTAGTCTCTTACTAGTCTTGATTAATATAGTCTAGTCTTGACCTTAGTCTCTCACTAGTCTTGTCTAATATAGGTAGCTCCTAGTCTCTTACTAGTCTTGTTTAATATAGTCTAGTCTTGACTAATATAGACTAGTCTTAGTCTCTTACTAGTCATGACTAAATATAGTGTAGTCCTAGTCTCTTACTAGTCTTGATTAATATAGCCTAGTCTTTGTCTCTTACTAGTCTTGACTAATATAATCTAGTCTTTGTCTCTTATTAGTCTTGACTAATATAGTCTAGTCTTAGTCTCTTACTAGTCTTGACTAATATAGTGTATGTAGTCTCTTACTAGTCTTGATTAATATAGTCTAGCCTTAGTCTTTTACTAGTCTTGACTAATATAATGTACTCCTAGTCTCTTGCTAGTCTTGATTAATATAGTCTAGCCTTAATCTCTTACTAGTCTTGTCTAATATAAGTAACTCCTAGTCTCTTACTAGTCTTGATTAATATAGTCTAGTCTTTGTCTCTTACTAGTCTTGACTAATATAGTGTACTCCTAGTCACTTACTAGTCTTGATTAATATAGTCTAGCCTTAGTCTTTTACTAGTCTTGACTAATATAGTGTACTCCTAGTCTTTTACTAGTCTTGATTAATATAGTCTAGTCTTGACTAATATAGACTAGTCTTAGTCTTTTACTAGTCATGACTAATTTAGTGTACTCTTAGTATCTTACTAGTCTTGATTAATATAGTCTAGCCTTAGTCTTTTACTAGTCTTGACTAATATAGTGTACTCCTAGTCACTTACTAGTCTTGATTAATATAGTCTAGCCTTAGTCTCTTACTAGTCTTGACTAATATAGTGTACTCCTAGTCTCTTACTAGTCTTGATTAATATAGTCTAGTCTTGACTAATATAGTCTAGCCTTAGTCTCTTACTAGTCTTGACTAATATAGTGTACTCCTAGTCTCTTACTAGTCTTGATTAATATAGTCTAGTCTTGACTAATATAGTCTAGCCTTAGTCTCTTACTAGTCTTGACTAATATAGTGTACTCCTAGTCTCTTACTGGTCTTGATTAATATAGTCTAGCCTTAGTCTTTTACTAGTCTTGACTAATATAGTGTACTCCTAGTCTCTTACTAGTCTTGATTAATATAGTCTAGTCTTGACCTTAGTCTCTCACTAGTCTTGTCTAATATAGGTAGCTCCTAGTCTCTTACTAGTCTTGTTTAATATAGTCTAGTCTTGACTAATATAGACTAGTCTTAGTCTCTTACTAGTCATGACTAAATATAGTGTAGTCCTAGTCTCTTACTAGTCTTGATTAATATAGCCTAGTCTTTGTCTCTTACTAGTCTTGACTAATATAATCTAGTCTTTGTCTCTTATTAGTCTTGACTAATATAGTCTAGTCTTAGTCTCTTACTAGTCTTGACTAATATAGTGTATGTAGTCTCTTACTAGTCTTGATTAATATAGTCTAGCCTTAGTCTTTTACTAGTCTTGACTAATATAATGTACTCCTAGTCTCTTGCTAGTCTTGATTAATATAGTCTAGCCTTAATCTCTTACTAGTCTTGTCTAATATAAGTAACTCCTAGTCTCTTACTAGTCTTGATTAATATAGTCTAGTCTTTGTCTCTTACTAGTCTTGACTAATATAGTGTACTCCTAGTCACTTACTAGTCTTGATTAATATAGTCTAGCCTTAGTCTTTTACTAGTCTTGACTAATATAGTGTACTCCTAGTCTTTTACTAGTCTTGATTAATATAGTCTAGTCTTAGTCTCTTACTAGTCTTGTCTAATATAGGTAACTCCTAGTCTCTTACTAGTCTTGTTTAATATAGTCTAGTCTTGACTAATATAGACTAGTCTTAGTCTTTTACTAGTCATGACTAATTTAGTGTACTCTTAGTATCTTACTAGTCTTGATTAATATAGTCTAGCCTTAGTCTTTTACTAGTCTTGACTAATATAGTGTACTCCTAGTCACTTACTAGTCTTGATTAATATAGTCTAGCCTTAGTCTTTTACTAGTCTTGACTAATATAGTGTACTCCTAGTCTCTTACTAGTCTTGATTAATATAGTCTAGTCTTGACCTTAGTCTCTCACTAGTCTTGTCTAATATAGGTAGCTCCTAGTCTCTTACTAGTCTTGTTTAATATAGTCTAGTCTTGACTAATATAGACTAGTCTTAGTCTCTTACTAGTCATGACTAAATATAGTGTAGTCCTAGTCTCTTACTAGTCTTGATTAATATAATCTAGTCTTTGTCTCTTATTAGTCCTGACTAATATAGTCTAGTCTTAGTCTCTTGCTAGTCTTGACTAATATAGTGTATGTAGTCTCTTACTAGTCTTGATTAATATACTCTAGCCTTAGTCTTTTACTAGTCTTGACTAATATAGTGTACTCCTAGTCTCTTACTAGTCTTGATTAATATAGTCTAGCCTTAGTCATTTACTAGTCTTGTCTAATATAGGTAACTCCTAGTCTCTTACTAGTCTTGATTAATATAGTCTAGTCTTTGTCTCTTATTAGTCTTGACTAATATAGTGTATGTAGTCTCTTACTAGTCTTGATTAATATAGTCTAGGCTTAGTCTTTTACTAGTCTTGTCTAATATAGGTAACTCCTAGTCTCTTACTAGTCTTGATTAATATAGTCTAGTCTTTGTCTCTTACTAGTCTTGACTAATATAGTGTATGTAGTCTCTTACTAGTCTTGATTAATATAGTCTAGCCTTAGTCTTTTACTAGTCTTGACTAATATAGTGTACTCCTAGTCTCTTACTAGTCTTGATTAATATAGTCTAGCCTTAATCTCTTACTAGTCTTGTCTAATATAAGTAACTCCTAGTCTCTTACTAGTCTTGATTAATATAGTCTAGTCTTTGTCTCTTACTAGTCTTGACTAATATAGTGTATGTAGTCTCTTACTAGTCTTGATTAATATAGTCTAGCCTTAGTCTTTTACTAGTCTTGACTAATATAGTGTACTCCTAGTCTCTTACTAGTCTTGATTAATATAGTCTAGCTATAGTCTCTTACTAGTCTTGACTAATATAGTGTAGTCCTAGTCTCTTACTAGTCTTGATTAATATAGGCTAGCCTTAGTCTCTTACTAGTCTTGTCTAATATAGGTAACTCCTAGTCTCTTACTAGTCTTGTATAATATAGTCTAGTCTTGACTAATATAGACTAGTCTTAGTCTCTTACTAGTCATGACTAATATAGTGTAGTCCTAGTCTCTTACTAGTCTTGACTAATATAGTCTAGTTTTAGTCTCTTACAAGTCTTGACTAATATAGTCTAGTCTTGACTGGCATGAATTAATCTTGATAACTCAAGAACAAATAGAGAGAAACTGGAATAGTTGATGTGGGTTTGTCTGTAGTTTGTCTGTGCTGTTCAGAAACTCAAAAGTTGAGGCAAAGTGGAATTGAGGAAAATGAAATGATGAAAGTAGATCCCTTGTATACACTTCCAGGTGTCGAGATTATGGGGCCCTACAGTCTTAACGTGGGTGATGAGCCACTAATTTTAGATATGATACCTTATGCTTTGCCATACCCATGCACAGGAGGACGCTGGCTTATTTCCACACTTGTGCCTTGAGACTTCTGGCTTAGTAATCGGATACCTCATCCACTACCCCAGCACCATCTCACAAATATTTCATCTAAATTTGTTCACAGCAGACAAATTTCTGGACAAACCATCGAAACGACAACAGACAAACTTTATATGGTCTGGATAATTTGTGTGAAACTTGATAATTGGTTGAAACTGTTATTATATGATTCTTATTTTTAACTTACTTGCCATCCGTGTATAGTTAATACAGGTCGTATGTCCTTAGGCCCCCACCATTTCCCAGCTATGTGGCCCCATGGCACAGGGATCCGGACCTCCTCGAAGCTGGCCCCCATTGAAGAGAAGCCCCTGGAACCGAGCTGAATCAACTTTGGCAAATTTCTGGCTGACTGCATGTTGGATTGGTGGATGTGCAAAGTTCACTGGTCTGCGTTATGGCGCTTTCGATAATATCGTCGGACGAAGTTTTTATAGGAAAGTTGTGGAATCGCGCGCTTGAATTCATTACGCAACCCTTGGGAAATCCAGCGATATCTTATTTGCGGGGGCTTGGTTGTTTACCTGTCTATGCAACTTTAGTCGCAGCCTGTTTGCATGTCAGCGGTTCCCAAACTGTGACCCAAAACGCGAATCGCATGAAATTTGCATGATTTGTGGAATTCCAGATTGAAACTAATTGATGAGGAAAGGCAGAATAGGATTAGTTATTTGATCTAATTTTTGCTTAACATGTTGACTACGAGTTATCTCGTTGTTTGGCAAAATACGAGTTATCTCATTATTTAGGGACATACAGTCTGAATCTCAAACAATCTAGACTTGAATCTGAATTTTTCTTGTCTCAATTTTGACTTATCTTGTCTTATCTTTGACATTTCCAGTCTGAATTTTGAACAATGTACCTTAGAAAACGACTCCAGATCTTATCTAATCTTCTACCTTGTCTTACTTAATCTTATCTATTATTATCCAATCTTGTCCAGCCTTCCTGTCTCATCTCTAAACATTTAGTTTGAATTTGTTCAAGGCCAAGCGGTGTCCGTTTTCTTTAATCTAAATCGCATTTCGATCTTTAACCCCAAACGAACCTCCAAATCGAAATCCCTCTGGCGACATGTTCCACAGAAAATCCCTCCTGGAAAATGTCCACAGAAAGACCAAACGTTTCATTTCAACTAAACTCGGCTTTGCAGAAGTCAGGATTCCTGTGCCCTGGGGCCACATCGCGGGCAAATGGTGGGGCTCCACCGGCCAAAGACCCATCTTGACCATGCACGGATGGCAAGTAAGAGATTAAATAGATTGTTAACAAGTTTAAAATATCAATTATTTCAGGATAACTGTGGGTCGTTTGATCTGTTGATTCCGAAGCTGCCTCAGAATCAGAGCTACTTGGCAATCGACTTCCCTGGCCATGGACTCTCCTCAAAACTACCTCAAGGATTCTTCTACAACAACATAGAAGGTGCCATCCTTGTCAAAAGACTCAAGGACTACTTCAAGTGGGATAAAGTCTCACTGATGGGTCATTCGTTGGGTGCAATGACGGCCTACATGTACGGATTTCTCTACCCATCAACCGTTGAATTCGCAATTTGCCTCGATGGGTTTCACACATTCGTAAACAGGAAAGATATCGATAAATATGTGTCGACAATAGAGGATTTTTTAAAGTTTGATGCTTTTAACAGCAGCGGTGTTGAACCCCCAAGTTTTACCTTGGAAGAATTAGCTGTGAGGCTCAGCAAAGGCACGAAAAATTCAATAGCTGTGGACAAAGCCAAGTATATTTTAGAGAGGAACCTGAAACCTTCGAGAACTAATCCAGGGAAGTTTTACATTAACCGTGATGCTCGGCTAAAGTGTGGGCCTTTGCTCCTCTGGTCACAGGAGCAGGTTATTGAGGCTGCTAGTAGAGTAAAGTTCCCTTTGTTTATGAGCAAGGCTGCGACGAGTCCGTTCTTTAAGGAAAAGCATTGCTTCCCAGAGATTTATGCGGTTTTGAAGGGGTCTTGTCCAGGTTATGAGTTTCATCAGCTGCGGGGGACTCACCATGGGCATCTCAATAGCCCGGAGATTTATGAGGAGATTCTTCCGGATTTTATTAATAGGTTTGCTGGTCAGGACAGGAGTCAAGTTGATATCATCGATGAGATTCTGAGTTAAAGTGTAATTTAGCTTGGTTTTGTGATATTTGTCTTTGTTGATTGTAGGATAATTGCAAGGGGAGGAATTAAAATTGGAGTTTGTTATGGAATTTTGCAAAATTTGTAATTTAGTTTTATAATGGCTATATATTATACAAGCCGATAAAATTAAAGTTTAACTAGCGGATTGTTAAAGCCGCGAGTTGAATCTTAATTTTATCCGCGAGTGTAAAGGTCGATTCCCATATGCGTGACACTCAGCTACGCGACGTCACGCGACATCGCCTGTCAAATAATGATTACATTGTTTTAAATGGGCACGTTCTCACTATGACTACGCGACGTGCCCATTTAAAACAATGTAAACCTTATTTGACAGGCGATGTCGCACGACGTCGCGTAGCTGAGTGTCGCGCATATGGGAATCGACCTCGCTATAATAATGACTATATATTATACAAGCCGATAAAATTAAAGTTTAACTAGCGGATTGTTAAAGCCGCGAGTTGAATCTTAATTTTATCCGCGAGTGTAAAGGTCGATTCCCATATGCGTGACACTCAGCTACGCGACGTCACGCGACATCGCCTGTCAAATAATGATTACATTGTTTTAAATGGGCACGTTCTCACTATGACTACGCGACGTGCCCATTTAAAACAATGTAAACCTTATTTGACAGGCGATGTCGCACGACGTCGCGTAGCTGAGTGTCGCGCATATGGGAATCGACCTCGCTATAATAATGACTATATATTATACAAGCCGATAAAATTAAAGTTTAACTAGCGGATTGTTAAAGCCGCGAGTTGAATCTTAATTTTATCCGCGGGTGTAAAGGTCGATTCCCATATGCGTGACACTCAGCTACGCGACGTCACGCAACATCGCCTGTCAAATAATGATTACATTGTTTTAAATGGGCAAGTTCTCACTATGACTACGCGACAGCTACGCGACGTGGCCATTTAAAACAATGTAAACATTATATGATAGGCGATGTCGCACGACGTCGCGTAGCTGAGTGTCGCGCATATGGGAATCGACCTCGCTATAATTATGGCTATATATTATACAAGCCGATAAAATCAATGTTTAAGTAGCGGATTGTTAAATCCGCGAGTTGAATCTTAATTTTATCCGCGAGTGTAAAGGTCGATGCTCATATGCGCGGCACTCAGCTACCGTCGGATTGTTTAACGACGGTTTCACGTTCCTCTCCAAAATGTGCTTGGCTTTGTCCAAATCCACTGAGTTTTTCGAGCCTAGCCTCATCTTCAACGCCAGTTCTTCAAGGGTGAAACTCGAAGGCTCAACGCTGTTACCGTTTTGAGTGTCGTACTTCAAAAACACATCGATCGTCAACGCGTACTTGTCCACGGGATTTTGGTTTATCAACGCATGAAAACCGTCGATGCAAACTACGAAATCCACGGATGACGGGTACAGAAAGCCGTACATGTAGGAGCTGAGAGCTCCTAAGGAATGTCCCATCAACGAGATTTTGTCCCACTTGAAATAGTCTTTGATTCTTTTGAACAGGAATATCGTGTTAGTGTTGTAATAGAACATTCCTGGAGGTAGCTTCGAGGAAAGTCCATGACCGCTGAAATCGATGGCTAAGTAGCTGAGATTCCGAGGAAGCAACGGAATCAGCGGATCGAATGACCCACAGTTATCCTAAAATCAAAAGATGAAGATGATTAGTTTATGAATACAAAGCCGTTTTGAACAAACTAAACTTAATTATTCTTGGGTGTTTAACGGAACTGACTTTCTTACTTGCCATCCGTGTGTGGTTAAAATGGGTCTTTGGTCCGTTGGGCCCCACCATTTGCCGGCGATGTGGCCCCAAGGCACCGGAATCCTGACTTCTACGACGCTCGGTTTAGTAGAAACGAATCGTTTGATTTTCCTGTGGACACTTGCCAAGAGAGAATTTCTGTGAAACATGTTTGCCGGTCAGAACGATTCGAATAGAACGCTTTTTGGGTCATAGATCAAAACGTGATATTTATTAATCGCAAGCGCATTATTTGGCCTTGAATTCGTTAAAAATAAATGTTTAGGAATAAAATAGAACAGCTCGTCTATAGATTGCATAATATTATGAGATAAGATTAAGCAATACGGTAGATCAGATATCTAGTCGAGAATATGATTTGTTATTTTAAGACTCCGACTAGAAATCTCATATCTAAAGCGCTCGTGTTTAAGGGTCAAACATAAAGAATACAGATTAGACATCTCTAAATAAGTCTATACCCGAACCGGCGAGAGAATGCAGCTGTACTGCGCCGGGGTATGAGAGGCAAGGGACGCATCGAGGTACGCGCAGATTAGTTTGAGTTAAGTAATATGCGTCAGTTTTTCAAATACGCACAACTAAACACCGCGCACTCGAAATAAAGTGGGGGTATGAGCAGAACAACGAGATGCATTCTCTCGCCGGTACGAGTATAGATAATTGTAACGAGAAATGTAATACGTGTCCAGTTTACTAACAAGACTTGTTTCATTCAATTATATTTAGCAAGGAGTATAACGTCTATTTTTCCTCATAAAAATAGAAATAGCAACAAATAAATCACAAAATGTTCATTGATGTCTGTGTTTATTAAATACTGCTCCCAACCATCTAATTCGTTATCGTCTGTTCTTGTTCATTTCCGAAATGACGATGAAGAGAGTTTTAGAATTTTGCTCGGATCTGGTTGATGACTGGAACCTGGCTTCTATCACCCGTGGCGAATTTGTTGAGGAATTTTGGTATAATGTCCTTGTAGATCTCGGGATGGTTGAGGTGTCCGTGATGGGTCCCCCGCACGTCGTGAAGCTCGAAATTCGGACAAGACCGCTTCAGCTGCGCGTGAATTTGCGGAAAAAGGTCTCGATCTTTGTAAAAGGGACTCTTCTCGGACCTGCTGGCAAACAGCGGGAAGTTGACACGCGCAGCGGTTCCGACGACTTCCTCCTTCGGCCACATGCTCAACTGTGCGCACTTCAGCCGCGGATCACGAGTCAGGTAAAACTTCCCCGGATTGTTTAACGACGGTTTCACGTTCCTCTCCAAAATGTGCTTGGCTTTGTCCAAATCCACTGAGTTTTTCGAGCCTAGCCTCATCTTCAACGCCAGTTCTTCAAGGGTGAAACTCGGCGGCTCAACGCTGTTACCGTTTTGAGTGTCGTACTTCAAAAACACATCGATCGTCAACGCGTACTTGTCCACGGGATTTTGGTTTATCAACGCATGAAAACCATCGATGCAAACTACGAAATCCACGGATGACGGGTAGAGAAAGCCGTACATGTAGGAGCTGAGAGCTCCTAAGGAATGTCCCATCAACGAGATTTTGTCCCACTTGAAAAAGTCTTTGATTCTTTTGAACAGGAATATCGTGTTGGTGTTGTAATAGAACATTCCTGGAGGTAGCTTCGAGGAAAGTCCATGACCACTGAAATCGATAGCTAAGTAGCTGAGATTTCGAGGAAGCAACGGAATCAGCGGATCGAATGACCCACAGTTATCCTAAAAACAAAGTTGAGGTTGATTAGTTTATGAATACACAGCCGTTTTGAACTAACTAAACTTAATCATTCTTGGGTGTTTAACGGAACTGACTTTCTTACTTGCCATCCGTGTGTGGTTAAAATGGGTCTTTGGTCCGTTGGGCCCCACCATTTGCCGGCGATGTGGCCCCAAGGCACCGGAATCCTAACTTCTACGACGCTCGGTTTAGTAGAAACGAATCGTTTGATTTTCCTGTGGACACTAGCCAAGAGAGAATTTCTGTGAAACATGTTTGCCGGTCAGAACGATTCGAATAGAACGTTTTTTGGGTCATGGATCAAAACGTGATATTTATTAAACGCAAGCGCATTATTTGGCCTTGAATTCGTTAAAAATAAATATTTAGGAATAAAATAGAACAGCTCGTCTACAGATTGCATAATATTATGAGATAAGATTAAGCAATACGGTAGATAAGATATCTAGTCGAGAATATGACTTGTTATTTTAAGACTCCGACTAGAAATCTCATATCTAAAGCGCTCGTGTTTAAGGGTCAAACATAAAGAATACAGATCAGACATCTCAAAATAAGTCTATACTCGAACCGGCGAGAGAATGCAGCTGTACTGCGCCGAGGTATGAGGGGCAAGGGACGCGTCGAGATACGCGCAGATTAGTTTGAGTTAAGTAATATGCGTCAGTTTTTCAAATACGGACAACTAAACACCGCGCACTCGAAATAAAGTGGGAGTATGAGCAGAACAACGAGATGCATTCTCTCGCCGGTACGAGTATAGATAATTGTAACGAGAAATTTAATACGTGTCCAGTTTACTAACAAGACTTGATTCATTCAATTAAATTTAGCAAAGAGACATCTTTTTTTCCTCAAAGAAATAGAAATAGCAACCATAAATAAACCACAACATGTTCATTAATGACTGTGTTTATTAAATACTGCTTCTAACCATCTAAATCACCATCGTATGTCCTTGTCCATTTCCGAAACGACGATGAAGAGAGTTTCAGAATTTTGCTCGGATCTGGTTGATGACGGGAACATGGTTTCTATCCTCCGTGGCGAATTTGTTGAGGAAGTTTGGTATAATGTCCTTGTAGATCTCGGGATGGTTGAGGTGTCCGTGATGGGTCCCCCGCACGTCGTGAAGCTCGAAATTCGGACAAGACCGCTTCAGCTGCGCGTGAATTTGCGGAAAAAGGTCTCGATCTTTGTAAAAGGGACTCTTCTCGGACCTGCTGGCAAACAGCGGGAAGTTGACACGCGCAGCGGTTCCGACGACTTCCTCTTTCGGCCACATGCTCAACTGTGCGCACTTCAGCCGCGGATCACGAGTCAGGTAAAACTTCCCCGGATTGTTTAACGACGGTTTCACGTTCCTCTCCAAAATGTGCTTGGCTTTGTCCAAATCCACTGAGTTTTTCGAGCCTAGCCTCATCTTCAACGCCAGTTCTTCAAGGGTGAAACTCGGCGGCTCAACGGTATTACCGTTTTGAGTGTCGTACTTCAAAAACACATCGATCGTCAACGCGTACTTGTCCACGGGATTTTGATTTATCAACGCATGAAAACCGTCGATGCAAACTACGAAGTCCACGGATGACGGGTACAGAAAGCCGTACATGTAGGAGCTGAGAGCTCCTAAGGAATGTCCCATCAACGAGATTTTGTCCCACTTGAAAAAGTCTTTGATTCTTTTGAACAGGAATATCGTGTTGGTGTTGTAATAGAACATTCCTGGAGGTAGCTTCGAGGAAAGTCCATGACCGCTGAAATCGATGGCTAAGTAGCTGAGATTTCGAGGAAGCAACGGAATCAGTGGATCGAATGACCCACAGTTATCCTAAAAACAAAGTTGAGGTTGATTAGTTTATGAATACACAGCCGTTTTGAACAAACTAAACTTAATCATTCTTGGGTGTTTAACGGAACTGACTTTCTTACTTGCCATCCGTGTGTGGTTAAAATGGGTCTTTGGTCCATTGGGCCCCACCATTTGCCGGCGATGTGGCCCCAAGGCACCGGAATCCTGACTTCTACGACGCTCGGTTTAGTAGAAACGAATCGTTTCATTGTCCTGTGGACACTTGCCAAGAGAGAATTTCTGTGAAACATGTTTGCCGGTCAGAACAATTCGAATAGAACGTTTTTTGGGTCATAGATTAAAACGTGATATTTATTAAGCGCAAGAGCATTATTTGGCCTTGAATTCGTTAAAAATAAATGTTTAGGAATAAAATAGAACAGCTCGTCTATAGATTGCATAATATTATGAGATAAGATTAAGCAATACGGTAGATAAGATATCTAGTCGAGAATATGACTTGTTATTTTAAGACTCCGACTAGAAATCTCATATCTAAAGCTCGTGTTTAAGGGTCAAACATAAAGAATACAGATCAGACATCTCAAAATAAGTCTATACTCGACCCGGCGAGAGAATGCAGCTGTACTGCGCCGGGGTATGAGCCTCATACCCCGGCGCAGTACATAATACCCCGGCGCGTCCCCTGCCCCTCATACTATGAGGGGCAAGGGACGCGCCGAGGTACGCGCAGATTAGTTTGAGTTAAGAAATATGCGTCAGTTGTGGGGGTATGCGCAGAACAACGCCAAACTCGTCGAGACGAGATGCATTCTATCGCCGGTACGAGGATAGATAATTGCAACGAGAAAATTAATACGCCTCCAGTTTACTAACAAGACTTGATTCATTCAATTAAATTTAGAAAAGAGTATAACATATTTTTCCTCATAAAAATAGGAATTGCAACCATAAATAAACTACGACATGTTCATTAATGATTGTGTTTATTAAATACTGCTCCCAACCATCTAAATCAATATCGTCTGTTCTTATCCATTTCCGAAACGACGATGAAGAGAGTTTCAGAATTTTGCTTGGATCTGGTGCATGACGGAAACCTGGCTTCTATCCTCCGTGGCGAATTTGTTGAGGAAGTTTGGTATGATGTCCTTGTAGATCTCGGGACGGTTGAGGTGTCCGTGATGGGTCCCCCGAACGTCGTGAAGCTCGAAATTCGGACAAGACTGCTTCAGTTGCGCGTGAACTTCAGAAAAGAACTGATAATCTCTGAAGAATGGAGACTTCTCCGACCTGCTGACAAGCAAAGGAAAATTGACTCGCGGCTACGACATTTTCCTTCTTCGGCCAAATGTTCAACGATGCGCACTTCAACCGCGGATCACGACTGACGTAAAACTTCCCCGGATTGTTTATCGAAGGCTTCATATTCCTCTCCAAAATGTGTTTGGCGTTGTCCAAATCTACCGAGTTTAGCTAGCCCTTCCTCAACTTCACCGCCAGTTCTTCAAGTGTGAAACTCGGCGGTTCAACGCCATTGTTGTTCTGAGCGTCGTACTTCAAGAACCCCTCGATCTCCAACGAGCACTTATCCAGCAGATTGCGAGTTATCTACGCATGGAAGCCGTCGATGCAAACCATGAAATCCACGGTTGACGGGTAGAGGCACACGTATCTACATCATACAAATATAGGCAAAATCACGAGAGAAAAAAGACTTGACAAAGTGAGATTGGATTAGACATTACAAACTTACAAACTTTATAGGCTTTGTCTACTTTGTTGGTAATTTTGTCTAATCCAGAGTAAGGTTAGACAAATCGTACCACCGCCCAAGTCGTACCTTTTAAATATTATCACGCCAAGTGCAACAAAACGAGTGTAGCGGCAACGAGCCGTTACATTTTTATTTCTTAGTTTACGAGGGCATTAAATTAAATTACCCAAATATTTTCGAACAATTTCCGAAAATATTTGATTAGGGTCGGTAATGTATTCCTCGAGCAGATTAAGAAATATTTGTACTTTTAGTTTTACGAGGGCATTACGGTGATTACTCAAATATTTTCAAAAGAATTTCTGAAAATATTTGATTAGGGTCAATGGTGTAATCCCCGGGGAAATTACGACAAGTTGTTTTTCCCGAGAATCGGTAATCATACCAAAAATAAATAAAACCAAAGCGACAAATAGCCGAAAATAGAAAAATAATCACCCCCAGATTAGGGACAGAACGAGTAGATGTCCTATCGCTATGTCCTATACCTGGACATAACATAAATACCTGAACCCCCGAACAAGGAAACAGTTCGATCCAGACAGATCAATAAACATAGTCAGGCGCAACCAGTCAACAGTTCGATCCTTAAGTTCCGTCCAGTATACCTGGACATAACATAAATACCTGAACCCCCGAACAAGGAAACAGTTCGATCCAGACATATCAATAAACATAGTCAGGCGCAACCAGTCAACAGTTCGATCCTTAAGTTCCGTCCAGTATACCTGAACATAACATACATACCTGAACCCCCGAACAAGGAAACAGTTCGATCCAGACAGATCAATAAACATAGTCAGGCGCAACCAGTCAACAGTTCGATCCTTAAGTTCCGTCCAGACAGTCAGGCGCAAACAGTCAGCAAGTCGACAGCAGTTCAGTTCAACTGTGAGGCGCAACCAACCAACTAGTCCAGTTCAGTCCAGCCAGTGGACCCATATACCCAGATACAAGTGTTTGTATCTCTTGTACATTTGTATATATATCGTCCATGTAAATAAATTCCTCTGCAAACTGTGATACTTTATTCTACTACGTGTACCACCAGTCAAGTTTAGTCAACAACTCTTCCAACTCGCTGATACCATTGAAAGTATCGCCGAAGTTTATCGTAATTGCCTACGTAACTTTATTTCTTTCTACTGCTCAACAAAATCGTTTATTTTAATCGTGTTAATTGAATATTTAGTTACGTTCATTAGAATTATAAATTGCGGCGTGTCTTAATTCGTACCTACGTGACATTCATTAGATTTATAAATTGCGGCGTGTGTTAAGTCGTACCTACGTGACATTCCAAATTAGTAGCGGTACGACTTAGGAGTTGACGGTGATGATCTTTTCGTCTACCCATCCTTTGCGACTTGTCTTTGTGTTCATTGTCGTAATTAGTTATTTAAATTGAGGATAAAGGATTGTCCATTTTTAAAAGTAGGTACGACTTAAGCCATAAGTGGTACGACTTAGAATACTTGTTTTTGTAAGTCGTATAGCGGATAAGCAAATATAAGAATCCACAAAACCAGCATAAGAGCAGTAATAACATATGCAGCAGAGAAAAACCCGCAGACTCATCCTAGAAACTTTGACCAACACCAATTCCAAGGCTAAATTTAGGAGATGGACTTTCCCCACTTCTTTTCAAGTGTGTCCTTGAAAAGGTTATGAGAGAATGGCGCAAGGAACAGATCAATTTGTGTGCTCAGAGTGGTATCTACCTGGGACGTAAGAACGATGGACTGGTTGTAGATTGCCTGGCCTTTGCAGATGAAATGGCACTGTTTGCTGATTCTCTTGAGATGGCAACAATGCAAGTAAATTGCCTCAGAAAACAGGCTGCCAAAGTGGGTCTTCAAGTGTCGCTGGAGAAAACAGAATTCTTCACGGAAACAGAGAGATGTTACTAGAGCAGGGAAGCATCAAGAGGACTGAGAAATTTAAGTATCTCGGTGAATAGATTGAACCCAACTTATCAGAAAGAGCATCGTTATCCAAGAGAGTCAACAAGTTAGAACTAGCCTATCGACTGACTAAGAACACTTACAACAAGAAATGCCTGCCACGCAACCTGAAACTCAAGCACTACACATCAGTCTTACGACCAGAAGCCCTGTATGCCATGGAGTGTCTTTCTTTAAACCGAAGAGCCATTTATAGGGTGTCCCAAAATTTACGCAAGATTTGCACTAGCCGCCATTTGTGATGTATAGTGTTTTTAACAAAAAAAAAGGATAGTTTGACAGCTAGTAGTTTAGGGTTAGTAAAAATGGAGAAAAATGCGTTTTCATTGTTGAACAATATTTAAAAAATGGTGCAAGTTTTGCTGCCAAATTTCGCACAAAATATGGTCGTAATATTGTTTAAAATTCTATATTTAAAACTGTGAAGAAAAAGTTCAAATCGTCAAAATGTTGTTATCGAAAAAAAGATACATCCACAACATCATTGGACCACCATATGGAAGCATCATGGAGGCATCATATGCCGGCTCATATGGTGGCATCATTGGACCATACTTCCTTGAAAATGAGGCTGGTCAAGCAGTAACTGTTACTGGTGTTCGATATCGCAACACGATAAGAGAGTTATTTTTTCCTAAATTAGAAAATATTGATGTGGACGACATGTGGTTTCAACAAGAAGGTGCCACATGCATTACATGAACTACTTCAAGAGACATTTCCTGGTCGTGTACTCTCTCGTTTAGGTGATCAGAATTGGCCTCCAAGATCTTGTAACTGGATTTTTTTCTAAAAGTAGGGTTTTTTGAAGTCTCAGGTCTATACCAACAAGCCTCTAACCACCCGTGCATTGAAGGAAGAGATTCAACACTGTATCGATTAAATTCTGCCACATTTATGCGGGATGGTGATGGAAAATTTTGAAAAAAGAGTTCGTATTTGTCGGCAAAGTCGTGGAGGCCATATGTCCGATGTGTTATTTCATACTTAACCCTAGACTATGTACATTATGTTCCAATAAAGAAATTAAAATTTATTTAAGAAAAAATCTGTTTTCTATTTCATTCAAATCTTGCGTAAATTTTGGGACACCCAAGGTGCTTACAACGGACGGATCGAAAGCCAGAGTTTACCTCGATGGAACTCTAGTCGAACAGATACCACCGTTCAAATATTTAGGATTACTGATTGAAGGAAGCAGCGTCGATATTTAGTATTTTTGACCAATAAATTGTATCATATCTGCTGTATATACAGACAAAATAGCAAAGGTGGTAAAATACTCCCTTGAGGGACACCTACGTTAACGACGCTAGCCTTTGGTCCAATCTTCTCAGTTGAATTTATGTTGACGTATTGTTTTTTGTCCAAATACGAGAAATAAATACACGTGATATCTCACAACACGAAGCCCACCACCTCCCCTCCCACACCCATGTGATATTTCGTAAATCTTCATAAACCCCTTCCTTAAGTAGATACCTAAAAAAATTCACTTTCTTCTCTCTTTCAATTTTGCAGTCTCCAATTTCAAGTAGAATATCATTTGAGAGCTTCCTTTTACTGCACTGAAACACTACATACATGACCCATAAATTTTATCATATCTGCTGTATACAGACAAAATAGCAAAGGTGCTAAAATACTCCCTTGAGGGTCACCCACGTTAACGACGCTAGCCTTTGGTCCAATCTTCTCAGTTGAATTTATTTTGACGTATTGTTTCTTATTGTCCAAATACGACTTTAACCAGTTGCTTTTTTTCCTCAAGTGGCTCCACTGAAACGGAAGGACAGAGGGACTGGCAACGATGGAATTACTGCCTCTGCCCGCCCTTTGAGCTATGCCGTAACGGGCACCAGATGAGCTTTCTTCACCAAAAGTACAACAGGAATTACATAAAAGTACAATCTGCTATGAAATAGCATTTGCAATAATAAAAATAAAAAACCCTACCGCCCTTGTTCCCACGTCGAATACTGTCCCATTCAACCCTGACGTGATTAATGGACGATCCCTATGACTATAGGAGGGTAGGAGATGATATCAGGAGTTTGCTAATAATTTGATTTTGTGTTGAACAAAGTTGAACTACGACGAAAAAAATTTATTTTAGATTTTGCAGAATATTTATATTTTGGTGATAAACTCAAGTTTAATCGCAATTTTTGTGTTTGGAAATTATTAATCAACAAACATCTAACAAAATATTTTTTAAATCGGTTAAAATTTCACAATTTCGCTCGGATTTGGTTGATTACTGGAGTTAGGGTTCTGTCTTGTGTGGCGAATTTTTTGAGGAAGTTTGGTATGATGTCCTTGTAAATCTCGGGATGGGTGAGGTGTCCGTGATGCGCTTCCGGAACCTCGTGGAATTCGAAACCTGGACTGGACTTCTTCAAAATCTCCAGAATCTCAGCAATGCGGTCAGTTTCCGTGTAAAACGGACTATTCGCAGCCTTACTAATAAGAATGGGAAAACTGACCCTTTTAGCGGCCTCGAGAGATTCCTCTACTGTCCAAGTACCTAAATTATTGAGTCTTACCCGAAGATCGCTGTTGATGTAATATTTCCCCGGATGGATTTTCGAAGCCTTCACCATCCTCTCCAAAATATGCTTGATTTTATCGGGCTGGATAGCACTTCGCCAACCCGCTTTAAACCTCGTGCCCAATTCTTCCATTGCATAACTCCGCGGTTCAACGTCAGTGCTTTTATGCCCGTCGTACTTCCAAAACTTTTCCACGCCATCCGCGTACCTTTCGAAAGCCTTCATGTACGGCAACTCCTGAAATCCCTCGATGCAAACCATGAAATCGACTGCAGACGGGAAAAGGAAGCCGTAAACGTACGCCGTGTTGCCTCCCTTGGAGTGTCCCATAAGCGATATCTTGTCCCACTTGAAATATTCTTTGATTCTTTGAATCGTTAAGAGATCGATTAAGGAGTGGTAGAACATGCCTGGTGGTAGTTTCGAGGAAAGTCCGTGGCCGATGGAATCGATTGCCAGGTAGCTCAGATTTCGCGGCAGCAAAGGAATCAGCAGATCGAACGACCCACAGTTATCCTAAAATCATGTTTGAAAGCTTTAGTAACGGCTGTAGTTGATTAGGTGAGATGGACGCAACGCCGCTGAACTTAATATCAATTAAACTGATTTTCTTACTTGCCATCCGTGTAAGGTTAAAATTGGTCTTTGGTCGGTGGGGCCCCACCATTTGCCGGCGATGTGGCCCCAAGGTACCGGAATCCTTATTTCTATGCAACTGAGCTCAATTGGAACGGAAGGCTCAACCGGGATTCGCGCTGCGACGGTCATTGTGCTCTGGAGTCGATGCAATAGTTGAAATGTGTTCCAGATTTACATACACTGTAGCAGATTTTGTGTCAAAGGTCAAAAGATATTTATTTTATAGTTTGCGTCGGTTCGGGTGAACGGCTTGGGTTTCATAATAATTTGTCAAAAATAGAAAAAAGTTTTAGACGTTAAACCCGAAATAGAATTGAAGAGGAAACTGATTACGGATTTCGTAGAATAGTTTCAATATAGACGACCGCTTTATTTAAAATTGTTCGAAATTTCATATAAATTGATATATGAGGGCAGTAGCTCCGCTAGCGTCGGTCAATCGGGCGAATGCCCGGGGCCCACGAGCTAGGGGCCCCCCACAGAGGGTGTTGGGGGGGCATTTTGGGGCTCCTCCTTAGGGAACTCGCCGAGTTGTACAAGGAACCCGATATTGTAAATGTGATCAAAGGGATGAGATTGAGATGGGCGGGACATGTCCAAAGATTGCCGAACGAACGAACGGCAAAATTGGCATGGGAAAACTACCCCACTGGTAAACAACCGCTGGGAAGGCTGCGAATGAGATGCCGCGATAGCTTAATCAGGGACCTACGTACCATGGGATTGGACGATGGAGGGTCGTACCTCAGATGTTGATGGACCGACAGGAGTGGAGACGCATTGTGCAGTCAGCCAGAACCCACATAGGGCTATAGAACTACGGAAAAAAGGGGTGACGGCAAGAAACACCAAGTAAGACCGACCCAAATGTCAACCTCTCCCGCGGTACCCGCTGCCTAGATAACTAACAAGGCTCTGACTCGGTTCATGGCGGTATTACCATTAAAATTATGAATTAAGGAAATGTAATTCAACCTTGATGTGATGAGAGGGGCTCAGTATTTTAATGATCCGAAGAGTAATGCCAGCGGGAGCAAATGCCCCTGGTAGGGTCCACCATTGCTGGTAAGGTTAACGGTGAGGAAAGAAGCTAAGTTAACCCACAACGCCAGCGTCTGACCCAGAGTGGGCGGCTGCAAGAATTAAGGAAATGTAATTCAACCTTGATGTGATGAGAGGGGCTCAGTATTTTAATGATACGAAGAGCGATCCCAGCCGGAGCAAATGCTCCTGGTAGGGCCACCCTTGCTGGTAAGGTTAATGGTGAGTAAAGAAGCTAAGTTAACCCACAACGGCAGCGTCTGACCAAGTGGGCGGCTACAAGAATTAACGAAATGTAATTCAATCCTTGATGTGTAACTAACAAGGCTCTGACTCGGTTCATGGCGGTATTACCATTAAAATTATGAATTAAGGAAATGTAATTCAACCTTGATGTGATGAGAGGGGCTCAGTATTTTAATGATCCGAAGAGCGATGCCAGCGGAAGCAAATGCTCCTCGTAACGCCACCATTGCTGGTAAGGTTAACGGCGAGGAAAGAAGCTAAGTTAACCCACAACGGCAGCGTCCGACCCAGAGTGGGCGGCTGCAAGAATTAAGGAAATGTAATTCAACCTCCATGTGATGAGAGGGGCTCAGTATTTTAATGATCCGATGAGCGATGCCAGCGGGAGCAAATGCTCCTGGTAGGGCCACCATTGCTGGTAAGTTTAACGGTGAGGAAAGAAGCTAAGTTAACCCACAACGGCAGCGTCTGACACAGAGTGGGCGGCTGCAAACAACGTCTGTACCCAGAATGGGCGGTTGAAATACTACCTGAGAACAGGACTCGCCAACACGTTTTTAACTGCTGCAAGCTCGGCGTTCTTAACTGCCATCATCCCCGAAATGAAATGTCAATTTTAAATACAATAATACCCCAGGTGGGTAGAGATGCAAATCCGGAATCCCACACTGAAAATTCAGTCGATTGCCTCACGGAGGCAAGAAATTGATGAAAACTAAACACTTAAAGATGACGAAACTATAAACATACAATATACGAACAATTGGATTAGAAGAAAATCTGGAGAAATTAGAGGAACAACTTAGCCACATAAGATGGGACTTCCTTGAAATAAGCGAAACGCAATTACTAATTACGATTATTAATTTTTATTTTTATTAATTTAACGTTAAGATCAGGGCACGTATTCTATCAAAGAAATTCTGATACAAAGTGTCACCTGTGCGGAATATGATTTCTCGTCAACAAAAAGGTAAAACATAAGTAGGGAAAGATGATTCGTTATGGAACCTCCTAGCCCCCCTACCACCATCCCCACCAGCACCATTTTCATAAATCACTGTTAAAGTCTCACTTTTCCATAAGATTACATATAAATTGAGACACACGGTCAACTGTAGTTATTTATTCATTAATCAACCAATCAGAATCGAGATAATTAGTTTGTTAATATACGTGGCGGCGGATGACGTCATCTACTGAGTGGGTGACGGCCGGGCGGTATATATCTTAGGGTGTATGCTAGAGCCGTTCTGACACCAGATTTGATTTTTCTCATCAACCTACCAATTTCACCCCCAACTACCCTTACCTGATACCCCTTCATATTAGATTAAGCAACCTCTCCATCATTCCATTCCATCTCCTCATCAAAACTAGGTCAAACTCTTTATATGCTTCCACTCTCTTCACACTCAATTTTCAATTTACCCGCCCTTGTCAAATTTTGCAAAACTGGAAGTCCCACATGATCCCACTGGAAGTCCCACACATACTGATGGAAAGAAGAAAAAAAATTGGACGCAAAAGCTGAGAGAGGATGTTTTGTCGAGGTACGATGAAAATGTCAAGGGATTTCGAGTGTGGCAATTAGAAAAAAATCTAGTGAAGATGCATCGCGACAATTTTTACTGGGAAGCAACACGGTCAAAAGTTTCGAAACCACAACAGCACAAGATAGAGAAGTGATCTTACACCTTGATCAGGAGACCAGCAATTTTGAAACGGAGAACGTGAATAATCCGGACCAAGAAGCAGATGTAATCTGTAGAAGCAATTCCTTCCGATAACGGAGATCAAATCGAGGAATTGTTGGAACAAGCAGAAGAAAACGCCTTCAAAACATGCCTTCATGTCTTTTGAATGCAAATGCTTCTTCTTCAGATTGTGTTGATCCAGAAAACTACGAAGAAGCAATCGCAAGTTCAAAAGTGAAACACTGGAGGAAAGCCACGAACGAGGAAATCAACGATCTCCAAGAGAATCCGACATGGACTCTCGTTAAACCACCTGCAGATCAACAAATTATTGACAACCGCTGGGTCTACAAAACCATGGCAGCATTCAACGATATAAGGCGAGACTTATTTAAGAGGGTTTAAGCACCTTCAAGCAACCTTCTGCCCTGTTACCAGATTCGACTCAATTCGCATCATTTTTTTCTATCTCAGCCTCCAGAAAACTGAACATGTTTCAGTTTGACGTGAAAACGGCTTTTTCTGAACGAAAAGATCTACATGCATCAACCGAGAGGATATGGTGATATGCATCAACCGAGAGGATATGGAACTGATAGAGCCTGTGAATTAAAACGAAGTATTTACGGTCTCAAGCATTCCTCAAGATAATGGAATCGTCGCCTCACAGAATTTTAGAAGAAAATGGGTCTTCATGCAACAAATGCAGGTTTTTTGACAACGGATATGAGGGAGACCTGATCATCCTTGCCATCCATGTAGCCCATCATCCACATGGATGGCCTCAATATCTTCGTCATCTCCTCGTCATCCACATGGATCCTCATTGCTGCAGCAAAAACTTCGTCAGCCAATTCTTTGCTCATTGAGTTGAAGAAAGAATTGGAAGTCACATCGAGCACATATACTTGGGAGCACAAATAGATCGTTTGGAAGACGGCTCTATTTTTCTTCATCAAGGAAATTAGGTGATGACAGTTTTGCGTCGTTTTCGAATGGGGGATGCCAGCGTTGTGTCAATTTCAGCTGACCTACATGCAGAGTTGCACAAAGAAAATGAATGTCTTTTTCTTTGTGCGCAAAACGTGGCAAATCATTGGCACTTTAATGTACCTTTCGTTTCGTTCCAGACCCGAGAAAAACTATGCTGTTAATAGCTTGAGCCAACAACTAGAAAAACCAAACAAAATTCATTGGAATGCAGCCAAAAGGATACTGAAGTATCTGAAGGGAACACTGGATCACGGACTCTACTTTCCAGTGCAACCGGCTGAGCATCTTTTCGGCGACGCGGACTACGCGGGGGATGTAAAAACAAGAAAATCGATGACGGGCATGGCTATAAACAGAGAATCAACTAAACAAAAGGTTGTTGCCCTATCTACGATGGAAGCAGAATACATAGCAGCCTGTTCAGCAATTAAGAAAATCATCTGGATTAATAGATTGCTAAAAGAACTAGTTTTAATTGTTAATTTTTCACGGAACTATGCTGTGGCCACCTCGTGCAGAGCAAGGACAAACTACCACGAGTAATTCTGCCTAGTAAACCTCTCAACTAGTGCCGCTCGAAACCGGCGATAAACTGCTAGGTCCCGTATATTAGTGGACGATGCGTTCCACAAGTATGCGCGAGAGGTTGCCTAAGCTCTCAGAGAGTACGCTACCTTAAGGCTTGTCGCGCACAGGATCCGCTCCGCTCAGCTCACATCAGATCCGATCGGGTCCGCTCCTCTCAGCTCCGTCATTTTTCCACATATTGCATCCGCTCAGCTACGTCACTTTTCCACACACTCAATCCCCTCCCACCTCTCCTCCGGGAGAGTTAAATCCGGGAGATCTCCTCCGGGAGAGTTAAATATGTGCTGCTATCCTGGTTGCATAAATGCCTTAGCGAATATATAAAAACTTTAGTGTTGCGCCTGCGTGAATCATCTGCCAGCATCCGACCTACGGCCTAGTATTCTTCACAAACAGATGATAAGGAGCTGAGAGGAGCGGAACGGAGCCAAGCTGAGCTGAGCGGACGCAGTGTGTGCGTTTCTAGTTAAATACAAGGGTTTTATATTTTTCTGGGCTGAAAGGCAGAGCCGAGCGGAGACGAGCGGACCCAGTGTGCGACAATCCTAAGAAGAAAATAACTAGTCACCTTGAAGAACCTGAAGACGACCTTGTACGCCTACAACCTCAGCGCGATAAAATTAATCAAAAGTCCTGAATTTCATGAAGTTTTCAAGAAGCAAACATATCGTGGTACGTTACCATTTTGTACGTGATAAATACAAGGATCAAGAGTTTGTGTTAGAGCATATTCCATTACAAGAACAAGCCGATTTTTAAACCAAACCATTACAGAGGGTCGCTTTTACAACGCAGAGGCAGATGCTTAACATCCTGCGGAAATTGGACTGAAGAATCTTGTCACATGAGTATTTGCGCGCCATTTCAAGAGAAATCAACAGTAATATCTTGTTGAAATTAAAGGTATACCTTGCTGAATTCAATTTTACCACTCACGCGTACCAACTAGAATAAATAAGCGAACTATATACGACCTTCTCTGGTTTATTGATAATCTTAAATCTAATGTATGTGACTTATAACAAATCCAAATGAAAGCCGCGTCCTTTTGAAATCGTGCTTACTAATAATTTGATTTTTTGTTGAACAAATTCAAGTGAAACGAGAGCAGTTTATTTAGTTTTTTCAACATGTATTTCGCTGAAAAATTTAAGTTTTAACGCAATTTTTCTTTTTGGTAATTGATGAATTACTCTTTACTAATGGTCTTTATTTCATAATTTCGCTCGAATTTGGTTAATCATAGAAGTTTGGGTTCTATCTCGTGTGGCGTATTTGTTGAGGAAGCTTGGTATGATGTCCTTGTAAATCTCGGGATGGGTGAGGTTTCCGTAATGCGCTTCCGGAACCTCGTGGAATTCTAAACCCGGACTGGATGTTTTCAAAATCTCCAGAATCTCCGGAACACGAGCAGTTAGCGAGAAACACAGGCTTTGTTCAGCCTTACTAATAAAAATGGGAAAACTGACTCTCCTTGCGGCCGCGAGAGATTCCTCCGCTGTCCAAACACTAATATATTTGACTTTAACGCGAAGATCCCTGCTGATGTAATACTTCCCCGGATGGATTTTCGATTCTTTCGCGGTCCTCTCCAAAATATGCTTCATTTTATCCGGCTCGACAGAACTACGCCAAACCCACACGAAATCTCGTGCTCAATTCTTCCATTGTGAAACTCGTGAAAATTGTTGTTATGCCTGTCGTACTTTAAGAAATCTTCTACGGCATCCACATATCTTTGGAAAGTCTTCATGTACTTAAACGACATGAATCCTTCGATGCAAACCATGAAATCGACTGCCGATGGGAAAAGGACACCGAACAAGTACACCACGTGGCCTCCCTTCGATTGCCCCATCAACGACACTTTGTCCCATATGAAAAACTCCTTTATTCTTTGGACCGTGATGATCTCGAGCAACAATTCGTAGAACATACCTGGTGGTAGTTTAGAGGAAAATCCGTGGCCGATGGAATCGATTGCCAGGTAGCTCAGGTTTCGCGGCAGCAGAGAAATCAGCTAATCGAACGACCCAGAGTTATCCTAAAATCAGGTTTGAAATTTTAGATAAAACTAGCTTTAGTAACGGCTGTGGTTAATTAATTTAGAAAGATCCAACACTGTTGAACGAGCTAAATTTAAAATCAATTATACTGATTTTCTTACTTTTCACCCGTGTAAGGTTAAAAAGGGTCTTTTATCCGTGGGGCCCCACCATTTGCCGGCGATGTGGCCCCAAGGCACCGGAATCCTTATTTCTACGCAAGTGGACTCAGTTGGAACGGAACACTCGACGCGAGTTTGCGCTGCGGTGGACATTGTGCACTGGAGTCGAAATGCAAAAGTTAAAATATGTTTTAGCTGCTTTTGTGTCAGAGGTCAATAGCGATATTTTATATAATCACTCCGGATAAATCGTGGTCTAGATATTAGAATAATTAGGTAAGAATAGAAAAGACTATTTGATTTAAACGCGAATTAGTATATACGTGTTTTCAAGGTTTTAATTAATTATAATCTCGAAATTCATAATGGCGAATCCAATATGGCCAGTCACCTCATTAAAACTTCTTCCATATTTCATTTGTATTGGTATATGAAAGTTTTCAAGGTCGTCGATTATGAAACAGCTCTGAAATCACCTTACTGCAGCCGGTCCCAAGCCCGGATAAAAGAGGAGGGTTGAGCGGAGGGTTAACTACCCACCCTCGGAAAAAAGAAACTAGTTATGAAAACTGCAACTTTGCCCCGGAACCGGACAGACAAACACAAAAAACGACAAATGCAATGTAAAAGGACCATGAATATTGGAACTTGGAATGTCCAGAGTTGGTACAGACCTGGAGCTGCTATAAATGCTGTGGAACAACTGGAAAAAATAGGAATGGATATAACAGCCGTCCAAGAAATAAGATGGCCAGACGATGGAAATATAAAAATAAGTAAATCCACCATCTTCTTCAGCGGTAACAAAAACGGAAGACATGAATTTGGAACGGGCTTTGTGATTAGAGACAACCTAGTACAGAATATACTAAATTTTAAACCTATAAATGAAAGGATATGCTACATACGAATGAAGGGAGAGCGATACAACATTTTGATTATCTCAGCGCATGCACCAACGGAAGAGAAGGATGAAGATATCAAGGATGACTTCTACGATGCCCTAGAAAGAGAGATAGATACGATGCCCAAACAGGATATGCGCATACTCTGCGGGGACTTTAATGCTAAAATAGGCAAAGAGCCCAGCCTATACCCCACAATAGGTAAACACAGCCTACACAATATATCCAACGGCAATGGCTTAAGACTCACAGAAACTGCAGCAGCTAATAATATGCTAATAAAGTCAACCATGTTTCCGCATAAAGACATCCATAAGCAAACCTGGGTCTCAAACGACCATATTACACGCAACCAAATTGACCACATCATTGTAGATGCCCGTCATGGCAACAATATTATAGACGTAAGAAGCCTGAGAGGAATAGACGGAGACACAGATCATTACTTAGTCAGAGCAAAAGTCAAGTCCAGAATATCTAGCCACAAATACAATAAAACAACAATAAACCCACAATGGAACATGGACGAAATACACAATGCAGAGAAACAACAAAACTATAGAGAACAACTTGAACAAACCTTGAACTCTGAAAGAGAAGACAATGATATAGAACAGCTATGGGAAGCGACTGCCGAAATAATAACCAAGACAGCTGACAAGATCTTTGGAAGGAGTAAGCAGAAGAGGGCAAAAACATGGTATGACGAGGAATGTCGGAAACAACTGGAAAAAAGACAAACAGTAAGAAAGACTTGGATACAACTGCAAACAGACCAAAGTAAAAAGGAATATGACGACTGTCGAAAAGAAACAAGAAAAATAATACGCACAAAGAAAAGAAACTACGAACAACAAAAATATGAAACTATGGAGAGAGACCGGCCCAAACCAGGCTCCAGAGAATTATACAAAGCAATTTCCTCTGAGAAAAGAGGGCATAGAGCCAATTCCATCCATACACTGAGAGACAACCAAGGCCGTATGATAATCGACGGTAAAGAAATAACTGAAGAATGGAAAAAGTATTTTAGAGACCTTCTAAACATCATACAGGAAGAACAGCACAAAGAAGAGATCTATATCACAGCGAACATGCCCGTCAAAAATCCTTCCTTTGAAGAAACCCAAAAGGCCTTAAATAAGCTGAAAAATCACAAAGCGCCGGGTACGGACGAGATACCAGCAGAACTTCTGAAATATGGGGGAGACGCACTACATCGCCAAATCCACCAGCTAATAACGCACATATGGTTAGAAGAAAGGATACCAGCACGATGGAAGGAAAACATAATAGTGCCCATCCACAAAAAAGGGGACAAAACAAAATGCGCGAATTATAGAGGAATCTCACTCCTAAACACGGCATATAAAACCCTCTCAAACATCATTCTTAGTAGACTAAGCCCTTATGCTGAAAATGTCCTAGGCGAATATCAAGCCGGGTTTAGGGCAAACAGATCAACAATAGATCAACTATTCACGCTGAGACAACTTCTAGAAAAGGGATGGGAGTATAACAAACCCATACACAATCTTTTCATAGACTTTCGACAGACATATGATAGCGTAGAAAGAAGCCAAGTATGGAATGCCATGGCGGAGTTCTCAATACCAAAGAAACTCATTCGGATGACCAAAGTCTGTATGGAGGGTGGAATATCTAAAGTACGTGTAAATAATAAACTGTCTGGCAGCTTTGAAATCAACAGTGGACTTAAACAGGGTGATGCGTTATCTCCACTACTATTCAACCTTGTATTAGAGAAAGCCATGAGGTCGGCCGAAATAAAAACAGAATTGCTATCGGGTCAAGGTCCCAAAGTGTTACTCGCATATGCAGATGACATAGATCTCGTTGGAGACTCCATTCTATCCACGAAAGACATTTTCAACAAGGTGGAAGGAGCAACAAGTGAAGTAGGGCTGAAGATTAATGAAGAGAAAACGAAATATATGTGTATAAATAGAACGACACGAAGAGACAGAATAGGACAAAATATGACGATCAACACCTTTAATTTCGAAAGAGTACAACGTTTTAAGTATCTGGGGGCCGTAATCACAGCGGACAACGATGTTACCGAAGAAATAAAAGACAGAATCCAATCTGCAAACCGCTGTCTATTTGCACTGAATAAGCTCATAAAATCAAAAAATCTCACAAGAAGTTCAAAGATCAAAATCTTTAAATCCATCGTCAGACCTGTAATAACATACGGATGCGAAACGTGGACCATGACCAAAGCAAACGAAGAAAAGCTCAGACGCTTTGAACGAAAAATACTTAGAAAAATTTTCGGACCTCACCATGACATCACCACAGACCAGTATAAGATCAGAACCAATATCGAATTAAAAGCACTCTACAACGACACCGATATTGTCCAAGAAATTAAATCACAGCGACTAAGATGGACAGGCCACGTGCACAGACTGCATAACGCAAGACTTGTAAAACTGGTATGGGAGGAGATTCCCACAGGCAAGAGACCGCTCGGACGTCCCAGAATGCGATGGAGAGATAACATCCAAGCAGATCTCCGGAAAATGAACATTCCATTTGACCCTAGGTTGATGGAAGACCGAACAAATTGGAAAAAAGTTGTACAGTCAGCCAAGACCCACCCAGGGTTGTAGCGCTACGTGATGATGATGATTATGAAACACATATCCACTCAAGGAATTACAAAGCTTGAATTCAATCGAGATATTTGAGTTATCTTCTTCTTAGCCTTCGTTTATCTATTCCTGGATGTAGGCCTCTTCCAAAGATTTCCACGTCTTCCTGTTTGTTGCAGTTTGGATCCAGTTTTTTCCTGCAATCTTTTGTATACTGTCTTACCATCGTGTCTGAGGTCTGCCCGCATTCCGTTTGGTCTCTCTCGGGCGCCATGTTGAGATTCTCTTTGTCCATCGGTCCGGGTCTTGCCTCGCAATGTGACCGGCCTATCTCCACTTAAGTTGCGCTACTCTCATTAGCACATCCGTCATACCAGTTCTTTTCCGGACCTCTTCGTTTCGAACTCTGTTGCTGAGGGTGATTGCAAACATAGCCCTCTCCATAGCTCTCTGTGTGGTTTGTAGCCTATTCGATGTTTTCCGAGTGCACGCCATTGTTTCGAGGCCATAGGTAAGGTTTATCGGGAACTCTCTGGACTTCTCTGTTCTTCTCTGTTGTTGCTCAGTACTTCTACCGTTGGGTATTTTTGTCTATGGATTAGTTTGTTCCTCTCGAAATTTGTGTTGATTTGTATGGTTGCTCGGACTATACGGTGATCGCTGTTAGTATCGAATCGATTGAGGACGGTTACATCCTGGCATATATTCTTCCTGTTGGTTAAGATATAGTCGATTTGATTTTTGGTGGTGCCGTTTGGACTTTTCCATGCCTATCGTCTTTGTGGAGATTTCAAGAAAAAGGAGTTCATACAGAAAAGGTTTTCGCTTCTGCAGTAGTTAGTTAACATTTCTCCTCTGCTGTTCTTTTGGCCCAGTCCAAATTTTCGGGATATTCTCGTCTATGTTTTGTCTAATTTTGGAGTTGAACCCGTGTGGGGTTGCTAGTCCTCCATCGGGCGCCTCCCCGCTAGGGGAATGCCGAGGTGGCGGATAGGGGAATGCCTCCTAGATATAGGTGGTACCGGAGAAATAAAATATCCGGGGTGGACCAAACATCGCAGCCTGTCTGTCTTAGATTAAGCGGCGTTAGACCGCATTTGTACCCAAAATGGGCGGCTGTCAACAGCGTCTGCACCCAAATTGGGCTGAAACCAAAACTCGCCAACCCGCCTGGCAAGCGTGGCGTTTAAATGCCGTATACCTTCCAATATGACTTGTCGAACTTTGAAACACTTATACCCCAGGCAATTAGAGCCAGTAGTTCAGAATCTTGCCCTGATAATCCAGGCAGCTTCATGGACTCTGGGGGAGGCGAAAGCTCGAATAATAATCACCAACAACGACGAATACGGAAAAGAAAAGAGAAACTTTACATTGCAACATACAACATCCGAACGCAAAGACTTGAAGAACATATGGAAAGGCTCGATCAAGAACTACAGCATATAAAATGGGACGTCTTGGGCTTAAGTGAAACTAGATTGAAAGGAGAACTAAGTACATCTTTAAAGTCCAGAGATCTACTCTACCAAAACAATTCAGAAACAAACCATCACGTAGGGGGAGTTGCTCTATTGATAAAATAAACGTCTAAAAAATCGAGTTACAAAAATGAAATCAATATCAACCCGAGTCATATATGAGGTCTGTTAGAAAACTATCCGACCTTTAGCGGGTAAAAAAAAACTGGCATACCTGGAGCGTTGGAAACCTAATCACCCCCAAAGTAGTCTCCGTGGGACTCCACACACTTCTCGCAGCGGTGCCGCCATTGTTGGAAGCATTCCGAAAAAGCCTCTTTCGAAATCGACTTTAGCACAGCTGTCGTTGCAGCCATAATGTCCTCTCTTGTCTGAAATCGCGTTCCTTTCAATCGCCTCTTGACTTTGGGGAATAGCCAGAAGTCACAGGGGGCCATATCAGGAGAGTAAGGAGCCTGTCGAGGAATCTAGAGGAAACCAGAGGAATCTAGTTTTTCACCAAAAAATGGTGAACCATGTGCGAAGAATGTGCTGTAGCATTGTAGTGATGGAGTCGCCAATTTCCTGATGACCACAACTCCAGTCGTTTAAGCCGCACAGCATCACGTAGGGGACGTTTGACGTAGGGGACGTTTGACGTAGGCGACGTTTGATTGTTTGACCCTAAAAAACCGACGAGTGCACTACACACTACGTCACTCGAACACTGCTCGACAGCAACTGACGTTATCTACAGGCGGGAAAAAATTCACGCATGCGCACGAATTTTCAAGGTCGGCTCATGCAAGCATTTTTTCAAAATAAAAAATAATGTCGGATACTTTTCTAACAGACCACGTATGTTGTATTTCAATGTTTCAAATAACAAGAACTCAAAATATCTAAAGAAAAACAAAATTCAACTTGGTCTAAATTTCACAATTTCCCTCGGATCTGGTTGATCACAGGAGTTTGGGTTCTGTCTCGAGTGGCGAATTTGTTGAGGAAGTTTGGTATGATGTCCTTATAAATCTCGGGATGGGTGAGATGTCCGTGATGCCCTTCCGAAACCTCGTGGAATTCAAAACACGGACTGCATTTCTTCAAAATCTCCAAAATCTCCGAAAGACGATCAGTTAGTGAGAAACCCGGGCTTTGCTCAGCCTTACTAATAAAAATGGGAAAACTGACCCTCTTTGCGGCCTCGAGAGACTCCTCCGCTGTCCAAATACTAACATATCGGACTTTAACGCGAAGATCCCTGCTGATGTGGTACTTCCCCGGATGGATTTTCGATTCCTTCACGGTCCTTTCCAAAATATGCTTCATTTTATCCGGCTCGACAGCATTACGCCAACCCGCACTAAACTTCCTGCTCAATTCTTCCATTGTGTAACTCGGCGGTTCAATCTCGCTGCTGTTAAGCCTGTCGTACTTAAAAAAATCTACAACGCCATCCACGTATCTTTGGAAGGTCTTCATGTATTTCAACGACATGAATCCTTCGATGCAAACCATGAAATCCACCGCCGATGGGAAGAGGACACCGTACACGTACGCCGTGTGCCCTCCCCTCGAGTGCCCCATCAGCGACACCTTGTCCCACTTGAAAAACTCTTTAATTCTTTGGACCGTGATAACGTCGATTAAAGAGTGGTAGGACATGCCTGGCGGTAGTTTCGAGGAAAGTCCATGGCCGATAGCATCGATTGCCAAGTAGCTTAGATTTCGCGGCAGCAAAGGTATCAGCAGATCGAACGACCCACAGTTATCCTGAAATCAAGTTTGAAATCATAGAAATTTTAGGTTTTTTAACACTAGCTTTAGTAACGGCTGTAGTTGTTTGGTTTAGGTGGACGCAACACCTTTGAACAAGGTTTAAGGTCGATTTTCATATGCGCGACACCTAGTTACGCGACGTCGTGCGACATCGCCTGTCAAATAATGATAACATTGTTTTAAATGGGTACGTCGCGTAGCCATAGTGAGAACGTGCCTATTTAACCTCTTGACATACGAATAAAATGCGTTGACGTGTATACATGTGATTTTATCACATATACATGACATCTTAGAGACGTCATTGTATGTCAAGTGGTTAAAACAATGTAATCATTATTTGATAGGCGATGTTTCGTGACGTCGCGTAGTTGAGTGTCGCGTATATGAGAATCGGCCTTTAAACGCAATTAAACTGTTTTTCTTACTTGCCATCCGTGTAAGGTTAAAATGGGTCTTTGATCAGTAGGGCCCCACCATTTGCCTGCGATGTGGCCCCAAGGCACCGGAATCCTTATTTCTACGCAAGTGAGTTCAATTGGAACGGAACTATCGACGGGGATTCGCGCTGCGTTGGACATTTTGCACTGCAGTCGATGCAAAAAATGAAATTCAATGTTGTTTGGTTTGGCGTGCAAGGCCAAAGGTGATATTTTTATTGTCTGTGTCTGGCCGTGATAATAAATATGACGTTGGCACGTATTGTGTATATGCCGGAATTGTGTGTTGCATACCGTTGTCGATGTGTTTGGTCTCCATATCAACATAAGCAAGACCAAACTGTTGATAGTAGCTCGACTTCCTCATAACAATGTACAACTCTACAGCGATAATAAACAAATTGAGAACGTAAACAAGTTTAAATATCTGGGTACTACGTTGAACGGTAAATGGGACAACGATGAAGAGGTTAAAATTCGTGTGGCTTAAAACCGAAAAACATTTGCTAAATTCCATACCTACCTCCTACGACAAGAGGTACCCCTAAGTCTCCGCCTACGAGTGGTTAAATGTTACATATGCCCAATATTGATATACGGATCAAAAACTTGGTCATTATAGGCCAAATCCCTTAATAGAATCGAAGCTATAGAATTGAGAAGACTACTCAGGATTTCCTGGATACGTGGTCTATCTAGCGAGCAGGTTTTACAAAGAGCAAATATGCATCGACAGCTATTGGATATTGTAAAGCAAAGAAAAACATCGTAGTTGGGGCATATCCTGCGAGGCTCCAGATACAGACTGTTGAAAACTATACTTCTGGGCAAAATCGAAGGTAAAAGAGGACTGGCACGAAGGCAACACTCATCGCTCCGCAATATTCGGAACTGGTGCAATATCGCAGATGCCGCAACGACGAAGAAGGCACACTTAACATTACCCAATGAACACATGCCGCCAACGCGCTAGACAGCGTATGGCACCACAACAAGAAGAAGATACCGTTGTCGAATTAATTACGTCGGTTTAATTGAAGTCGAGGGGGCAAGGAAGGAGCCTCCACGAAGAATCTAATAAAAGCTGAGACTGTCTGAATCCTTCCAACACGGGATCAGCGAAAAACAAAAATGATTACCGATGGCTCTTATCAGAGCCACACCTGGTAACGATCTCGATTAACATCGAGGGAATAACAAGCCAAAAGGAGATTTTGCTTAGTGACCTGTGTAGAGAGATGAACTGCGACATACTATTGGTTCAGGAAACACATCGCGGAATAGCAAGGCGGCACCCAAAGATAGAGAGCATGCAATTGATACTCGAGAGACCACACGATCGCGGTAGCGCAATTTTTATAAACTCAATGGTAAACATACTATCCGCTGAAGTAATAAACTAAAACTTTTATCAAAAAACGCGTAACTTCAAACCTCAATACCTTGTGAACTAATTCAGTTAGAACCTTGCGGTTCTCAATATCTGAAACTTTGGTTTAAGCGCTATAAGGCACAACTTGTTTTTCGGATAAGGCTATCGACTTGCCAGAACTACAACGTTTTTTAAACAACGCGTTTCTGCTCGAATTTTTATTAAAAAACGCGTAACTTCAAACCTCGATATCTAGTGAACTAATTCAGTTAGAACCTTGCAATTCTCAAAATCTGAAACTTTGGTTTAAGCGCTATAAGGCACAACTTGTTTTTCGGATAAGGCTATCGACGCACCAAAATTACAGCGTTTTTTAAACAACGCGTTTTTGCTCAACTTTTTAGTAAAAATCGCGTAACTTCAAACACAAATATCTAATTCTAGTTAGAACCTTGCGGTTGTCAATATCTGAAACTTTGGTTTAAGCGCTATAAGCCACAATTTGATTTTTGGATAAGGCTATCGACGTGCCAAAATTACAACGTTTTTTAAACAACGTCTTTTTGCTCAATTTTTTAATAAAAATCGCCTAACTTCAAACCTCGATATCTAGTGAACTAATTCAGTTAGAACCTTGCAATTCTCAAAATATGAAACTTTGATTTAAGCGCTATAAGACACAACTTGTTTTTCGGATTAGGCTATTGACGTACCAAAATTACAGCGTTTTTTAAACAACGCGTTTTTGCTCAACTTTTTTGTAAAAATCGCGTAACTTCAAACATAAATATCTAGTGAACTAATTCAGTTAGAACCTTGTGGTTCTCAACATCTGAAACTTTGGTTTAAGCGCTATAAGCCACAATTTGATTTTCGGATAAGGCTATCGACATGCCAAAACTACAACGTTTTTGAAACAACGCGTTTCTGCTCAAATTATTATTAAAAAACGAGTAACTTCAAACCTCAATACCTAGTGAACTAATTCAGTTAGAACCTTGCGGTTCTCAAAATCTGAAAGATTGGTTTAAGCGCTATAAGCCACAGCTTGTTTTTCGGATAAGGCTATCGACATGCCAAAACTACAACGTTTTTTAAACAACGCGTTTTTGCTCAAATTATTATTAAAAAACGCGTAACTTCAAACCTCAATACCTAGTGAACTAATTCAGTTAGAACCTTGCGGTTTTCAAAATCTGAAACTTTGGTTTAAGCGCTATAAGCCAAAACTTGCTTTTCGGATAAGGCTATCGACGTGCCAAAATTACAACGTTTTTTAAACAGCGCGTTTTTGCTCAATTTTTTAATAAAAATCGCGTAACTTCAAACCTCGATATCTAGTGAACTAATTCAGTTAGAACCTTGCGGTTCTCAAAATCTGAAACATTGGTTTATGCGCTATAAGGCACAACTAGTTTTTCGGATAAGGCTATCGACGTGCAAAAATTACAACGTTTCTTAAACAACGCGTTTTTACTCAACTTTTTAGTAAAAATCGCGTAATTTCATACACAAATATCTAGTGACCTAATTCAGTTAGAACCTTGCGGTTCTCAAAATCTGAAACTTTGGTTTAGGCGTTATAAGGCACAACTTGTTTTTCGGATAAGGCTATCGACGTGCCAGAACTACAACGTTTTTTAAACAACGCGTTTCTGCTCGAATTTTTATTAAAAAACGCGTAACTTCAAACACAAATATCTAGTGACCTAATTCAGTTTGAACCTTGCGGTTCTCAAAATCTGAAACTTTGGTTTAAGCGCAATAAGCCAAAACTTGTTTTTCGGATAAGGCTATCGACGTGCCAAAATTACAACGTTTTTTAAACAACGCGTTTTTGCTCAAATTTTTAATAAAAATCGCGTAACTTCAAACCGCGATATCTAGTGAACTAATTCAGTTAGAACCTTGCGGTTCTCAAAATCTGAAACTTTGGTTTTTTGGTATAAGCCAGAACTTGTTTTTCGGATAAGGCTATCGACGTGCCAAAATTACAACGTTTTTTAAAAAACGCCTTTTTGCTCAAATTTTTAATAAAAATCGCGTAACTTCAAACCGCGATATCTAGTGAACTAATTCAGTTAGAACCTTGCGGTTCTCAAAATCTGAAATTTGGTTTAAGCGCTATAAGCCAAAACTTGTTTTTCGGATAAGGCTGTTGACGTGCCAAAATTACAGCGTTTTTTAAAAACAACGCGTTTTTGCTCAAATTTTTAAATTTCAAACCTCAATATCTAGTGAACTAATTCAGTTAGAACCTTGCGGTTCTCAAAATCTAAAACTTTGGTTTAAGCGCTATAAGGCACAACTTGTGTTTCGGATAAGGCTATCGACATGCCAAAATTACAGCGTTTTTTAAACAACTCGTATTTGCACACATTTTTAGTAAAAATCGCGTAACTTCAAACCTCAATATCTAGTAAACTAATACATTTAGAACCGCGCGGTTTTCAGTTTATGCAACCTTAATTCAAACTCTATCGACAACTTAACTAGCTTTGTCAAAAAGGCTATCGCTCCAGCTTTTGTGCTTAGCAACTTAGCTGCTTAAATAAAACGCGTAACTTGAAACCTTAAGATCTCATCGCAACCACCGAACTATATCTTATCAAAATGTTTGGCAAACTAATTAGCTTCGCTGTCGCGAAATTCGACTCGAGAGCAAGTTTGCCAATAAGGCTATCAACCCTCCAGAAATTGTGAAACTTGATAGCTTAATATCTAGTAAACTAATTGACGCAGAACGCTGCGGTTTTGATATTCTGCGTCTCTATATGATTATATATTCTGAGGCGATTAAAGTTGGCAACTAGTTTACGAATAAGGCTATCGTCCGCGACCTGTTTCGCTTTAGGATTTATCGCCCGGTTTGCGCGATTTTCTTTTTTGCGGTCGTTCCGGAGACGTTAATGTCGGATAGTTTGGCGAATCTGTGTTTTGTTTTTTCGTTGCGCAGCCGAGGCGGCGATGCGGGTTTTGTTTCGTGCGAGTGAGAGTTTTTTCCGGCGCTTTTTCCACCCTCGCCCGGAGCGGAGTGGTTTAAAAAAGTTTCGGGAAACTGAGGGTGCCGTGAAATTTATTATCCGCGAATTGAAATGTATTTAGATTTGCGCGACGCCAACTGGATTTATTATATAAACAGTTTTTCGACGATAACTTTGCAACTACTCGTCCGATCGCCTTGAACTTTCGCCTTGAACAATCGGAAATTGTAGACAAGGAAAAAACACGTGGGGTACAATAAGTTGCGAATTGAAATAATTTCGTTATAACTGTTAAAATTGAGTTTTAGCTTTAAGCTTAAATAGCGTCTAAACGGTTCAAGATAACTTAATCTAGTTGTGATCTGCGTTTAACACTCTGTGAAACGTGAAAGAATTTTAAAAGTCGGACGGAAATTAACCGAAATATCGCTAAAACTGTAAACGTTTTGACTTGTGCGAATTTTCGAAACGTTGTAACTTGAAAATTAGAAGACCTGGAACTTTAGTTTTGCCAGAAATTTAATCAGAAGGCAATAAACTATGAATTTGGAGTTTTTTTTTAACCGGCGTTGCGTTTTTGTTTTTTCACAAATTTCGCGGTAGTTACAAAACGGCTTGGAATATTGAAATTTGGTTTTTACAGTTAGATTCAGCGTTAAAAAATCTGTGAGACTGTGTTTTTTGTTTTGAAATCTACGCAAAATTAAGCGAAATATGACCGAAAACGTTAAAGTTTTGATTTGTGCGAATTTTAAAAAGGTTGTAACTTGAAAACTAAAAAAGCTTGAGGTTTGGTTTTGCCAAAAATGGAATCACAAGACGCTAAAATATAAATTACGAAGGTTTTTTTAAACCGTCGATGCTTTTTTGTTTTCACAAATTTCGCTATAATTGCAAAACGGCTTAGAATTTTAAAATTTGGCTTTTACAGCTAGATTCAGCGTCAAAAAATCTTTGAGTCTGTGTCCTTTATTTTTAAATCGAGCCAAAATTAAGCGAAATATCGCAGAAAATATTAGAGTTTTGACTTGTGCGAATTTTCGAAAGGCAGTAACTTGAAAACTAGAAGAACTGGGGGTTTAGTTTTGCTAAAAATGGAATCAGAAGACTCCAAAATATAAATTCCGTAGGTTTTTTTAAACCGACGTTGCTTTTTTGTTTTTCACAAATTTCGCTATAATTGCAAAACGGCTTGGAATATTAAAATTTTGTTTCCACGGTTAGATTTAGTGCCAAAAAATCTTGGAGTTTGTGTTTTTTGTTTTGAAATCGACCCAAAATTAAGCGAAATATCGCCGAAAACGATAAAGTTTAGAGTTGTGCGAATTTTCAAAAGGCTGTAACTTGAAAACTAGAAGAGCTGGAGGTTTAGTTTTACCAAAAATGGAATTAGAAGACGCTAAAATATAAATTACGAAGGTTTTTTTTAAACCGTCGATGCTTTTTTGTTTTTCACAAATTGTCGGAAAAATAAGTACTGACAGTTGGAACTCTGTGTAGCTTCTGTGTACAAACCACCCAACGCAGATTTCATATTCGAAAAGTCACGCTTTAAATACCAGCAAACAAGAGTGGTGATGGGTGATCTTAACTCTCCTAACACCAGCTGGGGCTATAGTGCGATTGTGAATAACGGCGAAGCTCTAGAAAAATGGGCAGAAACTAACAATCTGACGCTAATCCACCAACCAAAACAACCCAGCCTCATTTGACAGCGGCCGATGGATAAGAGGATACAACCCCGACAACATATTCGTATCCAAGAATATTGAAGCCCAATGCAGGAAATTAGTCAGTCAATCCATACCGAAGTCACAACACCGACAAATTATATGCCTTACAAGCGTTAGTCAAACCCCAGGGTGTACCTTTCAAAAGTCGTTTTTAAAAATAACGAAAATTTAAAAAACGCGAAATGGGACCCATACAAGGCAGAACTGGACACCGGAGAACTACAAGGATTTCGTAGACACAGTAAAGCAAACATCAAGAAGGTTCATATCGAAGGGATGTAGGACTGAATTTGTACCAAGGCCTGTACCGAGGACATCGGACAGAGAGCTGTTGAATAAGTATAGGCAACATTACCTTCTTGGAGGAAACCTAACTTCTCAGCCGGAGAAATGCTAATGGCTACAATTGTCGAAGGTAGAAGAGAAAAATGGACAACGCTGATGGAGGAGCTTGACATGAAGCAAAATAGCAGGCGAGCCTAACGTACACTGAAAAACCTGAAAAACTAGTGCCCCTTTGAACTTCAGCAAGGTCACCGGCGACCAGGTGGCCACCCAGCTGCTCCTTAACGGCAAACCACCGAGGAAAAATAACAAAGCCAGGATAACTCGAAACATAGCAGAGGAAGTCGACTCTTTTCGAACCCCATTTAGCACCGAAGAACTTACTAAAGCAATTGTCTAGATGATATCAGAGCAGAACGGATTAAGAATTTTGGCCCAGAAACGCTTCAGTGGCTGCTCAAAATGTTCAACACGTGTATCACTCCAAGATACCAAATTTATGGAGACAAGCCAGGGTCGTTGCTGTCCTAAAGCCGGGGAAAGAGCCAAATGAGCCTAAAAAACTTCTGACCAGTCTCCCTCCTATGCCAGACATTTAAGCTAATGGACCGAATGATTCTGAACAGAGTCTCAGCGAGATGCTAATAGCGCAACAGGCTGGATTTAGACCGGGCAAATCTTGTGGCGGACAGGTTCTAAACCTTGTTTAATACATCGAGGATGGCTTCGAATAGAAGATCACAGGGACTGCCTTCCTTGCAATTTTGAAACAAATTAACGGAATTTTCTCAAAATTCCTGCAAATTAAATCTGGAATTTTCTGGTGAAACTGTGAAAATTTCATTGAGAAATTTTGAAAATTGCAGAAATTACCGAATTTTGAAAATTCCTCCAATTTTTGTAAATTCTTCACTTTTAAAGTTTTTGAAAATTTGTTTGCAATTTTGAAACCAATGAGCGAAATTTTCTCAAAATTTCTGCAAATTAAATCTGCAATTTTCTGGTTAAACTGTGAAAATTTCATTGCAAAATATTGAAAATTGCAGAAATTAGCGAATTTTGAAACTTGTCCAGTTTTTTGTAAATCCTTCATTTGCAAAGAATTTGAAAATTTGTTTGCAATTTTTGAAATAGATAAACGGAATTTGCTCAAAATTTGTGGAAATTAAATCTGGAATTTTCTGGCGAAACTGTGAAAATTTCATGGCAAAATTTTAAAAATTGCAGAAATTAGTGAATTTTGCAAACTTGTCCAATTTTTGTACAGTTTTTGAAAATTTGTTTCCAATTTTGAAACAAATGAACGGATTTTTCTGAAAATTTCTGCAAATTAAATCTGGAATTTTCTGGTGAAACTGAAAATTTCATTGCAAAATTTTGAAAATTGCAGGAATTACCAAATTTTTGAAACTTGTCGAAATCTTGTAAATTCTTCACTTGCAAAGTTTTTGAAAATTTGTTTGTAATTTTGAAACAAATGAACGGTTTTTGTTCGAAATTTGTGCAAATTTTATCTGGAATTTTCTGGTTAAACTGTGAAAATTTCAATGCAAAATTTTATAAATTGCAGAAATTAGCGAATTTTTAAAACTTGGCCAATTTTTGTAAATCCTTCATTTGCAAAGAATTTGAAAATTTGTTTGCAATTTTGAAATAGATAAACGGAATTTTCTCAAAATTTGTGGAAATTAAATCTATAATTTTCTGGTGAAACTGTGAAAATTTCATGGCAAAATTTTAAAAATTGCAGAAATTAGTGAATTTTGCAAACTTGTCCAATTTTTGTAAATCCTTCACTTGCAAAGAATTTTAAAATATGTTTGCAATTTTTAAACAAATGAATGGAATTTTCTCAAAATTTGTGCAAATTCAATCTGGAAATTTCTGATGAAACTGTGAAAATCTCATTGCAAAATTTTGAAAATTGCAGGAATTACAAAATTTTTAAAACTCGTCCAAATCTTGTAAATTCTTCACTTGCAAAGTTTTTGAAAATCTGTTTGCAATTTTGAAAAAATTGAATAGCATTTTCCGAAAATTTGTGCAAATTATATTTTTAATTTTCTGGTGAAATTGTGAAAATTTCATAGCAAAATCTTGAAAATTGCAGGAATTACCAAAGTTTGAAAACTTGTCCAAATCTTGTAAATTCTTCACTTGCAAAGTTTTTGAAAATTTGTTTCCAATTTTGAAACAAATGAACGGTTTTTTCTCAAATTTTCTGCAAATTAAATCTGGAATATTGTGGGGAAACTGTAAAAATTTCATTGCAAAATTTTGAAAATTGCAGAAATTAGCGAATTTTGAAAACTTGTCCAATTTTTGAGAATCCTTCATTTGCAAAGTTTTTGAAAATTTGTTCGCAATTTTGAAACAAATGAACAGATTTTTCTCAAAACTTGTGGAAATTAAATCTGGAATTTTCTAATGAAACTGTCAAAATTTCATTGAGAAATTTTAAAAATTGCAGAAATTAGCGAATTTTGCAAACTTGTCCAATTTTTGTAAATCCTTCACTTGAAAAGATTTTTAAAATATGTTTGCAATTTTGAAACAAATGAATGGAATTTTTTCAAAATTTGTGCAAAATCAATCTGGTAATTTCTGGTGAAACTGTGAAAATTTCATTACAAAATCTTGAAAATTGCAGGAATTACCAAATTTTTAAAATTTGTCCAAATCTTGTAAATTCTTCACTTGCAAAGTTTTGAAAATTTGTTTCCAATTTTGAAACAAATGAAAAGAATTTCCTAAAACTTTGTGCAAATTAAATATGGAATTTTCTGGTGAAGCTGTGAAAATTTCATTGCAAAATTTTGAAAATTGCAGAAATTAGCGAATTTTGGAAACTTGTCCAATTTTTGTGAATCCTTCACTTGCAAAGATTTTTAAAATATGTTTGCAATTTTGAAACAAATGAATGGAATTTTCTCAAAATTTGTGCAAATTCAATCTGGAAATTTCTGGTGAAACTGTGAAAATTTCATTGCAAAATTTTGAAAATTGCAGGAATTACCAAATTTCTATAACTTGTCCAAATCTTGTAAATTCTTCACTTGCAAAGTTTTTGAAAATCTGTTTGCAATTTTGAAAAAATTGAATAGCATTTTCCGAAAATTTGTGCAAATTATATTTGGAATTTTCTGGTGAAACTGTGAAAATTTCATTGCAAAATCTTGAAAATTGCAGGAATTACCAAATTTTGAAAATTTGTCCAAATCTTGTAAATTCTTCACTTGCAAAGTTTTTGAAATTTTTTTTCTTTTGAAACAAATGAACGGATTTTTCTCAAAATTTCTGCAAATTAAATCTGGAATTTTCTGGTTAAACTGAAAATTTCATTGCAAAATTTTGAAAATTGCAGGAATTACTAAATTTTTAAAACTTGTCCAAATCTTGTAAATTTTTCACTTGCAAAGTTTTTGAAAATTTGTTTGCAATTTTGAAACAAATGAACGGTTTTTGTTCTAAATTTGTGCAAGTTTTATCTGGAATTTTCTGGTTAAACTGTGAAAATTTCAATGCAAAATTTTATAAATTGCAGAAATTAGCGAATTTTGAAAACTTGGCCAATTTTTGTAAATCCTTCATTTGCAAAGAATTTGAAAATTTGTTTGCAATTTTGAAATAGATAAACGGAATATTCTCAAAATTTGTGGAAATTAAATCTATAATTTTCTGGTGAAACTGTGAAAATTTCATGGCAAAATTTTAAAAATTTCAGAAATTAGTGAATTTTGCAAACTTGTCCAATTTTTGTAAATCCTTCACTTGCAAAGATTTTTAAAATATGTTTGCAATTTTGAAACAAATGAATGGAATTTTCTCAAAATTTGTGCAAATTCAATCTGGAAATTTCTGATGAAACTGTGAAAACCTCATTGCAAAATTTTGAAAATTGCAGGAATTACCAAATTTTTAAAACTTGTCCAAATCTTGTGAATTCTTCACTTGCAAAGTTTTTGAAAATCTGTTTGCAATTTTGAAAAAATTGAATAGCATTTTCCGAAAATTTGTGTAAATTATATTTGGAATTTTCTAGTGAAGCTGTGAAAATTTCATTGCAAAATCTTGAAAATTGGAGGAATTACCAAATTTTGAAAACTTGTCCAAATCTTGTAAATTATTCACTTGCAAAGTTTTTGAAAATTTGTTTACAATTTTGAAACAAGTGAACGGATTTTTCTCAAAATTTCTGCAAATTAAATCTGGAATTTTGCGGTGAAACTGTGAAAATTTCATTGCAAAATTTTGAAAATTGCAGAAATTAGCGAATTTTGAAAACTTGTCCAATTTTTGAGAATCCTTCATTTGCAAAGTTTTTGAAAATTTGTTTGCAATTTTGAAACAAATGAACAGATTTTTCTAAAAACTTGTGGAAATTAAATCTGGAATTTTCTAGTGAAACTGTCAAAATTTCATTGAGAAATTTAAAAAATTGCAGAAATTAGCGAATTTTGCAAACTTGTTCAATTTTTGTAAATCCTTCACTTGCAAACCTTTTTAAAATATGTTTGCAATTTTGAAACAAATGAATGGAATTTTCTCAAAATTTGTGCAAATTCAATCTGGAAATTTCTGGTAAAACTGTAAAAATTACATTGCAAAATCTTGAAAATTGCACGAATTACCAAGTTTTTAAAACTTCCAATTGTAAATCCTTCACTTGCAAAGTTTTTGAAAATATTCGCGAATAATGCACGGCAAGCGGAATAAATAGGCAAATTTGGCGCAATTGTGTCTGTACACAGATGTGGCAAAGGTTAGGTTAGGCTATTTTCAAATACGGTCAACCACGGAAAATTGCTATGCAAACTGTATGGAATGACAAATGATTTCCACATCACGTCGATTGTCGGAGCCTTCCTCCAAAACCGCTGTTTATTTGTCAGCCTGTTAGGGAAAAATAGTAGATAGCGCCTGCAGAGGAACGAACTTCCGCAGGGCAGTGTACTGGCCCCACTACTGTACTATATCTAGACCAACGACCAAACCATACGGCGGGAGATAAGGCACTTTATATATGCTGACAACAGCGCTAGCAGCATGAGGTAGAGAGAATACTGACAAATGCGCTTATTTACTACTTGAACGACCTTATCGCCTACTACGAGCACAATCTCCTCCGACGGAATCCAGCAAAAACTCAAGGTTTCGCCTTCCACCTTCGCCACAGGGAGGCAAGGAAACAGATGAATATAGTGTGGTGTGGCCAACAGTTAGAACACTGCCCAACTCCAAAATACCTCGGGGTATTTCTCCCACATATAAGCGCCACTTCCTCAGAAAACACCAGAAAAAAGGTAGCAGCAAGAAACAACCTTCTCCAGAAACTGACTGGTAGGTCATGGGGAGCACAGCCAGCAACATTGAGAACCTCAGCCCTTAGATTAAGCTTCTGTGCAGCCGAATACGTATGGTGTGCCCCTTTGAATCGAGCAGTCCGCCTAATAACAGGTTGCCAGAAGCCTACGCCACTGCTCGCTGGGATAGCACCGCCTCACATCAGGAGAGAGGTAGCCGTTGAGGCAGAAAGGGGGCGACAAGAGACCGACCCAAGGCATTCGCTCTTTGGCCACCAACCAGCTAGACCCCGACTCCGATCCCGCCACAGCTTTTTGGCCAGAACAGCACCATTGCAAGTCTCTCAGGAAGCCAGAAGGCTCCAGAAATGGCGCGCTAAGGCCCAAGATCTAATCACCCAACAAAAAAAGGAGCTAGCACCGGGAAATTTCCTCCCATATCCATTCTCAACAGACTTCGCACAGACTTCGGAGAACGCTCAACAGACTTCGCACAGGAGTCTCGAGGTACAGAGAAAACCTTTAAAAATGTGTAATGCTACCAGAGGACGAAAACCCTTAGTGTTCCTGCGGAGAAATCCAGAATCCTCCTCACCTGCTGACCTGCACCGACATGGGACAGAGCTGCACAGGGAACGACCTAATTTTAGCAAATGACAAGGCCATCAGAGCCTCAAACTTTTGGAAGGACATAGTGTGATCCGGACACGAATAGTAGTAGTATCGAAGACTAGTCTTCATTTTCCTAGGCAACGTCGACTTGGTCTGTTTTGTTGATAAACTTGTTTGAGTCATAACAAAATTAAAGGCGCGTCTTTGTGAAAGCGTGTTTACTAATAATTTGATTTTATGTTGAACAAAGTCAAATGAGACGAAAGGAATTTGTTTATGAAACGTAATTTGCTGATAAACTCGCAAGTGTTATCGCAACTTCGTTGGGGTAATTAATAAATTCGCAAATATCTAACGAAAAACAACTTTATCTAAATTTCACAATTTCGCACGGATTTGGTTGACCACAGGAGTGTGGGTTCTGTCTCGAGTGGCGAATTTCTTGAGGAAGGTTGGTATGATGTCCTTGTAAATCTCGGGATGGGTGAGGTGTCCGTGATGCGCTTCCGGAACCTCGTGGTATTCAAAACCCGGATTGGATTTTTGCAAAATCTCCAGAATCTCCGGAACACGATCACATTCTGTGAAATACGTGCTGTGCTCAGCTTTACTAATAAAAATGGGAAAACTGACTCTCTTTGCGCCCGCGAGATATTCCTCCGTTGTCCAAATACCAATATATCCGACTTTCACGCGAAGATCACTGCTGATGTAATACTTCCCCGGATTGCTTTCCGATTCTTTCACGGTTCTATCCAAAATATGCTTGATTTTTTCCGGCTCTATAGCACTACGCCAACCCACTCTAATCCTCCTGCTCAATTCTGCCATTGTGTAACTCGGCGGTTCAATCTCGCTGCTGTTACGCCTGTCGTACTTCAAGAAATCTTCCAGACAATCCACGTATCTTTGAAAAGTCTTCATGCACTTCAAGGCCATGACTCCTTCGATGCAAAGCAAGAAATCGACCGCCGACGGGAAGAGGACACCGTACACGTACGCCATGTGACCTCCCTTCGAGTGCCCCATCAGCGACACCTTGTCCCACTTGAAAAACTCTTTAATTCTTTGGATCGTGATGACGTCAACTAAAGAGTGGTAGAACATGCCTGGTGGTAGTTTCGAAGAAAGCCCGTGCCCGATGGAATCGATTGCCAGGTAGCTCAGGTTTCGCGGCAACAGAGGAATCAACAAATCGAACGACCCACAGTTATCCTGAAATCAGATTTGGAATCTTAGATAAAATGATAAAATGTTGATAAGGTTGAAAGGAGCTAAATTTAAAATCAATTAAACTGATTTTCTTACTTGCCATCCGTGTAAGGTTAAAATGGGTCTTTGATCCATGGGGCCCCACCATTTGCCGGCGATGTGGCCCCAAGGCACCGGAATCCTTATTTCTACGCAACTGAGCTCAATTGGAACGGAACACTCGACGGGGGTTTGCGCTGTGGACATTCTGCTCTGGAGTCGATGCAAATGTTTTCAAACTGAATTTGGGTTAAAGGTCAAAAGCGATATTTTTTATAATCTGCGTTAGTCCGGATGAAGCGTCCCGCAGATTGATCTGGATGTCAGAGTAATTAGACAAAAATAAAAAAGGGTATTAGGCAGAGATTATTCCAGCGAGCGATTAGCCGCTATAACCGCGAAACCGTTCGAGAAGCACACACTACGCTATTAAAATCTACGCTACGTTTGTATTAGCATACTCGGCTCACACAGTTTAATTAAGATTAAAATAATATAGAAAAAAATATATAAATAAATAAATTAGATTAAAACCGCGGCGTTTAATCTGACCTCTAGGGTCTCCAAAACTTCACAACCTAATTGATCTTTGTAATCTCTGCCAATAACCTCTCGTTCTCCTCAAGCAAGTTGCAATTTGCAAATTCCTTTGCTTCAACTCGTAGATTGAAACGCAGACTCCCGCTTGATGGTGGTAATATGAGTGCCGTAGGATGAAGAGGTGTTTGCCACTGGAGAAAAAAAGAGTTGACGATATTGCAGCAAATTTACTTATTGTCGTTAGACAGATTATAAATAATCCAGGAGGCATGGGTTTTATGGGTTCAAAACCCAGACCCCCCCCCCCCCCTTAATATAACACAAATATTATTAAACATCGCATTATATGCACTATCAACATGCCAGAATATGCACTAAATATGCGTGAAATATGCACTAAAAATGGGCGAAATATGTATAAAATAAGCAAATTCACAATACTATTTATTATTGGTTTTTACTTATTTTTTTTACAATATACAGTTGCAGTACTTGGGACAATATACAATTAAATATTTTTTTCTATTTTTCGTCTGTAATGGACTCATAACAGCACTCATATACGTGCGGTTATGGCTCACCGAGTGCTGTTATGAGTTAATTTTTTCAAGGTTGGCACTGAAATTCAGAGCTGTCTGTGTCAAATTTTCGGCGAGATAGTTTTTAGGTTATGTGATGTCTGTAAATCGCGAATACACAAATTTAATTAATTATTGGTAATAATAGCACTCGGCGAGCCTCAATATATCAATATTGAGGTCTCCCGCAATTATATAATCACTTTTATTATTTTCGTTTAATCTAGAAACCCTGCGGTAACCAGTTTGAGAACCTCTGGTCTATTGCAACGAAAGAATTTTATTTAGTTTTTGAAAAATGTATTTCGCTGAAAAACTTTCTTCATTCACTAAAAAAAGGTTTATGACAATTTTTTTAACAAGAAAAAAATATTGAAATTGGTTTAAATTTTCACAATTTCGCTTGGATTTGGTTGATCACTGGAGTTTGTGTTCTGTCGAGATTCGCGAATTTTTTGAGGAAGTTTGGTAGAATATCCTTGTAAATCTCGGGATGGGTGAGGTGTGCGTGATGCCCTTCCGCAACCTCATGGAATTCGAAACCCAGACTGGATGTCCTCAAAGTCTCCACGATCTCCGGAACGCGATCACTTTCCGTGAAAAACGGGCTGCCTTGCTAATAAACATGGGAAAACTGACCCTTTTTGGGGCCTCTAGAGATTCCTCCACTGTCCAAACACCCAAATACCTGACTTTTATCCGAGGATCCATGCTGATGTAATACTTCCCCGGATGGATTTTCGAAGCCTTCACGGTCCTCTCCAAAATATGCTTTATTTTCTCCGGCTCGATAGCACTACGCCAGTCCACTCTAAACCTCGCGCTCAATTCTTCCATTGTGTAACTCGGCGGTTCAACGTCGCTACTTGTATGCCCTTCACATTTCAAGAACTCTTCCACGGCCTTCCCGTACCTTTCGAAAGTCTTCGCGTATGACAACTCCTGGAATCCCTCGATGCAAACCATGAAATCGACCGCCGACGTGAAAAGGAAGCCATACACGTACGCCGTAAGGCTTCCCTTCGAGTGCCCCATCAATGATACCTTCTCCCACTTGAAAAAATCTTTAATCCTTTGGATCGTTATAACGTCGATTAAAGAGTGGTAGAACATGCCTGGCGGTAGAGTCGAAGAAAGTCCGTGGCCGATGAAATCGATTGCCAGGTAACTCAGGTTTCGCGGTAGCAGAGGAATCAGCAGATCGAACGACCCACAATTATCCTAAAATTAATTTGAAATTTTAGATATGACTAACGGCTTTAGTAACGGCTTTGATTGTTTAGTTTAGAAGCCACACAATTAAACTCATTTTCTTACTAGCAATCCGTGCAAGGTTAAAATGGGTCTTTGATCGTTGAACAAGCTAAACTAAATCCATTTGTTTTTCTTACTTGCCATCCGTGTAAGGTTAAAATGGGTCTTTGATCCGTGGGGCCCCACCATTTGCCGGCGATGTGGCCCCAAGGCACCGGAATCAATATATAATTTGTCTGTCTAGTCTTGTCTGTCTAGTCTTGTCTGTCTAGTCTTGTCTGTCTAGTCTTGTCTGTCTAGTCTTGTCTGTCTAGTCTCGTCTGTCTAGTCTTGTCTGTCTAGTCTTGTCTGTCTAGTCTTGTCTGTCTAGTCTTGTCTGTCTAGTCTTGTCTGTCTAGTCTTGTCTGTCTAGTCTTGTCTGTCTAGTCTTGTCTGTCTAGTCTTGTCTGTCTAGTCTTGTCTGTCTAGTCTTGTCTGTCTAGTCTTGTCTGTCTAGTCTTGTCTGTCTAGTCTTGTCTATCTAGTATTGCCTGTCTAGTCTAAGGATAGGAAAATGTTAAATTAGTCTTAATTTGTTCCGGGATTATCTAGCTTTAAGATTACTAAAACAAATTTAAAGTGAGTCAACTAATATGTTTATAATCGAAGAATAAATGCAAGTGCTCCAATAATTTTTAATCTGGACCAAGCCGAATCTAAATTTTAAGATTAATTAGTCACAGATTGAGAACTAGACTAGCTGAAATAGTCAAATTGGTCTCAGTTTGTTGCTGGATTATCTAGCTTTAAGACGACTAAAACAAATTTAGACTGAGTCAAGTAATGTGTTTATAATCGGGGAATTAGTGCAAGTGCTCCAACAATTTTTAATCTGGGCTAACAAAGGGGTCCTGTCAACTCGTCATCACCGATTTGGCCCAAATTTACAGTATATCTAGGGCTTGACTATAAATGAAAGTGACGCAAGCGGGAGGGCCAGATGGCCAAGCGTTAAAAAACTCATGAAACACTGAGTTTCTCAAAACTCAGCAACGACAACTCATAAGCCCGCTATGTTAGCATACATTTCAATGGCCGGTCAGCGCAGCAGTAAGAGCTCGGGTTCATAGTACGAGGATCGCTGGTTCGATTCCCCGTGGGGACGATTTTTTTTTATTAACAATCTTTAAAATGACTTTCTTTTATTATTATTATTGATTTATTAAGGTCATTTTAAAAATTGTAAATAAAAAAAAAGCGTCTCCACGGGGAATCGAACCAGCGATCCTCGTACTATGAACCCGAGCTCTTACTGCTGCGCTGACCGGCCATTGAAATTTATGCTAACATAGCGGGCTTATGAGTTGTCGTTGCTTATGAGTTTTTTAACGCTTGGCCATCTGGTCCTCCGGCCTGCGTCACTTTCATTTATAGTCAAGCCCTACATATACTGTAAATTTTGGCCAAATCGGTGATGACGAGTTGACAAGGCCCCCTTGTAAGTCGAATCTAAATTTTTAGATCAATTAGTCACAGATTGAGAACTAGACTAGCTAGAATAGTGCAATTAGTATTAATTTGTTGCTGGATTATCTAGCTTTAAGAGGACAAAAACAAATTTAGACTGAGTCAACTAATTTGTTTATAATCGAAGAATTAGTGCAAGTACTCCAACAATTTGGACCAAAACAGATTGTGAACTAGACTAGCTAGAATGCTCCAAGTAGTCTTAATTTATTGCTGATTTGTATTGCTAAAGTACAACATCATATAGGCCAAGCCAATTAGTTTGTCTGTTATTCATGAATTAGGACAACTTGCATATTTAGTCTGTCAAGTCTAGACTTGTCTGTCTACTCTATTTAGTCTTATCTGCCAAGTCTTGTCTATCTGTCTAAAAAATCCCGCGAAGAAAGCGCACTGCATCAAGCTCTGCCAGAAGCTATTTACGCTATTGCCACTCGGCACCCCAAGCAAAGATTCCCGAATACAATAACCGAAAATACCGAATACCGAAACACATCCCAATGTAGAAGGCACTTTAATTGGTGGATGTACTATTTGCCAAGCCTGAGGAAATGATATGGCAACAATTCGTGGCAGAAGAACTCACCAGAGCCAGTAACCGACTTCTTAATGACGAAGCCCCTGGAGCCGATGGACTGCCACCTAGGGCCATAAATAGCAGTATTCAGATGCCCATAGCATATTCTAAAAGTGATGAATAATTTAGTGATCGGCGGAAACTTTACAAACGCATGGAATTAATTGAGGTCAAAATTAATTGAGGTAAAAATAGGTCAAACTGTTCAAGAAGGGGGACAAGTGAAACAAAGCATATAGGGGCCTGTAGGATGAGGGGTCTCATCCTACAGGCCCCTATATGTCTCCTGAGTGCCGGCGGCAAGTTGCAATTCCTGCTGGCATACAAGTCTTACAACTTACTGCTTATGACTTCCTCTTGTACGACCGCGAGGATGAACAGTGTGGAACAAGCGCGTTCCTGGACTTCGATTTCTGGGGACTTGAGACTGTTGGACAGCTTCTTCTTGGTGACCTCGTACATGCCGGCGATCCTCGTAGTTACCGGCGATTTCGTAACGCACGAGGCAGTGCGCGTACAGCTTCAGGATGTTCTGCAGGAAGACGATCTCGATCTGCTGAGGCAGCATTTTGTACTTTAAGATCGCTATCAGCGTGTTCTCCGGTTCCTTCAGATCACTGAAACGTTAAATTTAAATAGAATCGATCTGCTTCAAACATCTGCAGACTCTTAAACGCAGGAAATTGAAGTTTACACCTCAAGGTTCCATAATAGCACCAGCTCTGTTTGTGAAAAATACTGCAAATTTTGATTAAGTTCCAAATTCCATAATAGGATAATAGCACCTGTTTAGTTTATCACTTATATCTGGTCTGGTATACCTCAAGGTGCCACAATAGCACCAGTTCTTTACTTAACAAGCGATTAAGGTTGGTATTTAGGAAGCAGATCGCAATTGTGGTAGGCCTACTTACAGGACACTGCCCTCTACGAGAACACCTGCATAAACTGGGTATCTGGAAAGATGAACCTTTATGCAGGTTATGCTATGAGGAGGACGAAACCGCCGCCCATATAATATTCCACTGGGAAGCAATTGCACGTAGGAGACACAAGCTTGATATAATTACAGCTGAGAGAGTCCCCGTGATAAACATGGCACATAGAATCCTGGACCTAATAGAGGGACTGGATCTATTTGCATGAACAAAACAATGTGGGGAAATACAATAGGCAATGGGCCGCAGTGTTTTAAGGGCTAACCCCCCTGGACCCACATTGGTTAGAGAGAAAAAAAAAAAAAGGTTGGTATACCTCAGGGTTTTATATTAGGACCAGTTGGAACGTACCAACTCTGTGCATTCTACTTTACCTGTCAAATTCACCTGGCAAAGCCAAGCGGCGGAATACAGGACGTCCTGCATGATGGTGAACTGTGACGAGGAGGAATAGGCGACATTTCCGCGATGGCGAAAGACCTTATGGCCTGGACGCGGATTCAGACGTCTATCAGTTGGGCCGCGATTACATGACCTACCAAAAAGAAGTATTAATAGACCTTTTTACAGTTAGTTAAGCGCATGCGCATCCGCCAAGTTTGAAAGGCGGGAATATGAAAGTTTCGGGCAGATATTTAGTTATAGGTCAAAAGTTCGGGCACTTTTCGAAGTATAACATGGCGGAAATTGACACAAAACTATGAAAGCGTCTATTGTTCAATGCTGACTAGCTTTAAAATTTCACCTTGTTTGGAGCCGAATTCCATTTGAGCCAACTCGACCAGCACGGTGACGTACCACTCGAAGTTCGTGATGAACTGGTAGTTGTTCTGAGAGCAGATCAGGATGATCTTGGTGAGCAGCTCGTCGCGGTAGATCGTGCCCTAGGCCTTGTCCATGTGCACCATCAGCTTCTTTACGATCTCCATCAAGTTCTTCTTCGATACCATGCCGTAGAGCAGGTCGAGCGCCCTCAGACGGATCGACTCGTCCTTGTTCTCGAGACACTGCAGGATCAGGTCCTTGTGCGACTGGACGCTCTTCGGGTGCGTCTTCAATATTTTCGACATCGCCAACAGACCAAGGTACTTCCCTAGAAAGCAACGAGATCAATAAATTTTGGAATTATTAGTTTAAAGATTACGATCTTGGTCGGAATCTTCGATGAGGATTCTAAGCTTCTGCACACAGAGCTGGATGCTTGCGGAATGGTTCCGCATGCCGGAAGAGATGCTGATTAATACGGCGATCACGGTGTTGATGCATTCGTAAAGCAGACTCATTGCTGAAGTGCTATAGAAGAATAGTATTACTAGTTTGTTTTAATTCTAATCGTGCCATCTCACCTGTGTATGAGATTGGTTAAAGGCTCGATAAGCTTCTTGCCAAGCCTAGGTTCTAAGGGCGTCAACGCGCCAAACTGCAAGGAAAGGACAATGAAAGTAACTAGCCTACACACTTAACACCTAAACTACAAATAGCCGGAACTACGAATTTCAGACGTCTGTGGTACCTCTTGATTATCATCAACAAAGGTTCTGACAGACGATGGCCTATCGACGGCTCGACCATCGTCAGCGACGCAAACTAAATCATCACAAGGCCGTTAACGCCCGGTATTGACTCCAACCTGGCGTCAATAAAATTTTGCCAAGGATGAAACCTATTTAGTAACTTACCAGCTTGATGATCTTGATCAGCATCCAGTTATTGGTGTTCGTGGTCATTAGTTTAAAGAACACTGGCGCCAAACTGAGATAGTTCTTCGGATTCTTCCTGGCCAGCTCACAGATTACGTTCACCGCGGCCGACTGTACACCTACGACAACAAAAATTCCAATGCATGAGGGGTCTCATTCTACAGGCCCCTATATGCCTCCTGATTACCGGTGGCAAGTTGCAATTCCTGCTGGCGAGGATAAGGTCGAACTCCAAAAAGGCTTGAATCTCGCTGAAAAGCAGTTTGGGTTCAGGATAGGAAGGTCGACAGTTGATACCATAATGTGGAGGCAACGGAAGTTACAGAAAAGACTAGAAGGACTAGAAAGATTTAATCACGTTAGATCTGAAAGATGATGAAAGATAAATATATCATGCAAGGAGTAACAAAGACAGGTTTCCACCATATCTACTGAGTCTAGTGCACAGTTATTTGCAATTCCGACGGTTTTGTATAGAAGCTGATGAACAGAGTGCGGAACGAAAGTGTACAGCCATGTCCCACAGGGCTCAGTAGTGGGACCTACCCTGTGGAACACCCTGTACGATGAAGTCCTGAGATTGAAACTGCCCCACGGAGCGGAAATCACTGGCTTCGCTGATGATCTTGCTGTGCTGTGGCGCGAACAATCGAAAAAGATCTAATGAGGCGAGGGAATACCGTTATCGTACAACATTTATAAGATAACTTTATTTAATTTCAACTTTTTCGCATTAAATCCGCATCAGGTGCTACGAAGAAAACAAACCAGGCGAATCTGACAGCTCTGTCAAAACACTGACAGTTTGACAGCTGGTTGTCTGAAGTTCAACAATCGCGGAAGAACGTGGCCAGTGCGGCAAATATTCACACAAATTTCCCCAAAACCACCAAGAAACCTCTCAGTGTTTATTTTAACGGGCAATTACTAAATTACCCTGCGATTCGCGTCTAAATGTCCAAGGGAGCAAGGCGGTTGCTAACGGTGTCAAGTGGGGCTCGTTGCCCGTAGAAGCATCTTCGATTCAGTGTTAGCTTCCAGCGCGACGCAATGGCACTAAAGAAAGTGAAAGGCAACATCGAGCGGATGTTCGACAAGAACCTCACCGACCTCGTCAGAGGCATCCGGAACAATAAAGAAAACGAGGTTTGTAACAAAACAAACTTTCCGTATGATATAAATTAAAGCTGCTTATCATTTTCCAGGCCAAATATATTGCACAATGCATGGAAGACATCAAGCAGGAGCTCCGGCAGGACAACCTCACAGTCAAAAGCAATGCAATAGCTAAACTAACTTACGTAAGTTTCCATAAGTTCAAACGTTAAAAAGTTAACGTCATTCATTAATATTTGTTGTAGTTGCAAATGTTGGGCTACGATATATCGTGGGCCGGTTTCAATATAATCGAGGTGATGAGTTCCAACAAGTTCACTCTGAAACGGATTGGGTACTTAGCCGCCAGCCAGAGCTTCCACTGTGACTCTGAGGTATTATCACAATCTTGTTCTTCAAAATAGTTCAACAGCTCTTTCTAACAAATTCTATAAATGAAGAATTACTATGATTTTGGTGGTGACTTGTACTGTGACTTATAAATCTCTTATACCTCACCTTCTTCCTCTAATCGTCCTGATCCCTTTATTAATTTCAGGATCTGAGTGGGATTCAGAACAAGTATTACCTACAGACTAACACTTTTTGCTTTCAGCTGTTGATGCTGACGACAAACATGATCCGGAAGGAGCTAAACTCACAGAACCAGTACGATTCGGGGCTGGCTCTCACTTCGCTCAGCTGCTACATCAGCACGGATTTAGCTCGTGACCTGTCCCAAGACATTTTAACATTGGTGAGTGACTCCTCTCGATATTCACGGGAGCTCGATAAGTTTTCTCCTGTTTTCAGTTGAGCTCGACGAAGCCGTACATTCGGAAAAAGGCCGTTTTAATGATGTACAAGGTGTTTTTGAAGTATCCTGAGGCTCTCCGACCCGCCTTCCCCAAACTCAAGGAAAAACTGGAGGATCCTGATCCAGGTAATGGAGAAACTTTTCCAATAAGTACTTGCTTTAAATTAGATTATACATTGATTAGTTAGATTTTTGAGGTGGATTTTTGTTGTCATAGGTGTACAGTCAGCGGCGGTGAACGTAATCTGTGAGCTGGCCAGGAAGAATCCGAAGAACTATCTCAGTTTGGCGCCAGTGTTCTTTAAACTGATGACTACAAAGACCAATAACTGGATGCTGATCAAAATCATCAAGCTGGTAAGTTACTAAATAGGTTTCACCCTTGGCAAAATTTTATTGACGCCAGGCTGGAGTCATACCGGGCGTTAACGGCCTTGTGATGATTTAGTTTGCGTCGCTGACGATGGTCGAGCCGTCGATAGGCCATCGACTGTCAGAACCTTTGTTGATGATAATCAAGAGGTACCACGTCTGAAATTCGTAGTTCCGGCTATTTGTAGTTTAAGAGTGTAGGCTAGTTACTTTCATTGTCCTTTCCCTTGCAGTTTGGCGCGTTGACGCCTTTAGAACCTAGGCTTGGCAAGAAGCTTATCGAGCCTTTAACCAATCTCATACACAGGTGAGATCTTGTAGTTGGCATGCTTAGAATTAAAACTAGTGATACTATTCTTCTATAGCACTTCAGCAATGAGTCTGCTCTACGAATGCATCAACACCGTCATCGCCGTTTTAATCAGCATTTCTTCTGGGATGCCAAACCATTCCGCAAGCATCCAGCTCTGCGTGCAGAAGCTCAGAATCCTCATCGAAGATTCCGACCAAAATCGTAAACTTTAAACTAATAAATCCAACACTTATTGATCTCGTTGCTTTCTAGTGAAGTACCTTGGTCTGTTGGCGATGTCGAAAATTTTGAAAACGCACCCGAAGAGCGTCCAGTCGCACAAGGACCTGATCCTGCAGTGCCTAGAGGACAAGGACGAGTCGATCCGTCTGAGGGCGCTCGACCTGCTCTACGGCATGGTATCGAAAAAGAACCTGATGGAGATCGTGAAGAAGCTGATGGTGCACATGGACAAGGCCGAGGGCACAATCTACCGCGACGAGCTGCTCACCAAGATCATCCTGATCTGCTCTCAGAACAACTACCAGTTCATCACGAACTTCGAGTGGTACGTCACTGTGCTGGTCGAGTTGGCCCAAATGGAATTCGGCTCCAAACAAGGTGAAATTTTAGAGCTAGTCAACATTGAACAATAGACCGTTTCATAGTTTTTTTGTCAATATCCGCCATGTTATACGTCGAAAAGTGCCCGAACTTTTTCACCTATAACTACACATTTGCCCGAAACTTTCATATTCCCGCCTTTCAAACTTGGCGGATGCGCATTCGCTTAACTAACTGTAAAAAGTCTATTAAAACCTTGTTTTGGTAGGTCATGTAATCGCGGCCCAACTGATAGACGTCTGCATCCGCGTCCAGGCCATAAGGTCTTTCGCCGTCGCGGAAATGTCGCAACTCCTCGACGTCTATTCCTCCTCATCACAGTTCACCATCATGCAGGACGTCCTGTATTCTGCCGCTTGGCTCTGCGGAGAATTTGCCAGGTAAAATAGAATACACAGAGTTGTTAGGTTCCAACTGTTCCTAATATAAAACCTTGAGGTATACCAGCCTTAATCGCTATTCGTTTCTAAAGTAAGGAACTGGTGCTGTTGTCGCACCTTGAGGTATACCAGACCAGATATAAGTGATAAACTAAACAGGTGCTATTATGGAACTTTGAACCTAACCTAACCCAACTGTTCCTAATATAAAACCTTGAGGTATACCAGCCTTAATCGCTATTCGTTTCTAAAGTAAGGAAATGGTGCTGTTGTCGCACCTTGAGGTATACCAGACCAGATATAAGTGATAAACTAAACAGGTGCTATTATGGAACCTTGAGGTGTAAACTTCAATTTCCTGTATTTGAGAGTCTGCAGATGCTGCAAGCAGATCGATTCTATTAAAGTTTAACATTTCAGTGATCTGAAGGAACCGGAGAACACGCTGATAGCGATCTTAAAGTACAAAATGCTGCCGCAACAGATCGAGATCGTCTTCCTGCAGAACATCCTGAAGCTGTACGCGCACTGCCTCATGCGCTACGAGATCGCCGGTAACTACGACAAGATCGCCGGCATGTACGAGGTCACCAGGAAGAAGCTGTCCAACAGCCTCAAGTCCCCAGAAATCGAAGTCCAGGAACGCGCTTGTTCCACACTGTTGATCCTCGAGGTCGTACAAGAGGAAGTCATGAGCAGTAAGTTGTACAACTTGTATGAGTTGGACAAGACAAGTTTTATTTTTTTTCTTATAGAAAAAGATGCTAAAACTGAAAGGATAATGGACGAAATTGATTTCCCTGAGGAAAATGTGAAGACTGTTGAGCCGGGTGATATGGTGGCAGCTCAACTGCTGGCTCTGTTCAATGGGGAACTGAATCCGGTGGCGCCCAAAGCGCAGAAGAAAGTTCCGATTCCAGACGGATTGGACCTAGAGTCGTTCATCGAGGAGCCGAGCGTGGAGGAGTCCAGCTCAGACAGCGAGTACGAGATGAAGGGCAACCTGTTCGTCAAGTCCTTCGAGCGTTACGAGCGCACGGAGAAATACCAACCCGAGCTCTCCGAAGGAGAAAAGGCCAAAGTAAACTAATTTGCATGCGTTAATTATCAATTAACAGTAATCTATCTAGATACGTGAGGCGAGGAAGTACGAGCAGATGAACAATCCGCATTACTTGAAGGGAGCCTCGAAGAAATCTGCGCAGAGGAACGGCGAAAACCGCGCGGAGAACATGGAAGACATTCCGGTGGCCGAGCTGGCGCTCAACGTCCCCCTCAAGGTGCTCGAGAAACGATCTGACAAATACCTCAACTTGGACCGCGAGGAGAAGAGCAAGAAGGGCAAACGGAAGTCGAAGCGCAGCCGGAAACACAAGGCCGAAACGTAAGAAGAAATTATTTGTTTTTGCCGTTAAACCATTCTTGTCCTCAGTTCATCGGATGAGAACGAGGTAGTCGGTCCATCTTTGGTGGTGAGTCAGAATATGGAGCTTCCAGAAGGTGCGACCCTTTCCGATTCCGAGAGCAGCCACGGGAACCCCGACGACCCGCACCGTGCCCTCGATATCGATCTCGAATTGTAAGAAGCCAGAAAGTATTCTTAGCATCCGCACTAACTCAGTCTGTGTCGTTAACACGTAGCCTAACTCGTTTAGCTGGGGTAACTGTAATTAACCTTTCAGGCCAAACTTCGACGGGAAAAGGTCCGAGACGAAGGAGACTAAGCCGAAGACCAAGAAGAAGAAGGTGAGTATTTTGGGCGTGTGTGTGTGCAGGCGTTTTGAGGTATTGTTTTTGGGGTAGCACGACAAGGAGCGGAGGAAGAAAGTGGCGACGGTAGAGGAGGCTGCGAAGAAGGAGAAGAAGCCGAAGAAGTCCAAAGGGAAGAAGGAAAAGAAGGATGGGGCGAAGAAGAAGACGCCGAATAACGAGTACGAGGAGGCTTTGGGCATCTCCACGCCCCGGAAGGAGTTCCCGTAGATTTTTGTTTTGCTCGTTTCTTTTTTATATATTTGTGTAATTAATAACATTTAAGGGTATAATTTGTTAGAAGTTGGGAAGTCTAATTGGGTTTTTTTTAATTTTTTGGATCAGATGGATTGTAAAGGCAGGCAATGCGTTCCTTGTCTAGGCTATATTTTGCCAGGCTATGCTATAACATTCTTCCTCTAATTCTTTGTATATTCACCAAAATGTTTATGACCATGAAATGCATTTCTACTAATATTATAAACAATTTATAAAGAAGACGAGACTAAACCAAAAAAGGCAACACTAATCAGAACCTGGTATGCTATATGGAGTAAAAAGAAGACTTGCAAGACTAAACTGGATTATAAAATATGACTTGACTAGAGAAGACGACTGGAATTGACGAGTGGACTAGAGCAAAGGACTAGCCACAAGACCAGACTAAATAACGACAATGGTGTTAAGATCACGCCGACAATCGACACACAACAATCTATGAATAGACTATACAATGACTAGACTATACAGTAAACTAGATTTGTTAGTATTATCTAGACTAGACTATGCCCACTATAAAACTAGTCCGTTTTGTCTTAACATTTCTTAGTCCAAGAGGAATCTAGTTTTGTTAGTATTATCTAGACAAGACTTGCTAGACTATGCCCACTATAAAACTAGTCCCTTTTGTCATTAACATTTATAAGTCCAAGACTAATCTACTTTTGATAGTATTGGCTAGACAATACTTAGTAAACTATGTTCACCGAAAAACTAGTCTATTTGCTTTAATGTTTAGTAATCCAAGACTAATTTAGTTTTGTAACAGATGAGACAGGACAAGGCTATGTATTAGATGAGACAGGACAAGACTATGTAGAAAATGGGACACGACAAGACTATGTATTAAATGAGATAGGTGAAGAATATGTAGAAGATGAGACAGGACAAGACTATGTATTAGATGAGACACGACAAGAATATGTATTAGATAAGCCAGGACAAGGCTATCTAGTAGATGAGACAATGCAAGACTATGTAGGAGATGAGACAGAACAAGACTATTTATTAGATGAGACACGACAAGACTATGTAGAAAATGAGACACGACAAGATTATGTATTAGATGAGACAGGACAAGACTATGTATGAGATGAGACAGGATAAGGCTATGTATTAGATGAGATAGAACGAGACTATTGAGAAAATGAGACACAACCAGACTATGTATTAGATAAGACAAGACTATGTAATAGATGAGACAGAATAAGACTACATAGGAGACGAGACAGGACAAGACTATGTTGGAAATGAGACAAGATAAGGCTATGTATTAGATGAAACAAAACAAGACTATTTAGAAGATGAGACACGACAAGACTATGTATTAGATGGGACAGGACAAGACTATGTATTAGATGAGACATGACAAGAATATGTATTAGATGAGACAGGATATAGCTATGTATTAGATGAGATAGGACGAGACTGGAGAAAATGAGACACAACTAGACTATGTATTAATTAAGACAAGACTATGTAATAGATGAGACAGAATTAGACGACATAGGAGATGAGACAGGACAAGACTATGTTGGAGATTAGACAAGATAAGCCTATGTATTAGTTGAAAGAGAACAAGACTATGTAGAAGATGAGACACGACAAGACTATGTATTAGATGAGACAGGACAAGACTATGTATTAGATGAGACACGACAAGAATATGTATTAGATGAGCCAGGACAAGGCTATCTAGTAGATGAGACAATGCAAGACTATGTAGGAGATGAGACAGTATAAGGCTATGTATTAGATGAGACAGGACAAGACTATGTATGAGATGAGACAGGATATAGCTATGTATTAGATGAGATAGGACGAGACTGGAGAAAATGAGACACAACGAGACTATGTATTAATTAAGACAAGACTATGTAATAGATGAGACAGAATAAGACGACATAGGAGATGAGACAGGACAAGACTATGTTGGAGATTAGACAAGATAAGCCTATGTATTAGTTGAAAGAGAACAAGACTATGTAGAAGATGAGACACGACAAGACTATGTATTAGATGAGACAGGACAAGACTATGTATTAGATGAGACACGACAAGAATATGTATTAGATGAGCCAGGACAAGGCTATCTAGTAGATGAGACAATGCAAGACTATGTAGGAAATGAGACTGGACAAGACTATTTATTAGATGAGACACGACAAGAGTATGTATTAGATGGGACAGGACAAGGCTATCTAGTAGATGAGACAATGCAGGACTATGTAGGAGATGAGACAGGACAACACTATTTATTAGATGAGACACGACAAGACTATGTAGAAAATGAGACACGACAAGATTATGTATTAGATGAGACAGGACAAGACTATGTATGAGATGAGACAGTATACGGCTTTTTATTACATAAGATAGGACGAGACTATGGAGAAAATGAGACACAACTAGACTATGTATTAGATAAGACAAGACTATGTAATAGATGAGACAGAATAAGACTACATAGGAGATGAGACAGGACAAGACTATTTTGGAGATGAGACAAGATAAGGCTATGTATTAGATGAAACAGAACAAGACTATGTAGAAGATGAGACACAACAAGACTATGTATTAGATGGGACAGGACAAGACTATGTATTAGATGAGACACGACAAGAATATGTATTAGATAAGCCAGGACAAGGCTATCTAGTAGATGAGACAATGCAAGACTATGTAGGAGATGAGACAGAACAAGACTATTTATTAGATGAGACACGACAAGACTATGTAGAAAATGAGACACGACAAGATTATGTATTAGATGAGACAGGACAAGACTATGTATGAGATGAGACAGTATACGGCTTTTTATTACATGAGATAGGACGAGACGATGAAGAAAATGAGACACAACTAGACTATGTATTAGATAAGACAAGACTATGTAATAGATGAGACAGAATAAGACTACATAGGAGATGAGACAGGACAAGACTATTTTAGAGATGAGACAAGGTAAGGCTATGTATTAGATGAAACAGAACCAGACTATGTATTGATGAGACAGGACAAGACTATGTATTAGATGAGACACGACAAGAATATGTATTAGATGAGCCAGGACAAGGCTATCTAGTAGATGAGACAATGCAAGACTATGTAGGAGATGAGACAGTACAAGGCTATGTATTAGATGAGACAGGACAAGACTATGAGGAAAATGAGACACGACATGTTTATGTATTAGATGAGACAGGACAAGACTATGTATGAGATGAGACAGGATAAGGCTATGTATTAGATGAGATGGGACGAGACTATGGAGAAAATGAGACACAACTAGACTATGTATTAAATAAGACAAGACTATGTAATAGATGAGACAGAATAAGACTACATAGGAGATGAGACAGGACAAGACTATTTTAGAGATGAGACAAGGTAAGGCTATGTATTAGATGAAACAGAACAAGACTATGTAGAAGATGAGACTATATATTGATGAGACAGGACAAGACTATGTATTAGATGAGACACGACAAGAATATGTATTAGATAAGCCAGGACAAGGCTATCTAGTAGATGAGACAATGCAAGACTATGTAGGAGATGAGACAGAACAAGACTATTTATTAGATGAGACACGACAAGTCTATGTAGAAAATGAGACATGACAAGATTATGTATTAGATGAGACAGGACAAGACTATGTATGAGATGAGACAGGATAAGGCTATGTATTAGATGAGATAGGACAAGACTATGGAGAAAATGAGACACGACTAAACTATGTATTAGATAAGACAAGACTATGTAAGAATATAGATAATATATATATATATATATATATATATATATATATATATATATATATATATATATATATATAGATAATATAGATGAGACAGAATAAGACAACATAGGAGATGAGACAGGACAAGACTATGTTGGAGATGAGACAAGATAAGCCTATCTATTAGTTGAAACAGAACAAGACTATGTAGAAGATGAGACACGACAAGACTATGTATTAGATGAGACAGGACAAGACTATGTATTAGATGAGACATGACAAGAATATGTATTAGATGAGCCAGGACAAGGCTATCTAGTAGATGAGACAATGCAAGACTATGTAGGAGATGAGACTGGACAAGACTATTTATTAGATGAGACACGACAAGAGTATGTATTAGATGGGACAGGACAAGACTATGTATTAGATGAGACACGACAAGAATATGTATTAGATGAGCCAGGACAAGGCTATCTAGTAGATGAGACAATGCAAGACTATGTAAGAGATGAGACAGGACAAGACTATGTAGAAAATGAGTCACGACAAGATTATGTATTAGATGAGACAGGACAAGACTATGTATGAGATGAGACAGGATACGGCTTTTTATTACATGAGATAGGACGAGACTATGGAGAAAATAAGACACAACTAGACTATGTATTAGATAAGACAAGACTATGTAATAGATGAGACAGAATAAGACTACATAGGAGATGAGACAGGACAAGACTATTTTAGAGATGAGACAAGATAAGGCTATGTATTAGATGAAACAGAACAAGACTATTTAGAAGATGAGACTATGTATTGATGAGACAGGACAAGACTATGTATTAGATGAGACACGACAAGAATATGTATTAGATGAGCCAGGACAAGGCTATCTAGTAGATGAGACAATGCAAGACTATGTAGGAGATGAGACAGGACAAGGCTATGTATTAGATGAGACAGGACAAGACTATGAGGAAAATGAGACAGTACACGAATATGTATTAGATGAGACAGGACAGGACTATGTATAAGATGAGACAGGATAAGGCTATGTATTAGATGAGATAGGACGAGACTATGGAGAAAATGAGACACAACTAGACTATGTATTAAATAAGAAAAGACTATGTAATAGATGAGACAGAATATGACTACATACTAGATGAGACAGGACAAGACTATTTTGGAGATGAGACAAGATAAGGCTATGTATTAGATGAAACAGAACAAGACTATGTAGAAGATGAGACACGACAAGACTATGTATTAGATGAGACAGGACAAGTCTATGTATTAGATGAGACACGACAAGAATATTTATTAGATGAGCCAGGACAAGGCTATCTAGTAGATGAGACAATGCAAGACTATGTAGGAGATGAGACAGGACAAGGCTATGTATTAGATGAGACAGGACAAGACTATGAGGAAAATGAGACACGACACGAATATGTATTAGATGAGACAGGACAAGACTTTGTATGAGATGAGGCAGGATAAGGCTATGTATTAGATAAGATAGGCCGAGACTATGGAGAAAATGAGACACAACTAGACTATGTATTAGATAAGACAAGACTTTGTAATAGATGAGACAGAATAAAACTACATAGGTGATGAGACAGGACAAGACTATGTTGGAGATGAGACAAGATAAGCCTATGTATTAGATGAAACAGAACAAGACTATGTAGAAGATGGGACACGACAAGACTATGTATTAGATGAGACAGGACAAGTCTATGTATTAGATGAGACACGACAAGAATATGTATTAGATGAGCCAGGACAAGGCTATCTAGTAGATGAGACAATGCAAGACTATGTTGGAGATGAGACAGGACAAGGCTATGTATTAGATGAGACAGGACAAGACTATGTAGAAAATGAGACACGACAAGATTATGTATTAGATGAGACAGGACAAGACCATGTATCAGATGAGACAGGATAAGGCTACGTATCAGATGAGATAGGACGAGACTATGGAGAAAATGAGACACAACTAGACTATGTATTGAATAAAACAAGACTATGTAATAGATGAGACAGAATAAGGCTACATAGGAGATGACACAGGACAAGACTATGTATTAGATGAGACACGACAAGAAAATGTATTAGATGAGTCAGGACAAGGCTATCTAGTAGATGAGACAATGCAAGACTATGTAGGAGATGAGACAGGACAAGGCTATGTATTAGATGAGACAGGACAAAGCTGTGCAGAACATGAGACACGACAAGACTATGCATTAGAGGAGACAGCACAAGACTATGTATGAGATGAAACAGGATAAGGCTATGTATTAGATGAGATAGGACTAAACTATGGAGAAAATGAGACACAACTAACTATGTATTAGATAAGACAAGACTATGTAATAGATGAGACAGAATATGTCTACATAGGAGATGAGACAGGACAAGACTATGTTGAAGATGAAACAAGACAAGGAAGGCTATGTATTAGATGAAATAGAACAAGACTATGTAGAAGATGAGACACGACAAGACTATGTATTAGATGAGACAGGACAAGACTATGTCGTAGATGAGATAGGACAAGACTATATAGGAGATGAGACAAGACCACGTAGGAGATGAGACAGGACAAAACTATGTAGGAGATGAGACAGGACGAGATTATTTATGGTATAAGACAGGATGCGACCAAACAGTGGACAGTAGATAAGTGCCCTAGAAGATGACCCATGACATGACGAGCAAGTCGTATTTAGGCTAAGCAACGTTTTGGAGAGAATGTGCAAATTATATTTGTTGTCTAAACTGGTCTAGTCTATACAAGCTTTACAGCATTAAGGTTGATTGCCATATGCGCGACACTCAGCTACGCGACGTCGTGCGACATCACCTGTCAAATAATTACATTGTTTTAAATGGGCACGTTATCACTATGGCTACGCGACGTGCCCACTTAAAACAATGTAATCATTATTTGACAGACATGTCGCGTAAATGAGGATCGGCCTTAAGTCGACGAATCGGAGAGATGTTTCTCATAACATTTATTAGGCTTTCCAACCAGTATTTCCTTCTGCAACATCTTACGCGTTTCGTTCCATCCTCTCCGGTCCTTTGCCCCGTTCTAATGTATGAAACGAAGGCAAAAATGCTTTGAGATATACCAACGAATCCACATACTCCATGCCCGAGCTTTATTCAGTCGCCCAACGGTTAAAATTGATGCGTGAATTGTTGGGGAAAGATAATTACGAATAAAAAAATATGTTTTTTATTAAAAATGTGTCGTGTTTACGTCTCTTCTTACATCTCGTAAATTGTTGTTGATTTAGACAGATAAGATTACCCTGTTTAGTCGTTTACGCAAGGCGTTAACGAAGTGTCGTTAAAGTGTTAATGAAGTGGCGTTTGGAACACTGAAATTTGAACAGAGAAGTGTCGCTTAATTAATTTTCTATGAGATGGTTTATTGACAATCGCTTAATCGAAGTGTCGTTGACTGTTTAAAGGTCGATTCCCATATTCGCGACACTCAGCTACGCGACAATGATTACATTGTTTTAGATGGGAACGTCGCGTAGCCATAGTGAGAACGTGCCCAAACAATGTAATCATTATTTGACAGGCGATGTCGCGTAGTTGAGTGTCGCGTATACGAGAATCGGTATTTATTGTGAAGTGCCGTCGAAGTCGAAAAGAAATAAAGCGTTGAACGTTTATTTTTTAAAACCGTTTTGTTTTTAGTGTAGGAAAATGTGTATATGAAGGAAAATGTGTATATTGACGTTGGGGGTCTGCAAATGTTAGAAATTCCCGAAATGACTCAAGCGTTTATTCCAACGTTTTTGTGTAAATCCGTAATTTCACTTTTCCGAAACGCAACTGACGAATTCCTTCCCGGAAAACGCGCGTTTCCTGCACTTTTCACTCGCTGGCGCTAAATTTAGGACAGAGAGGTGAAAAAAAAACGAAAACAGTTTTTTTTTTATTATTGTTTCACGTAGCGCCAGGTGTAAATAATATGTCTAGGGAAGCGGCTAATTATAACCCAATAAAAACAATTTTTATTTTTGCTTCCCATTTTTCACACCGATCACCAAAAATTATACAAACACAATAATAGGAAACAGGAAAAACTCGTTTATCTTACAGATTGATTACTCTGATGAAATACACTACACCGACACAAATATAGACAGACGATAACAATAAACAGACAAGGCTAGACGAACAAAAACAGACAAGACTAGAGAGATAATACAACAGGTAAGACGTGACAGCTAAGTCTTCGACAGACAAGACTAAACAGACAAGACTAGACAGACAAGACTAAACAGACAAGACTAGACAGACAAGACTAGACAGACAAGATTAGATAGACAAGACTAGACAGATAAGACTAGATAGACAAGATTAAAATTTTATCGACACATTCAAACGTTTTATACAGAGTATAAGCATAGTTAAATACTACTCTTACTCCAAATGGAGTCTTTGGACACCGTAAGCAAGGATCACTTGAAATCTCAAATGGAAAACCAAAACTTGGAGCCAGGTGAACCAACTTCAGATTCCCAGAATTCAGAAGTGAATACAAAGGACATCAGGAGGGAAGGAAATGTGTTTCAATCTCTTCTAGAAACGCTGTTTACACAAATAAGGCTGATGGACAACACAGTCAAAGACTTGTATAATCCAAAAAAGGGATTAAAAGAATTAACGGGAAAAATATCACTACTAGCCGAACAACTCCAGAGCAAAAAACTGAAAGATTGGCTTACAGAGGCAGCAAATGAAACTGGAAAAGAAAGAAGTGAGTCGAAAATGCACGAGGAAAATGTAAAGTTATGGAAACAAGTGAAATCCATGGAACTACACCATGCGCAGAAAATAACAAAACTTACCAAAAAAAGTATGTGTGAAGAATGCCAGAAGGCAGAAATTAGAATAAATAGAAGACAGGCATTAAAATATTATATATTTATTATATATTTTAAATATTAAATATTATAAAATATTATATATAAAAGAAACAGAAACGTTCGAAAATTTTCATCAAATTCCAGAAGAAGACTGGATAAATGAAGTATTTCCTAGAATAAAAGTTGAAAGAGGAAACATATGGGAGGCTCCAATAGATTACGAAATTATACTCCCCTGCAGCACTAATTTCGACACCCAAAACAAATCAGTTGAGGTAGCAATTAATAAATTTGGAGGTATAAACGGACTTAAAGGACAAAATAAAACAAAAGGAGAAGTGGCCATGATGACATACTCGCTAGGTTTCCCTGATAATGAGGGAAACATATCATTCACGTCTAGAGAAATACACTATCCGGTACTCCTCGACGATGTGACTTTGGAAATCGATGATGAAAACTGCTTCAAATCGTTCAAATCAATAAAGAGCTACATGCAAAAAAAACAAGACGAAAATAGCCGTACCTGAGTTAGACGGAATAAGCGGACTTATGTTCGCGAGGCAAATGGAATACCTTTTTGCAGACTCTAATGTAGAAACTATAATGTTTAGAACAACGAATGATAAATTGACTAGACTAGAAAATTCATCAATATTCAACAAAATTAGTAGTAACCACCCCTTGGCAAACACTTCAAAAAAACCTAGAACACAAGAAGCTCTTCTCATTAAAATGAATGGCAAGTCATATGCTGATCTGCTTAAAACAGTTAGACAAACAGTAAACCCTAGTGAAATCGGTGTAGAAATTGAAGATATAATCAAAACTAAAAATGGGGAACTTCTGCTAACAGTGAAAGACGCAGCTGATAAAGCCGAAATTCTGAAAAAAGAAATTCATGGGAAAATACCAGGGGCGACCACATCTCTTCGAGTAAACAAAAAAATAATCCATGTAAAAGGAATGGATGAGGTTGTAACAGATGCGGAAATCAAAGAGGCTATTACAAAATCCACCTCCATTAAACCCGAAAAATTTTAGGTAAGAGCACTACGACCAGCCTATGGAAACAAACAGAATGTCACAATTATAATGTCTGAAACTGACGCCATAAAATTCATTGGTCTCGAAAAAATCAAAATTGGATGGACAAACTGCAAAATCGTAGAAAGAGAAAAAGAACTTAAATGCTACAGATGCTGGGATTATGGTCATGTTAAAACCCAATGTAAAGGTCCAGACAGAGAGCACATGTGCTTAAAGTGTGGAAAAGAAGGGCACCGAGCAATTGAATGCACAAATAGGCCATTTTGTGTTCACTGTAAACAAGAGGGACATCAATCAGGAAATTCCAAATGCCCAATGAACAATGGAGGTAGGCGACAAGAACGTAAAGAAAATAAGAATATTACAAATTAACACGAACAGGAGCCGGCCTGCTCACGATATGGCGCTTGCTACCGCCAAAGACATAGCGGCAGGAATCTTAGTTCTCAGTGAACCGAATCGCAAGGCTATTAAAAACAGAATGGACTGGTTATACGACGAACAAATGGACACAGCAATAAAAGTAGGAGACTGCGATCTTATAATTAAAAAACATGGACAAGGCCCCGGGTTTACATATATTAAAACATCAGATTTTACTCTTTATAGTTGTTATTCCTCTGGAAATGACAACATACAATCTCTTGAGGAAATGTTGCATGCAATCGGAAGTGAAATTAAAAATACAAAAGAAAAATCTATTGTGGCTGGCGACTTCAACGCAAAATCACCGCAATGGGGTATGGATCTCTCGGACAAAAGGGGCCAAATCATTACAGAGTGGGTTGCAGCTAATAATTTAGTTATTCTCAATGATGGACAGAAACCTACGTTTCAAAGAAAGGACTACTCCTCAATTTTAGACCTGACAATAACAACAGAAGACATTAGAACAAGCATTAACGGATGGGAAGTGAGTGAAAAAGAATCTCTAAGTGATCATAACTTTATTGTTTTTGATATCTCAACCAGGAAACAGACACATAATTTAAGGAGAAATTCAAGTAAAGGATGGCAAGTCAGCAAGATGGATCAACAGAAACTGGAACATGCATTAGACGGAATAGAAGAAAATGAAGACACAACATCTGCAAGAGGCTTTTCCAATACCCTTGCAAAATTATGCGATAAATCTATGCCAAAACGTAGTACCCAAACCAGAAGAGCACCGGTATACTGGTGGACGGAGGATATATCTGTACTGCGCAAAGAATGTGTTCGCAGAAGAAGGACCTACACCAGAAACGCGGCAAGAAATTTACCCGAAGTTAACCGGCTCCTATGGGACGAATATACAAAGAGCAAGAAAATTTTGAGAAACGCTATTAAAGCATCGAAAATAAAACACTGGAAAATTCTCTGTAAGAATATAGATAATGATGTCTGGGGGGATGGCTACAAAACGATCAAGAAAAGGCTGATAGGGCACACACCTTCATTGAAACTAAATATGGAAACAGTAGAAAAAGTAGTTGATCACCTTTTCCCAGACCACGAGGAAGTAAATTTTATTTGTAATAAAGACGCTAGTTTTGTCGACTTCACATCGGATGAACTGCAGATAGCCTGCCAAAAATTGAAAAACAATAAAGCACCAGGGCCAGGATATATTCCAGTAGAATTGGTAAAGCGAGTTGCAGCGGAAAGACCGGATTATATATTAGCCGTATATAATAAACTGGCAGCCGAGGCGAAATTCCCAGCAGAGTGGAAGCGAGCGAAACTTGTTTTGTTAAGGAAGGGTAAAATACCTTTAGAAAATGCTTCATCTTTTAGACCAATCTGCCTTTTGGACGTAGAGGGTAAATTATACGAAAAATTAATATTAGCTAGACTCCAAAAAGAACTTATACGAACAAGGGACCTGTCTGACAATCAGTTTGGATTTAGAGAAGGTCGACAGACAGTGGATGCCATAATAAAAGTGATTAAAATTGCCAGAGAAGCTAGTGCCTACTCAGCTCGACACCGGAGACTGTGTGCCGTAATAACACTCGATGTGAAGAATGCCTTCAATAGTGCCTCGTGGCAACAAATATTAAATGAATTGAGAAAGAGGAAGATAGAGGATAGCCTTATTAATATTTTAGTGTCATATCTATCGAAAAGAGAGCTCATCATAGAGGCAGAAGGAAAAATTAAAAAAATAAGGATAAACAGTGGTGTACCACAGGGATCAGTCTTGGCCCCCACCCTGTGGAATTATGACGACCTGCTGAAAACGGAAATGCCGAGGGGAATAACCTTAATTGGATTCGCCGACGACGTGGCGATGGTGGTAACCGCAGAAGAAGAATCCATCCTAATGGATACAGGTAATACGGGGCTACAAACAGTGCAAAACTGGCTTGAGCAGCGGCAACTTCAACTGGCGCCAGAGAAGACGAAAGCAGTACTTTTAACACCCAAACGAACGACATCCCTGATCACTTTTAATGCCAAAGACAGACAAGATTAGATAGACAAGACTAGACAGATAAGACTAGATAGATAGGACTAGGCCGACAGGACTAGACAGACAAGACTATACACACAAGATTATACAGACAGATTAGATAAACAAGGCTAGACAGATAAGACTAGATAGGCAGAACTAGACCGACAGGACTAGACAGACAAGACTAGACAAACACGATTGAACTGGCAACACTAGACAGACAAGACTAGATACGCTGGACTAGACAGACATGACTAACTCTGTCCTATCCGGCCCAATTTGAAATTGTTGTTTGTTCCCAATTTGAAGTTGAAAAGGTATGGAGTTGTTATGTCTGCGCAGCTCCTTATGTAAACAGCTAATTGCCTGTTGTTCCAATACCAAAGAGATCAAAGTTCTGTCCGCCTAGCGCTTTAATCGAAATATTCATCTTAGCGACAAGTGGGTAAAGTTATTATTGGCAACAAGTCGGCAAAGTTTGAGGCAATTCGGTGAACACGCTTTTTCGAAATTGCGTATCGAACTTGAGGAACTTGAGTTAGGGAGTTTGTTGAAGACTAGGCCGGGTTAGACAAGACTAGACAAAGTTTTACATTTTCCGGCTTAAGAAGACTAGGCCAGCTTTATGCACAAATTTGGCATAGCGACTGTTAAAGAGGTGAAATGGAAAACAAGATATTAATTATATATTAGGTTTTAATCTGAGAACAAATACTAATCCTAAATACAGAGAGAGAGAGGTTACAAAGAGGTTTTTGAGCGTACGCTTCACTTCACGTTATTAATACTATTGACTCGTTCAAGTTTTCTTTCTCACTTGTTCACGATATATTACGCACGCGCATTTCAACGTAACTTACTATACAGTATATCAGTGGTACTGCTATGCAAATGTACATATAACTCAATAGCAACCACTTTCGTTAACGTGAGCAAGAGGTCCCCCTGGAAGAACTTTCACATCTCGGAACCGCTCTTCGCATAGCTTCCAGGTGGTAGTGTATCACACTTTGTGTGGTTTATCGTATTTTACTCTTACATCCCCTTCCATTAGCCATAATTAGGGGTTCAGAGTTTCAGCATGTTTACCAGTTCTTTTCCGTTCATTCTCGTCGTTTTCGTTTTAGGACATTATAGTTATGATCATGTTATTAATCTCGTGCCATTGTTTGACCCAGTCCCGTTGCCATTCCTGAAAATGTTTTTTCGGTTGCCACTTTTCCATCAATTCGTCCACTAACTTCATTGCAATGTTTGCTCTAGCAGTTACTCCCTTTTCGGTTTTCCCGCATACCACTAATGCCAGATCAGCTGCAAATGCGATGGTTTCCACACCTACTGGTAATTCCAGTCTGAGCACTCCATGTTGTTCCAGAATGTTCCACAATGTGGGACCCATGACTGAACCTTGCGGAACCTCACTCAACGGTTAGAATAGCGTAGCCATAGTGAGAACGTGCCCATTTAAAACAATGTAATCATTATTTGACAGGCGATGTCGCATGTCGTCGCGTAGCTGAGTGTCGCGTATATGAGCATCGGCCTTTAGGCTTACAATTGTGTCGTGTTTGTGGCGCATGTCCAACATTGATTATCTGAGATGTCCAGTCTCCTATGCATGCATTCGATCCTGTGAACATTCTACCTACTCAAATCCTCGATCTCGCACTCCTTCTCCCTCAGATACTCCAACGTAAGGTTGGCATTTTTTGAGGTCGTCATTAGTTTCTGCTCGAGAGCCCGGACGCGTTCCGTGGCCTCCACTTTCAGTTCGTCGACGGCTTATCTTTGCTAGTTGTAAATTCAGATACGCCAATTTCCGAAATTTGATCTTCAACAAAAGCTATATATCACAAAACCGGTGAGAAATTTCGAAAAACATTCAAAATAAAGTTTGTAGAGCATTATAGTATATTACGTAACGGGAGTTGTAAAAAGCATATTATGTAATTGCCTTACAACTTGAATTATGTACTATACTTTATCCATTTCTCTATCGTTTAATAAGAAAAATATGTTTGATGTAACAAATTTATTTCTTATTAGGTTATGTTTATTTAATTATTATTATTTAACATTATAATAAATAAACAGTTGTATTTTCATATATGAAGAAGGAAGTGGAAATGGATCGGACACACACTTTGAAGGCCGGAGGGGGATATTGCAAAAGAAGCTCTTGACTGGAACCCCCAAGGTTCAAGAAAGAGAGGCCGCCCAAAAATCACGTGGCGGAGGACAGTCGTACAGGAAGCCAGGGCAAGCGGAAAGGAGTGGCGCGAGGTAAAGGCCCTGGCTCAGAATAGAATCAGATGGAGAGCGTGTGTTGATGCCCTATGCTCCCACGAGGAGTAAAGGAAATGATGATGATTTTCATATATAACTGTTACTCGACATTATTTAACTTGAAAGAAATGAAATGAAATACATTCTTAATGGTTACATTCCTTATTATTTAGTTAGTATTTGGGTTAAACTGGAATAAGAGTGTTCATAGATATAGGCAACCCAATGTACGCAATGTCAATTTCCGTTAGTTTGAATTGCGGCACGGGGGGCGCTGAACGTATGAGCGCGTAGTAGCAGCTCTCAACCAATCAACAAAGCGTAAACCAAACGCACGTGTGTTATCAATCATAACTTATCATTAATCGCGGACTGTTACATACGTGTGTGTTATGATGTATTTACATAGTCCACGAACTGTACAATAATGGGCATTTACATTTGTGGTCATAGATAAAATGGTTTAAACGAAGCGACTAATTATTACGCGATTATTTTCGGAATGAAGAAATCACGAAATAAACGGGTCCTTTGTCGTCCTTGAAAATGATCACGTCTATTGACTTTTAATAAGAAAATTAGCTCACGCCGTCGCACAACTCACATTTTAACCGTCACGTTGACGGTATACTAGGCAGACTAGACAGAACAGGATGATTATTGGATGACATCAAACAACCTGAGCCTTGCTCCCGAAAAGTCTGAAGCAGTGTTACTAACCCGCCTAAGGAGACTCAACCCAATACAGTTTAAAGTGTAACATACGTATTTAAGACAAAAGAACGAAATCACATACCTCGGGGTTGTCATAGACAAGAGCCTGTCGTTCGGTCCACACCTCACGAAGGCAGAAATTATGAAAAGAATTATGCCCAATGTAGGTGGGCCTAAAAGCTCTAAACGAAAACTCCTTGGTACGATAGTACAATGCACCATGCTATATGCTGCCCCAATATGGGCTCAAAGTATGACAGTAGAAAGCAATATGTACAAAGTGGCGAAAATTCAAAGAAAAACTGCCATCAGGATCTGTGGCGCATATAAGACTGTATCGGGGGAAGCAGTTTTGGTTATAGCTGGTATAGCCTCCATAGAGCTCCTGGTAAAAAAGAGAGCCGAACTGCATGAGGCCGGATGTGATAGGCTAGAATTGCCGCATGAAGAAATCTCCTAGCAGAATGGCATCAAAAATGGTGGGCGTCAGAAAAAGGCCAATGGACGAAGTTGATCATACTAGATATCACCACATGGTTCAACAGGAAGCATGGCGAGACTAACGTTTACAGGACTCAGTTCCTCACAGGGCATGAGTGCTTCCACGACTACTTGAAACAAATACGGGCCGCCGCAGATGACTTGTGTGAAAACTGTGGTGATGTGGACTCGGTAAGACACCCAATATTTGACTGCTGGAGATGGGAAGCAGAAAGGCACGAACTAACAGCCAACATGAAGTTACCGTTTAACGCAAGAACGGTAATGGGTTACATGCTACACGATATAGAATACTGGGATAAAATGGCCAAATTCGTCAAATTTGTTATTTCCTCTAAAGAAAAAGACGAAAAACTGAGACGCAATAGAATGATCCACCAGTAGGTCCAAATAAGATGAATCAATAACTATCCTAACTTCTTCTTCTTCTTTGCGTGCCTTATCCCTTCGGGATGTTGGCCATCAACATAACAATTTCCGTTCTATCTACAGCCTGTCTGAAAAGTTGTGTGGAAGTGATCGAGAACCACTGCCTCAGGTTTCCTAGCCACGAGTTTCTTCTTCTACCTGGTCATCTGTGTCCATCTACTCTTCCTTGCAGAACCAGCTGTAGTAAGCGGTATTTCTTCTTTCTAGAACTTGCCTCTGCGTGCCTATTCTTTGCATTACCACCTCATTCGTAATGTGATCCCGCCAGGATATGCATGATGTAAATCTTGTTCATTAATTCTTGTAAGCCTTCCAAACTGCTAGCAAGTACGATGGTATCGTCGGCGTATCGGATGTTGTTTATAAGCTCCCCATTCAACTTGATGCCTTCGCTGGTGTCTTTGAGCGCTGCTTTGAAGATTTTCTCCGAATACAGGTTGAATAGAGTCGGAGATAATACGCATCCCTGTCGTACGCCTCTGCGGATGTTAATCTTTGCGGAGTTGTTGCCATCTACTTTTACAGACGCTGTCTGATTCCAATACATGTTGCCTATTATTCTGATGTCTTTTGTATCTGATGTATCCTAACTACAAGATCAAAATAAAAGGAAAAACAGAAAAACTAGGGCGGCAAAGAAAAAACCGTCCGGGCTGCTCACCCTGAAGGAATGCGCAAGCGATACCGGGGTGGCGTACTTTTAAGCCAAGTGGAAGAAGGGGTTTAGTGAGTGAGAGCCTCACACACACGCTGGTAGAGCATCCCCCAAACCACATAAAAAAAGGCATAACAGACAGTCTAGACAGACTAGACAGACTGGACAGACTAGAATAAAAGATATGACTTGACGGACAAGACTAAACAGGCAATACTAGACAGATAATACTAGACATACAAGACCTACAACCTAGATAAGGAACTAGGCTGATATAACTAGACAAATGAGAGTAGTCAAAGAAGACTAGGCAGAGAAGATTAGTCAGACAAGACTAGGCAGACAAAACTGAACAAGCTAAATCACTAAACATACAGTAAATAGACAAGTTTATGGACTTGGCAGCGTCTTACGGTTCGGAAAAAATATGTCTAGAGCGGATGTTTATTAGATCGTTTTAAAAACAATCTTTTTACACCTTTGAGTTGTTTTTTAGACGTGAAAACGAATAAAAAACGATTTATTGTGTCTTAAACTTGTCTGTCAGTAGGGAAAGATCCAATGTTCTAAATCCACCGTCACCACAGATCTTGGCCACCACAGACAGATAGATCAACTGAGACCAGATAATACCAGACTAGATCAGAGGCAAAGGTGATTCGTTCTGGACCCTCCACCTCCACTTGATTAAAGCTGATTAAACCTAACCTAACCTACATAGACCTCACACCCTGTTTAGTGTGGTTGTGCTGATTAAAAGCTGATTAAAAGCTGAGTAAAAGCTGATTACAGCTGAGTAAAAGCTGATTATAGCTGATTAAAAGCTGAGAAAAAGCTTATTACAGCTGAGTAAAAGCTAATTACAGCTGATTAAAAGCTAATTAAAGCTGATTAAAATCTGATTACAGCTAATTAAAGCTGATTAAAAGCCTTAGATTAAAGCGGATTAAAAGCTGATTAAAGCTGATTAAAACCTGAGTAAAAGCTGAGTACAGCTGATTAAAAGCCGAGTAAAAGCTGATTACAGCTGATTAAAAGCTAATTAAAGCTGATAAAAGCTGATTAAAAGCTGAGTAAAATCTGATTACAGCCGAATAAAAGTTGATTACATCTGATTAAAAGCTGATTAAAAGCTGATTAAAGTTGATTAAAGCTGAATTAAAGCTGAGTAAAAGCTGATTACATCTGATTAAAAGCTGAGTCAAAGCTGAATACAGCTGATTAAAAGCTGAGTAAAAGCTGATTAAAGCTGATCAAACTGATTAAAATCTGATTGAAGCAGATTAAAAGGTGGAGGACGGGAAGTGGAGGTGGTGGGTTCAGAACAAATCATCTTTCCCTCTGGTCTAGTCTGGTATTATCTGGACTTAGCTGATCTAGGCCGGTCTGGTAAGACGTGGCGCCATCTACACATACTCGCTCGGCCGCGTTCAGAACTACTGATAAGATTAAGGTCAAGTTCTTTGGTGGCGGTGGATTTAGAACATAGCATATCAAAGATCAAGGTCTGTAGTCAAGGGTCTTTCCCTACTTCTGTCTTAGTCTTATCTATCTTAGTATTATCTATTTAGTCTTGTCTGTCTTAGTTCTGTCTGTCTAGTCGTGACTGTCTTAGTCTTGTCTGTCTAGTCTTGTCTGTCTAGTCTTGTCTGTCTAGTCTTGTCTGTCTAGTCTTGTCTGTCTAGTCTTGTCTGTCTAGTCTTGTCTGTCTAGTCTTGTCTGTCTAGTCTTGTCTGTCTAGTCTTGTCTGTCTAGTCTTGTCTGTCTAGTCTTGTCTGTCTAGTCTTGTCTGTCTAGTCTTGTCTGTCTAGTCTTGTCTGTCTAGTCTTGTCTGTCTAGTCTTGTCTGTCTAGTCTTGTCTGTCTAGTCTTGTCTGTCTAGTCTTGTCTGTCTAGTCTTGTCTGTCTAGTCTTGTCTGTCTAGTCTTGTCTGTCTAGTCTTGTCTGTCTAGTCTTGTCTGTCTAGTCTTGTCTGTCTAGTCTTGTCTGTCTAGTCTTGTCTGTCTAGTCTTGTCTGTCTAGTCTTGTCTGTCTAGTCTTGTCTGTCTAGTCTTGTCTGTCTAGTCTTGTCTGTCTAGTCTTGTCTGTCTAGTCTTGTCTGTCTAGTCTTGTCTGTCTAGTCTTGTCTGTCTAGTCTTGTCTGTCTAGTCTTGTCTGTCTAGTCTTGTCTGTCTAGTCTTGTCTGTCTAGTCTTGTCTGTCTAGTCTTGTCTGTCTAGTCTTGTCTGTCTAGTCTTGTCTGTCTAGTCTTGTCTGTCTAGTCTTGTCTGTCTAGTCTTGTCTGTCTAGTCTTGTCTGTCTAGTCTTGTCTGTCTAGTCTTGTCTGTCTAGTCTTGTCTGTCTAGTCTTGTCTGTCTAGTCTTGTCTGTCTAGTCTTGTCTGTCTAGTCTTGTCTGTCTAGTCTTGTCTGTCTAGTCTTGTCTGTCTAGTCTTGTCTGTCTAGTCTTGTCTGTCTAGTCTTGTCTGTCTAGTCTTGTCTGTCTAGTCTTGTCTGTCTAGTCTTGTCTGTCTAGTCTTGTCTGTCTAGTCTTGTCTGTCTAGTCTTGTCTGTCTAGTCTTGTCTGTCTAGTCTTGTCTGTCTAGTCTTGTCTGTCTAGTCTTGTCTGTCTAGTCTTGTCTGTCTAGTCTTGTCTGTCTAGTCTTGTCTGTCTAGTCTTGTCTGTCTAGTCTTGTCTGTCTAGTCTTGTCTGTCTAGTCTTGTCTGTCTAGTCTTGTCTGTCTAGTCTTGTCTGTCTAGTCTTGTCTGTCTAGTCTTGTCTGTCTAGTCTTGTCTGTCTAGTCTTGTCTGTCTAGTCTTGTCTGTCTAGTCTTGTCTGTCTAGTCTTGTCTGTCTAGTCTTGTCTGTCTAGTCTTGTCTGTCTAGTCTTGTCTGTCTAGTCTTGTCTGTCTAGTCTTGTCTGTCTAGTCTTGTCTGTCTAGTCTTGTCTGTCTAGTCTTGTCTGTCTAGTCTTGTCTGTCTAGTCTTGTCTGTCTAGTCTTGTCTGTCTAGTCTTGTCTGTCTAGTCTTGTCTGTCTAGTCTTGTCTGTCTAGTCTTGTCTGTCTAGTCTTGTCTGTCTAGTCTTGTCTGTCTAGTCTTGTCTGTCTAGTCTTGTCTGTCTAGTCTTGTCTGTCTAGTCTTGTCTGTCTAGTCTTGTCTGTCTAGTCTTGTCTGTCTAGTCTTGTCTGTCTAGTCTTGTCTGTCTAGTCTTGTCTGTCTAGTCTTGTCTGTCTAGTCTTGTCTGTCTAGTCTTGTCTGTCTAGTCTTGTCTGTCTAGTCTTGTCTGTCTAGTCTTGTCTGTCTAGTCTTGTCTGTCTAGTCTTGTCTGTCTAGTCTTGTCTGTCTAGTCTTGTCTGTCTAGTCTTGTCTGTCTAGTCTTGTCTGTCTAGTCTTGTCTGTCTAGTCTTGTCTGTCTAGTCTTGTCTGTCTAGTCTTGTCTGTCTAGTCTTGTCTGTCTAGTCTTGTCTGTCTAGTCTTGTCTGTCTAGTCTTGTCTGTCTAGTCTTGTCTGTCTAGTCTTGTCTGTCTAGTCTTGTCTGTCTAGTCTTGTCTGTCTAGTCTTGTCTGTCTAGTCTTGTCTGTCTAGTCTTGTCTGTCTAGTCTTGTCTGTCTAGTCTTGTCTGTCTAGTCTTGTCTGTCTAGTCTTGTCTGTCTAGTCTTGTCTGTCTAGTCTTGTCTGTCTAGTCTTGTCTGTCTAGTCTTGTCTGTCTAGTCTTGTCTGTCTAGTCTTGTCTGTCTAGTCTTGTCTGTCTAGTCTTGTCTGTCTAGTCTTGTCTGTCTAGTCTTGTCTGTCTAGTCTTGTCTGTCTAGTCTTGTCTGTCTAGTCTTGTCTGTCTAGTCTTGTCTGTCTAGTCTTGTCTGTCTAGTCTTGTCTGTCTAGTCTTGTCTGTCTAGTCTTGTCTGTCTAGTCTTGTCTGTCTAGTCTTGTCTGTCTAGTCTTGTCTGTCTAGTCTTGTCTGTCTAGTCTTGTCTGTCTAGTCTTGTCTGTCTAGTCTTGTCTGTCTAGTCTTGTCTGTCTAGTCTTGTCTGTCTAGTCTTGTCTGTCTAGTCTTGTCTGTCTAGTCTTGTCTGTCTAGTCTTGTCTGTCTAGTCTTGTCTGTCTAGTCTTGTCTGTCTAGTCTTGTCTGTCTAGTCTTGTCTGTCTAGTCTTGTCTGTCTAGTCTTGTCTGTCTAGTCTTGTCTGTCTAGTCTTGTCTGTCTAGTCTTGTCTGTCTAGTCTTGTCTGTCTAGTCTTGTCTGTCTAGTCTTGTCTGTCTAGTCTTGTCTGTCTAGTCTTGTCTGTCTAGTCTTGTCTGTCTAGTCTTGTCTGTCTAGTCTTGTCTGTCTAGTCTTGTCTGTCTAGTCTTGTCTGTCTAGTCTTGTCTGTCTAGTCTTGTCTGTCTAGTCTTGTCTGTCTAGTCTTGTCTGTCTAGTCTTGTCTGTCTAGTCTTGTCTGTCTAGTCTTGTCTGTCTAGTCTTGTCTGTCTAGTCTTGTCTGTCTAGTCTTGTCTGTCTAGTCTTGTCTGTCTAGTCTTGTCTGTCTAGTCTTGTCTGTCTAGTCTTGTCTGTCTAGTCTTGTCTGTCTAGTCTTGTCTGTCTAGTCTTGTCTGTCTAGTCTTGTCTGTCTAGTCTTGTCTGTCTAGTCTTGTCTGTCTAGTCTTGTCTGTCTAGTCTTGTCTGTCTAGTCTTGTCTGTCTAGTCTTGTCTGTCTAGTCTTGTCTGTCTAGTCTTGTCTGTCTAGTCTTGTCTGTCTAGTCTTGTCTGTCTAGTCTTGTCTGTCTAGTCTTGTCTGTCTAGTCTTGTCTGTCTAGTCTTGTCTGTCTAGTCTTGTCTGTCTAGTCTTGTCTGTCTAGTCTTGTCTGTCTAGTCTTGTCTGTCTAGTCTTGTCTGTCTAGTCTTGTCTGTCTAGTCTTGTCTGTCTAGTCTTGTCTGTCTAGTCTTGTCTGTCTAGTCTTGTCTGTCTAGTCTTGTCTGTCTAGTCTTGTCTGTCTAGTCTTGTCTGTCTAGTCTTGTCTGTCTAGTCTTGTCTGTCTAGTCTTGTCTGTCTAGTCTTGTCTGTCTAGTCTTGTCTGTCTAGTCTTGTCTGTCTAGTCTTGTCTGTCTAGTCTTGTCTGTCTAGTCTTGTCTGTCTAGTCTTGTCTGTCTAGTCTTGTCTGTCTAGTCTTGTCTGTCTAGTCTTGTCGGTCTAGTCTTGTCTGTCTAGTCTTGTCTGTCTAGTCTTGTCTGTCTAGTCTTGTCTGTCTAGTCTTGTCTGTCTAGTCTTGTCTGTCTAGTCTTGTCTGTCTAGTCTTGTCTGTCTAGTCTTGTCTGCCTAGTCTTGTCTGTCTAGCCTCGTCTGTCTAATCTTGTCTGTCTTGTCTTGTCTCTGGCCTTGTCTGTCTCGTCTTGTCTGTCTAGTCTCTAATAAAAGGAATTGGCTCGCACAACAAAACGACTTAAAAACCGATAAGTTAGTTCGACTTGACTGAAAGCCAATTCCGCCAAAACTATAAATCCGCTATCAACGAAATAAAAAACTAAATTCACTTCGAAAAATAGTTTCAATCGAAACCTACGTAAACATCAAAGACGACAGAAATCGAAAATAAATCGCCACTGCCTAATGGATTCGAACAAGTAGCACAACACCAAACGTATTGTCTAAACATTAAATATATTTTGTTATTCGCGTCTAGCATCTTGTTTAACCTCACCCAGTCCTTTATAATCGCGTCTAGTATCTTGTCTAGTCTTATCTATTCGCGTCTAGTTCCTTGTTTAGTCTTATCTATATTTAATTAGTCCTCTATAGTCTTATCTAGACTTATGCAGCCCTGTGTTGTCTTGTCTAGTCGCGGCTAGTATCTTGCTTAGTTTTATCTAGAACATTGTCACTATACAGTTGTTTACATCAATTCACTAACAAAATATTTATCTGTTGTAATCGTTGGATTCAGCTGGGCAGTCTGGTGGATTGTAGTGGAATTCCAGCTTTGGCTGCCACCAAACTAGCAATGGCCGGACCAATTCCTATAGCCAAATGGACATTTTATTTCTTCTGATGGGCATCATGGTGTGTTTGCCAGCTTCCATGTGGGATTGACAAATCATTGTAAGTGGTTGGTGGTGCTTCTCCACAATGTGCATTCCTTTTCGGCACTCTTTTGGACACGACGCACACTGGGACGGATTACGAATTTACGGCGACAAAAATAAAATCAAGTTCATTTCAATTTTTTGTCTCACATATTGCCTTATGATGACATTCTGATGATTCTAATAAAAAATAGTCTATATTAGATGTACACGATGAAAATGCAAATTTAAGTGGAAAAAATATTTTAAGACAAAAGTGCAACATTTTTTTACAAATTCACAACCGATCTTCGTCAAAATCAATGAGCATCACTATTTGCACCTTCATCATCATCACTGACGATATCGTACTTATAAAAACTTTTATCTCTTAATACAAAAAAAAGAGTTCATTTATATTCAACATTCTCTCTTGCAAATGGTGGTCATCACGACTACCTTGAAAAAAAGGTGCAATTCTCAGTAAAGTGGAACGATGTGGTCGGGATTTTTGCTTTTCTAGAATTGTCAATGTTTCTTTTGTTTTACAAAATATTTAATTTAACGGAACTATGCGGAACTTTTTTAAATTAAACTAAAAATTTTTAAACTAAAAATCAATTTATTGCAGTTTATTACAAGAAATTTTTAAATTTACGGTCTTTTTTTAACCGTATTGATTAAACTTTCTACAAATTTGATATTATTACATGTAAACACATACTTGAAGCTATATTCTCCATATTTAAAAAGTTTGCATTTTTTTAACACAAACACAAAATAGACGTAGTTACTGTGTTCAAAATCCAGCGCAACTAATTTCTGGTACCTAAGGGACAAGAGCGATGTTTAACACGTTCCCACAACCAATGGAATTGGTTTTTCGCATATATTTGTTTATAATATTATGGATGGGTTATCTAACAATACATTTTAAGTGGTTTTGCTTAATTGTGAGACATGGTAAAATTCTATTTTTGTCGCCGTCAATTCGTAATCCGTCCCAGTTCGTGACGGTTTGAAAGAGCTTTTGAACCCTTTGGGCCTTTGGGTATTTCACTTATATTTGATCAGAATCTCTAGCACTGGATCAACTACGGAGAGCTGCTGTTATGTAAAGGCATTCGCGAGTTCAGCCTAAGGTGTTGCCAACAACAGATTATCTAGACTTATCTATTACTCTATAGTCTTGTCTACTTACGTCTAGACGTATCTAGTCTGTATAGTCGCGTCTTGTTTAGTCATAAATCTTGTTTATTTATCTTGTTTAGTCATAACGTCGATTCGCATATGCGCGACACTCAGCTGCGCGACGTCGTGCGACATCACGTATTAAATAATCATTACATTATTTTAAATGGGCACGTCGTGTAGCTGTCACATAGCCATAGTGAGAACGTGCCAATTAAAAACAATGTAATCATTATTTGACAGGTGATGTCGAGTGACGTCGCGTAACTGAGTGTCGCGTATATGAGAATCGGCCTTTATATACTTTTCTAGTTCTGTATAGTCGCGTCTAGTTCCTTGTTTAGTCTTATCTAGATTTAATTAGTCCTGTATAGTCTTATCTAGACTTATCTAGCCCCGTGTAGTCTTGTCTAGTCGCGTCTAGTATTTTGTTTAGTCTTATCTAAACTTATCTATTACGGTGTAGTCTTGTCTACTTACATCTAGACGTATCTAATTTGTATAGTCGCGTCTAGTATCTTGTTTAGTCTTATGTAGACTTATCTAGTTCTGTATAGTCGCGTCTAGTATCTTCTTTAGTCTTATCTAGACTTAATTACTCCTGAATAATCTTGTCTATACTTATCTAGGAATAGAAGACACCTGGGAATCTCTGTTTCAAGACAGAGGCATTTGGCTTAACATGTGCCACAATAATTCCGGCATATTCCCCACACGCAACACCACCATAAGATCTGGCGGCATCGAGACTGTTGATTGAGTATGTTCTCAAGATTAGACAATGCTAGAAAAGATAGAGAAGAATAGACCTGACTATAATGTTGATAAGGCTAATACTGACAATTAAGTAGTCAGATTCGGTCTTCCATCGGTCTCCGGAGCCAGAACAAGCCCATGAGCGGAAGCGGCGATGGCAATGAGAGAAGGATCTTCGGTAACGAAGAAATCCCGACGACGACGACTTATCTAGTCCTGTATAGTCTTATCTAGTAGCGACTAGTAACTTGATTAGTCTTATCTATTACTGTATAGTCTTGTCTACTTACGTCTAGTATCTTGTTTTGTCTTCTCTATACTTTTCTAGTCCTGTATAATCTTGTCTTGTCTGGTAAAGTCTTGTATAATCTTGTCTAGTCTTAACATGTCTTTATTATTCTTATCATAATCTTAATTGTTAGTATTAGACTTATCATTGTCATATTGCCACATTGTCTTATTATCTAGTCCTGTATAAACTTGTCTTGTCTGGTAAAGTCTTGTCTAATCTTATGTAGTCTTAGCATGTCTTTATTAGTCTTATCATTTTCTTAATTGTTAGTATTAGACTTATCATGTTATATTGCCACATTGTCTTATTATCTAGTCCTGTATAAACTTGTCTTGTCTGGTAAAGTCTTGTCTAATCTTGTCTAGTCTTAGCATGTCTTTATTAGTCTTATCATTTTATTAATTGTTAGTATTAGACTTATCATGTCATATTGCCACATTGTCTTATTATCTAGTCCTGCATAAACTTGTCTTGTCAGGTAAAGTCTTGTCTAGTCTTGTCTAGTCTTAGCATGTCTTTATTATTCTTATAATAATCTTAATTGTTAGTATTAGACTTATCATGTTATATTGCCACATTGTCTTATTATCTAGTCCTGTATAAACTTGTCTTGTCTGGTAAAGTCTTGTCAAGTCTTGTCTAGTCTTAGCATGTCTTTATTATTCTTATAATAATCTTAATTGTTAGTATTAGACTTATCATGTTATATTGCCACATTGTCTTATTATCTAGTCCTGTATAAACTTGTCTTGTCTGGTAAAGTCTTGTCTAGTCTTGTCTAGTCTTAGCATGTCTTTATTATTCTTATCATAATCTTAATTGTTAGTATTAGACTTATCATGTCATATTGCCACATTGTCTTATTATCTAGTCCTGTATAAACTTGTCTTGTCTGGTAAAGTCTTGTCTAGTCTTGTCTAGTCTTAGCATGCCTTTATTAGTCTTATCATAATCTTAATTGTTAGTATTAGACTTATCATGTCATATTGCCACATTGTCTTATTATCTAGTCCTGTATAAACTTGTCTTGTCTGGTAAAGTCTTGTCTAGTCTTGTCTAGTCTTAGCATGCCTTTATTAGTCTTATCATAATCTTAATTGCTAGTATTAGACTTATCATGTCATATTACCACATTTCTTATTATCTAGTCCTGTATAAACTTGTCTTGTCTGGTAAAATCTTGTCTAATCTTGTCTAGTCTTAGCATGTCTTTATTACTCTTATCATTTTATTAATTGTTAGTATTAGACTTATCATGTTATATTGCCACATTGTCTTTTGATCTAGTCCTGTATAAACTTGTCTTGTCTGGTAAAATCTTGTCTAAACTTGTCTAGTCTTAGCATGTCTTTATTATTCTTATAATAATCTTAATTGTTAGTATTAGACTTATCATGTTATATTGCCACATTGTCTTATTATCTAGTCCTGTATAAACTTGTCTTGTCTGGTAAAGTCTTGTCTAATCTTGTCTAGTCTTAGCATGTCTTTATTACTCTTATCATTTTATTAATTGTTAGTATTAGACTTATCATGTTATATTGCCACATTGTCTTTTGATCTAGTCCTGTATAAACTTGTCTTGTCTGGTAAAATCTTGTCTATACTTGTCTAGTCTTAGCATGTCTTTATTATTCTTATAATAATCTTAATTGTTAGTATTAGACTTATCATGTTATATTGCCACATTGTCTTATTATCTAGTCCTGTATAAACTTGTCTTGTCTGGTAAAGTCTTGTCTAGTCTTGTCTAGTCTTAGCATGTCTTTATTATTCTTATCATAATCTTAATTGTTAGTATTAGACTTATCATGTCATATTGCCACATTGTCTTATTATCTAGTCCTGTATAAACTTGTCTTGTCTGGTAAAGTCTTGTCTAGTCTTGTCTAGTCTTAGCATGCCTTTATTAGTCTTATCATAATCTTAATTGTTAGTATTAGACTTATCATGTCATATTGCCACATTGTCTTATTATCTAGTCCTGTATAAACTTGTCTTGTCTGGTAAAGTCTTGTCTAGTCTTGTCTAGTCTTAGCATGCCTTTATTAGTCTTATCATAATCTTAATTGTTAGTATTAGACTTATCATGTCGTATTACCACATTGTCTTATTATCTAGTCCTGTATAAACTTGTCTTGTCTGGTAAAGTCTTGTCTAGTCTTGTCTAGTCTTAGCATGCCTTTATTAGTCTTATCATAATCTTAATTGCTAGTATTAGACTTATCATGTCATATTACCACATTTCTTATTATCTAGTCCTGTATAAACTTGTCTTGTCTGGTAAAATCTTGTCTAATCTTGTCTAGTCTTAGCATGTCTTTATTATTCTTATCATAATCTTAATTGTTAGTATTAGACTTATCATGTCATATTGCCACATTGTCTTATTATCTAGTCCTGTATAAACTTGTCTTGTCTGGTAAAGTCTTGTCTAGTCTTGTCTAGTCTTAGCATGTCTTTATTAGTCTTATCATAGTTTAATTGTTAGCATTAGCCTTATCATGTCATATTGTCATATTAGCCTTATCATATCAACATTAAGTTCATGGCTAACCAGGTCTATCCTTCTCTAACTTTTCTAGTATTGTCTAATCTTGCCTAGTCTAGTCAATCCTTGTCAATCTTTTGAAACGTTCTCTATTAAGTCTTGTTATTTAATCCTCTCCGGAGTGAATCAAGTTTTCGGATAGGGATCAATTCAGCAGGAAGGCCTGTAATTCGCAAACAAACACATTTCTGTTTGAGTAGAATTTATCGGTTGTGGTCTCGAGTGGGCAAGCGGCAGAGTTACCGCTCGCGTGTAGTCCAACAGATCGTCCGATTCAGTCTGCCGCGATCGTTCGGCGCGATCGGTTTGTGGTCGGTTTCGCTGTCCGTTCGAACTTTACGCAACGATACGTTTGCCGTGCGGGATTAGTTCGTGTGAGATTTGTGTTTATTTTCGACGGTATTAGTGTAACAGAAGATACACAGGACATTATGTAAGTTTGATAAATTCGCATACCTTTTCTGTTATAAATTTTGTGTTAGGGTAAGGCAATTAGGACAATAAATACGTTTGCTAATTTTATGTGGATTTTATGTTTTTTTTATTTGTGCAATTTTTGTGTTTTGAATATTTCTTTTGTTTTCGTTTGCAGATTGTAATAGATTTATCAAAATTTGTAAAACAGACTAAACAGCCTAAACTAGACTAGACGGACTAGACTAGACACACTAGACTAGACGGACTAGACTAGACACACTAGACTAGGCACACTAAACTAGGCAGACTAGAATAGACAGACTAGACTAGACTAGGCAGACTAAACTAGACAGACTAGACTAGACAGACTAGGCAGACTACACTAGGCTAGATAAACTAGACATACTAGACTAGGCAGAGTAAACTAGACTAGACAAACTAGACTATACAGATTAAACTAGTTTAGACAGAGTAAACTAGACTAGACAGAGTAAACTAGACTAGACAGAGTAAACTAGACTAGACTAAACAGACTAGACTAGACAGACTCCATTAAACCTTGGCTTTAGTATTCGCCACCCTGGTATCGCATATTTTGCATTCATTCAGGGTGTGCAGCCCGGACGGTTTACTGAAAAACCGCCCTAGTTGTTGTCTCCCCGACCAGGAATCGAACCCGGGTCTCCCGCATTGAAAGGCGGGTATGTTGTCAACTACACCACCGAGGAGGACAGACTAGACAGACTAGACTAGACAAACTAGACTAGACAAACTAGACTAGATAGAGTAGACTAGACAGACTAGACAGAGTAAACTAGACTAGACAGAGTAAACGATATTAGACAGAGTAAACTAGAGTAGACAAACTAGACTAGACAGACTAGACTAGACAAACTAGACTAGACAGACTAGTCTAGACAGACTGGAGTAGATATACTAGACCAGATAGACTAGAGCGGACACCCTAGACCAGGCAGACTAGACTAGACAGACTAGACCAGACAGACTAGACTAAACAGACTAGACTAGACGGGGTAAACTAGACTAGACAGACTAGACCAGATTAGACTAGACTAGATTTGTAATCTTAACAAATTTGCTTATAATTATGGCAATTGCGAAAATTTTACAATTTTAGAGTTTTTGTGATATTTTGTTTATTTTTCTTTTTGGCAAATTTTTGTTTTTTTGGCAATTTTTATCCACAAACACCTTAAGATTAAACAAAAAAAAAATCCTTAATTTTTGGATTGATTTCACAAATGTCTTCATATTTTTCAAAATTTTTAAAACGGACTAGGCAGACTAGACTAAACTAGACTAGACAGACTAGAGAGACTGGACGGACTAGACAGACTAGACCAGACACACTAGACCAGACATATTAGACCAGACACACTAGACCAGACAGACTAGATCAGACAGACTAGACGAAACAGACAAGACTAGACATACTAGACTAAACAGACTTGACTAGACAGAGTAAACTAGACTAGACCAGACAGACTAGACTAGATTTGTCAAATTTGCTTATAATTTTAGAGTTTTTATGATGATATTTTTTTTTTTGGCAAATTTTTTTAAACAAAAAAAAATCTTAATTTTTGGATAGAATTCACAAATGTCTTCATATTTCCCATTTTTTAGGGTTCCGTACCGAAAACGGAACCCTTATATTAGGATTATACCTTATAGGACCCACTTTGTTGTCCGTCTGTCTGTCTGTCTATCTTTCTGTCTGTCTGTCAATACCATTTTCTCAGGAACGCGTAGAGGTAACAAGTTGAAATCTGTATCAAATACTCGGGCTTGCGGGCTGTTTCAGCTGTGAAAAAATCAAACTTGTAAGTCAACGCAATCAAAAGATATGACCATTTATGTCGTTTATTTGGCGATTTCACAAGAGAATCAAAACCTATAGGGTACTTCCCGTTGACCTAGAATCATGAAATTTGGCAAGAAGCGGTGTCTTACAGCACATGTAAAGGGAAAAATCTGAAAACCGTAAATATGTAGTTTAATTACAAGAAAAATGCGAATTTACTATTAGAAACTTATGAAAATACACTAATGTGTTGCGTGATATTGTCAGGCACCAGAAGCATATGGGTTGCATATAGTTAGGTCTTCCTAAAGATACCATACCTACAAGTTTGTACGGAAGCCTCGGTGCGCGAGTCACTTGGCCGGTTTTTTTTTTGTTAGAATAACAATTTTGGCTCTAATAGCAACTTTTTGTAAACGTTAAGAATTCTGTGGCACACGGCGAGCGCTAGAAAATCGAGATCAAAGTTTCCGTCTCGAATTCCCGTCTCGAAAATTGATCGAATCGTTTAATAGACGATTTGAGAGGTTTATCTTCCTTGCAACTGCAAGTATCATACACAGTTTTAATCTGCATTTAATTTAGAACAATCTAAAAAAACATTCAGTCAGTTTGGACCATTCTGTAAAAAGTTTCGGGCAAAAATCCGAAAGTACGCTATCTCGCCCATGTTTATAATCGCCAATTTCACGCTTACGTTACACCAAAACAGAAAAAGATTATTAGTTCTTTGTTCTACACAAAATTTCGCGTCTTTTGATGCATTACACGTAAATATCCCTGACACGTCAAAATTCGAGATTTTTAAGAAGAGATTAAAAAATCGCGATTTTTTCTCCGATCTCTCCGATTTTTGCACATTGTATATCAAAACACGCAGAATTTTAGACAGATTACGCCAATATAAATTGGCGTGGCCATTATGCGATTTAGTTTATAATAAGTCAGAAAATCTTAAAAAACTACGCAACTTTCAACTACCGAAAAAAACCTAGTTTTATTAATTTGGTATCACAAAATATGGCATGGCATGAGAACGGCTCGGAATTTTTATATTTCGTAAAAGGATTTTGAAAGTAGACTAAATTGTCTGTAATTTGATGTGTTAAGTGCAGTCGTAGTTTAAAAAATAATTGAGTTAGAGGCATTTTAAATCGAGACAAAATATTTTCTTCCACAGAAACTTGGTGTGACAAAGTATGGTATGACAAGAGAACAGTTGGGAATTTTTAACTTTTGTTAAAAACTTTAGAAAGTAGATTAAATTGTCTGTAATTTGATGTGTTAAGTGTAGTCGTAGTTTAAAAATTAATTGAGTTAGAGGCATTTAAAATCGAAACAAAATATTTTCTTCCACAGAAACTTGCTGCGACAAAGTATAGAATTACAAGAGAAAGGTTGGGAATTTTTAACTTTTGTTAAAAACTTTAGAAAGTATACTAAATTGTCTGTAACTTGATGTGTTAATTGTAATCGTAGTTTAAAAATTAATTGAGTTAGAAGCATTTCAAATCGGAACAAAATATTTTCTTCCACAGAAACTTGGTGCGACAAAGTATGGTATGACAAGAGAACCGTTGGGAATTTTTAAATTTTGTTAAAGGCTTTTGGAAGTAGATGAATTTGTCTGCGATTTGATATGCCAAGTGTAGTTGTAGTTTCAAAATTGATTGAGTTAGACAAGCTTGAAATCGCGACAAAATATTTTCCTGTTTAACGCGATTTATAATCGCTAATTTCAGGCTTAACTTTCATCCAAATAGAAAAAGATTATTATTTATTTGTTTTATACAAAATTTCGCATCTTTTGATGTATGATATGTCAATATACACGACATGTCGAAATTCGCGATTTTAAAGAAGGGGGCTTTAAAAAAAATCGCGATTTTCGGCACCTCTCCGATTTTTGCATATTGTATATCAAAACACGCAGAATTTTACACAGATTACGCCAATATAAATCATTATGCGATTTAGTTTACACTAAGTCAGAAAATCTTAAAAAACTACACAATGTTCAACTACCGAAAAACACCTTGTTATATTAATTTTGTAACACAAAATATGGTATGGCATGAGAGCAGCTAGGAGTTTTTAAATTTTGTAAAAGCCTTTTGAAAGTAGACTAAATTGTCTGTAATTTGATGTGTTAAGTGCAGTCGTAGTTTAAAAAATAATTGAGTTAGAGGCATTTCAAATCTAGACAAAATATTTTCTTCCACAGAAACTTGGTGTGACAAAGTATGGTATGACAAGAGAACAGTTGGGAATTTTTAACTTTTGTTAAAAACTATAGAAAGTAGACTAAATTGTCTGTAACTTGATGTGTTAAGTGTAGTCGTATTTTAAAAATTAATTGAGTTAGAGGCATTTCAAATCTAGACAAAAAATTTTCTTCCACAGAAACTTGGTGCGACAAAGTATGGTATGACAAGAGAACCGTTGGAAATTTTTAAAGTTTGTTAAAGGCTTTTGGAAGTAGATGAATTTGTCTGCGATTTGATATGCCAAGTGTAGTTGTAGTTTTAAAATTGATTGAGTTAGACAAGCTTGAAATCGCGACAAAATATTTTCCTGTTTAACGCGATTTATAATCGCTAATTTCAGGCTTAACTTTCATCGAAATAGAAAAAGATTATTATTTATTTGTTTTATACAAAATTTCGCATCTTTTGATGTATGATATGTCAATATACACAACATGTCGAAATTCGCGATTTTAAAGAAGGGGCTTTCAAAAAAATCGCGATTTTCGACACCTCTCCGATTTTTGCATATTGTATATCAAAACACGCAGAATTTTACACAGATTACGCCAATATAAATCATTATGCGATTAAATTTACAATAAGTCAGAAAATCTTAAAAAACTACGCTATTTTCAAATACCGAAAAACACCTTGTTATATTAATTTGGTGTCACAAAATATGGTATGGCATGAGAACAGATAGGAATTTTTTAATTTTGTAAAAGTCTTTGGAAAGTAGACTAAATTGTCTGTAATTTGATGTGTTAAGTGTAGTCGTAGTTTAAAAATTAATTGAGTTAGAGGCATTTAAAATCTAGACAAAATATTTTCTTCCACAGAAACTTGGTGTGACAAAGTATGGTATGACAAAAGAAAGATTGGGAATTTTTAACTTTTGTTAAAAACTTTAGAAAGCAGACTAAATTGTCTGTAATTTGATGTGTTAAGTGTAGTCGTAGTTTAAAAATTAATTGAGTTAGAGACATTTCAAATCTAGACAAAATATTTTCTTCCACAGAAATTTGGTGTGACAAAGTATGGTATGACAGGAGAAAAGTTTGGAATTTTTAACTTTTGTTAAAAACTTTAGAAAGCAGACTAAATTGTCTGTAATTTGATGTGTTAAGTGTAATCGTAGTTTAATTGAGTTAGAAGCATTTCAAATCGAAACAAAATATTTTCTTCCACAGAAACTTGGTGCGACAAAGTATGGTATGACAAGAGAACCGTTGGAAATTTTTAAAGTTTGTTAAAGGCTTTTGGAAGTAGATGAAATTGTCTGTGATTTGATATGCCAAGAAGTGTGGTTGTAGTTTTAAAATTGATTGAGTTAGACAAGCTTGAAATCGCGACAAAATATTTTCCTGTTTAACGCGATTTATAATCGCTAATTTCAGGCTTAATTTTCATCGAAATAGAAAAAGATTATTATTTATTTGTTTTATACAAAATTTCGCATCTTTTGATGTATGATATGTTAATATACACGACATGTCGAAATTCGCGATTTTAAAGAAGGGGGCTTTAAAAAAAATCGCGATTTTCGACACCTCTCCGATTTTTGCATATTGTATATCAAAACACGCAGAATTTACACAGATTACGCCAATATAAATCATTATGCGATTTAGTTTACACTAAGTCAGAAAATCTTAAAAAACTACACAATGTTCAACTACCGAAAAACACCTTGTTATATTAATTTGGTATCACAAAATATGGTATGGCATGAGAACAGCTAGGAATTTTTAAATTTTGTAAAAGCCTTTTGAAAGTAGACTAAATTGTCTGTAATTTGATGTGTTAAGTGTAGTCGTAGTTTAAAAATTAATTGAGTTAGAGGCATTTCAAATCTAGACAAAATATTTTCTTCCACAGAAACTTGGTGCGACAAAGTATGGTATGACAAGAGAACCGTTGGAAATTTTTAAAGTTTGTTAAAGGCTTTTGGAAGTAGATGAAATTGTCTGTGATTTGATATGCCAAGTGTAGTTGTAGTTTTAAAATTGATTGAGTTAGACAAGCTTGAAATCGCGACAAAATATTTTCCTGTTTAACGCGATTTATAATCGCTAATTTCAGGCTTAACTTTCATCGAAATAGAAAAATATTATTATTTATTTGCTTTATACAAAATTTCGCATCTTTTGATGTATGATATGTCAATATACACGACATGTCGAAATTCGCGATTTTAAAGAAGGGGGCTTTAAAAAAAATCGCAATTTTCGACACATTTCCGATTTTTGCATATTGTATATCAAAACACGCAGAATTTTACACAGATTACGCCAATATAAATCATTATGCGATTTAGTTTACACTAAGTCAGAAAATCTTAAAAAACTACACAATGTTCAACTACCGAAAAACACCTTGTTATATTAATTTGGTATCACAAAATATGGTATGGCATGAGAACAGCTAGGAATTTTTAAATTTTGTAAAAGCCTTTTGAAAGTAGACTAAATTGTCTGTAATTTGATAGGTTAAGTGTAGTCGTAGTTTAAAAATTAATTGAGTTAGAGGCATTTGAAATCTAGACAAAATATTTTCTTCCACAGAAACTTGGTGTGACAAAGTATGGTATGACAGGAGAAAAGTTTGGAATTTTTAACTTTTGTTAAAAACTTTAGAAAGCAGACTAAATTGTCTGTAATTTGATGTGTTAAGTGTAGTCGTAGTTTAAAAATTAATTGAGTTAGAGGCATTTCAAATCTAGACAAAATATTTTCTTCCACAGAAACTTGCTGCGACAAAGTATAGTATGACAAGAGAAAGGTTGGGAATTTTTAACTTTTGTTAAAAAGTTTAGAAAGTATACTAAATTGTCTGTAACTTGATGTGTTAATTGTAATCGTAGTTTAAAAATTAATTGAGTTAGAAGCATTTAAAATCGAAACAAAATATTTTCTTCCACAGAAACTTGGTGCGACAAAGTATGGTATGACAAGAGAACCGTTAGGAATTTTTAAATTTTGTTAAAGGCTTTTGGAAGTAGATGAATTTGTCTGTGATTTGATATGCCAAGTGTAGTTGTAGTTTTAAAATTGATTGAGTTAGACAAGCTTGAAATCGCGACAAAATATTTTCCTGTTTAACGCGATTTATAATCGCTAATTTCAGGCTTAATTTTCATCGAAATAGAAAAAGATTATTATTTATTTGTTTTATACAAAATTTCGCATCTTTTGATGTATGATATGTCAATATACACGACTTGTCGAAATTCGCGATTTTAAAGAAGGGTACACCTATATGTATGTTATGCTTTTAAAAAAATCGCGATTCTCGACACCTCTCCAATTTTTGCATATTACATATCAAAACACGCAGAATCTAACACAGATTACGAAAATATAAATCATTCTGCAACTTAGTTTAAAATAAGTCAGCAAATCTTAAAAAACTAAACAATTATCAACCGTCTGAAACACCTTGTTACATTTCCTACGATATCGTGAAAACGAATAAAAGTAGCGGAATGAGATTTAGATTTTCAGAAAGCTTAGAAAACGCTTAAAATTTCGATGTATAATTCATTAATATTGTTTCAAATAATGCGGCTAGGCAGACCGTTTAAAACCGACATCGAAATTTAGAAAATTTGTATATAACACGCAATAACTTTCAAACCCTCGATTGCATTGAAACTTTTCAATATTTTTAAATTGATTCATATGTGATGCAAAGTTTGAATAAAATCCTTTCGAAAAATTTGCCGAAAATAATTTGTCTATTTGATTCCAACTTGATTTTATCCGGCCCCCCTAACAATTTTCAAATCTTACCTTATCTTATATTCTATTCTAATGTTAGTATTTTCATGTTTTAGTCTATTTTAATGTTAGTATTCATATTATTGACAAGATAATCAATATTTGTTAACAAATTTGTAAACAAACGGAACAGAGACTGAATATATAAATATATTCAGCCTTTCCGGAGCTCTATAACAATTACTGAGTCTTTTTAGATTACTGAGTCTTATAGGATCACTTTGTTGTCCGTCTGTCTGTCTGTCTGTCTGTCTGTCTATCTGTCTGTCTGTCTGTCTGTCTGTCTGTCTGTCCGTCTATCCGTCCGTCTGTCTGTCTGTGAAGACCATTTTTCTCAGGAACGCGTAGAGGTAACAAGTTGAAATTTGTATCAAATACTCGGGTCTGCGGTCTCTTTCAGCTGGGAAAAAATCAAACTTGTAAGTCAATGCGATCAAAAGATATGACCGTTTATGTCGCATATTTTGCGATTTCACAAGGGAATCAAAACCTATAGGGTACTTCCCGTTGACCTAGAATCATGATATTTGGCAAGAAGCGGTGTCTTACAGCACATGTAAAGGGAAAAATCTGAAAACCGTAAATATGAAGTTTAATTACAAGAAAAATGCGAATTTACTATTAGAAACTTATGAAAATACACTAATGTGTTGCGTGGTATTGTCAGGCACCAGAAGCATATGGGTTGCATACAGTTATGTCCTCCACAAAAAAAAGATACCTTACTTACAAGTTTGTACGGAATCCTCGGTGCGCGAGTCACAACTCGCACTTGGCCGGTTTTTTACTACCAAAGGCTGAATATATTTATATATTCAGGCTGTGTTTCGTTTGTTTTAAGTTTGTATGATTATCTATAACGTAGGATGGTTTCACCAATTCAATATTTGTTAATCATAGCTGACCTGAATCAATTTGAGTGATAAAAATCCACGCGAGCCAAGCCGCGGGCTATAGCTATAATTTTAATAAAATACACTCAACATTATATTTTTGTCCAGTTTTTGCAATAAATTGTTGAATTAAACGCGAGGAAAAGTTGTGCAAAAATAGTTTCTGCAAACGTTTTGCACACGGCTAGTGCGTCGTGTGGAGGAAACGGCAGTCGTGCGATAAAATGAATCGCGGAAAAGTCAGAAAATCGCGTTCGCAAATAAGAGCAAAATACCTGAGAATTTGTTGGGTTCGCGAAGTACAATGCACAAAAGGAGAGAATTTAAATAAAAAAAAATCCAAAATCAAAGTTTCCAGTCTCTCAAAAATTGAATCGTTTTATAGAAGGTTTGAGCGGTTTATCCTCGCTGCAAACTGCAAGTATCGTAGGGGAATTGTGCTTAAGATGACATACACAGGTAAGATGACACAGTGCTTACATCTGTTAAACTATACGTGTCACAAGTACGTAGATCGGCTCACATACAGTGCCACCACTTAAAACTTTAGTGACCCCCCGCTTGCGTTGGTTGGATGTGGTGTGCAATGTTTTGATTTTGTCACCCAAAAATATTTTTGTAATGAAAGTGTTCCTGCCCATAAATTTGTATCAGGTACTTTTTTCGTTGTATTGACTACTTTGTTATGAAATGCGATTAATATGGGCTAGGAATATCGAGGAAAAATTTAAGTAACCTCAAAGCTTTAAGTCAAAAAAGGCGGCAAATATTATTTACCTCGTAGGGTAAGATGACATAGCAACCGTCGGCTTAAGTTGACATCGTATGTCAACTTATCCTGAAGTCCTCGACGTGTAAGAATACCTTAAAATCCTGTTCTATCGACTCGCCAGAGCATTAGATATCCAAAATCGCCAGAGCATTAGAACTCGAAAGCAAGTGAAGCGAGCTATCCTTCGGGATGACTTCGATGATGTATACCTTTATTGCAACGAATTATATAGCAAATCGAAGCTAGGAGAGCATTGGGTATGTTGCCAGTTATGTGAGCGATGGTGCAAGCGAGAACTAAGCTATTCAAATGTGAATTGTGCACCGATAATTAGGTATCTCAACTTAGACAGATGTGTGTCAACTTACCCACTTGGGCATGATTGATGTTTTTGTTATTTAATTTCAATTCTGTATTTTTTTCGGCGTCAAGATAATTTTGTGTGCTTCGTAAATAAACGATTATTCGATTATTTTTACAAATAAAAAATATGTTAATATATTATAAGGTTATTATAATATGTACACCAATTTTCAAATTAATAAGTTGAATAGTCTGCGCGAAAAAAATTATTGAAAATCTGTCTTTTTAAAGCCTTCTAACTGTATGTAAGGCCTTAATGTGTATTGGCTTCCAAACAAAAAGTATGTCATCTTAAGCACAATTCCCCTACACAGTTTTAATCAGCATTCGATTTAGAATGATTTAGAAACAGATTCAGTCAATTTGGATTGTTTTGGAAATAGTTTGGGGCAAAAATCCGAAATTACGGTATTTCGCGCGTTTTTATAATCGTTATTTCATGCTTACGTTTCACCGAAACAGAAAAAGGTTACTAGTTGTTCGTTCTACACAAAATTTCGCGTATTTTGATGCATTACACGTCAATATCCCTGACATGTCAAACTTCGCGAATTCGAAGAAGAAAAAAATCGCGATTTTCGACACCTCTCCGATTTTTGCATATCATATATCAAAACACGCAGAATTTTACACAGATTACGCCTATATAAATCATTATGCGATTAAGTTTACCATAAGTCAGGAAATCAGTTATGACAGCGTGAAATCAGTCGGAAATGCGAGTTGATGTACAGCGAAAAAATATATAGAACTTGTTTATTTGTAACTTTAGAGCGAAATAAACTGGAAAACCGTTTTTAGATTTCGATTTCCTTCGGGTAACAAAAAAAAAAATCATAAAAAAATTTTACAAAAAATTTTTCAACAGAAATTTTCCATCATTTCGTTCGAAAAAAATGTGCTTTTTAGGTTTTTTTCGATTTTATCGAGAACCGTAAAAAGCAGCGATATCATTTTCGGCACACAGAAACTACACGACAAGACGAACAAGTCGATGTGTAAATTGTCTGCGAAGATTCAATAATTCGTAAAGAAATTTCAAACTGAAATTTACCCGATTCTGAATTTTCTAAGTAGATGTCTTAGAAACGGTTGCAGATAATCAAAAATGGATTGCGGCATCGTTTTTAGAAGGTCATTTTCTTATTGATACACTAAGATTGTCCGCGGGTAATTCACGACTTTTCGAGATCTCTACACCAGCGCCGAAAATTCTTAAAAATTTCTTCAATTCTTGCAGGCGATAGTGAACGGAAAGTACTAGCGAAATATAATGTGCATATCTGTAATCAGCAGCAAAAATGCTTTCAGAAACGTTTTTAAATTTTGCTGTAACTTAAAAAATAACGATTTTGACAAAATCGATTTTCTCGCATTTCGTCGTTTCCGCGGTCTAGACTCCCCGGTCGATGGTATTTCTTAACTGAAAGCTTTCTAGGGAATATTATATACGTCTTCAGACTAATTTTGGGACGCTGAATCGATTGCTGAAGACTAGTAGTCTCTGTGGTGAGCCGTTCATAAGTTATGACAGCGTGAAATCAGTCGGAAATGCGAGTTGATGTACAGCGAAAAAATATATAAAACTTGCTTATTTGTAACTTTAGAGGGAAATAAACTGAAAATCCGTTTAAATCACTTCCATTTCCTTCGGATAATCAAAAAAAATCACGAAAAAATTTTCCAAAAAATTTTTCAACAAAAATTTTCCATCATTTCGTTCGAAAAATATGTGATTTTTCGTTTTTTTTCGATTTTCTCGAGAACCGTAAAGAGCAGCGATATCATTTTCGGCACACAGAAACTACACGACAAGACGAACAAGTCGATGTGTAAATTGTCTGCGAAGATTCAATAAATCGTCGTGAAATTTCAAACTGAAATTTACCCGATTCTCGATTTGCTAAATAGATGTCTGAGAAACGGTTGCAGATAATCGAAAACGAATTGCGGCATCGTTTTCAGAAGGTCATTTTCCTGTTAATAGACTAAGATTGTCTGCGCGATATTCACGACTTTTCGAGATCTCTACTCGAGCGCGAAATTTCTTAAAAATTTCTTCAATTCTTGCAGGCGATTGTGAACGGAAAGAGCTAGCGAGATATAATTTGCGTATCTATAATCAGCAGCAAAAATGCTTTCAGAAACGTTTTTAAATTTTGCTGTAACTCAACAAATAGCGATTATGACAAAATCGATTTTCTGGCATTTCGTCGTTTCCGTGGTCAAGACTCCCCGTGTCGATGGTATTTCTTAACTGAAAGCTTCCTAGGGAATATTATATATGTTTTCAGACTAATTTTGGGTCGCTGAATCGATTGGTGTAGACTAGAAGTCTCTGTGTTGACTCGTTAAAAGTTATGACAGCGTGAAATCAGTCGACAATGCGAGATGATATACAGCGAAAAAATATATAAAACTTGTTTATTTGTAACTTTAGAACGATATAAACTGGAAAATCGTTTTCAGCACTTCGATTTCCTTGGGATAACAAAAAAAAATCACGAAAAACATTTCTAAAAAAATTTGAAAAAAATAAATTTCATCATTTCGTTCGAAAAATATTGTGCTTTTTCGGTTTTTTTCGATTTTCTCGAGAACCGTAAAAAGCATCGAAACCATTTTCGACACACAGAAACTACACGACAAGACGAACAAGTCGATGTGTAAATTGTCTGCGAAGATTCAATAATTCGTAAAGAAATTTCAAACTGAAATTTACCCGATTCTAATTTTGCTAAGTAGATGTCTCAGAAATAGTTGCAGATAATCAAAAACGGATTGCGGCATCGTTTTCAGAAGGTCATTTTCCTATTAATACACTAAGATTGTCCGCAGGTAATTCACGACTTTCCGAGATCTTTACACCAGCGCCAAAATTTCTTAAAAATTTCTTAAATTCTTGCAGGCGCTAGTGAACGGAAAGGACTAGCCAAATATAATTTGCATATCTGTAATCAGCAGCAAAAATTCTTTCAGAAACGTTTTTAAATTTTGCTGTAACTCAAAAAATAACGATTTTGACTAAATCGATTTTGTCGCATTTCGTCGTTTCCACGGTCTAGACTCCCCATGACGATGGTATTTCTTAACTGAAAGCTTCCTAGGGAATGTTATATACGTTCTCAGACTAATTTTGGGGCGCTGAATCGATTGGTGAAGACTAGAAGTCTCTGTGGTGAGTCGTTCAAAAGTTATGACAGCGTGAAATCAGTCGGAAATGCGAAATGGTGTACAGCGAACAAATATAAAAAACTTGTTTATTTGTAACTTTAGAGTGAAATAAACTGGAAAATCATCCATTTCCTTCGGGTAACCAATTTATTGGAAAGGCAATCCATAAGCCTTTCCAATAAACCATCTCGCATTTCCCACTGATTTCACGCCGTCGTCACTTTTGAACGGCTCACCACAGACACTTCTAGTCTTCACCAATCAATCTTGAAACAATCCCTACTTGAAACAAAGCTCTCGATTGCATTCAAACTTATCAATATTTTAACTTGATTCATAAGTAGTAAGTGCGCAAAGTTTGAATAAAATCTATACGCTAAAAATAATTTAATCGCCAATTAAATCTAAGAATCTGCATTTCTGCAATTAACAAATTTATTTGTTTATTTCTCCGTTTTCATTGAGACTAATTGTTATCAATTAGTTTATTGATTTGTTTTGTCTGCGAAAGCCTTTTGTCATCGTTAAGCCAACGCCAACATTTGTCATCGGGAAATTATTAAATCTGCTTTTTCCTTCGTAACTTATTTTCAGGTTTTGAGACGAACGCACTTTACGATTACTTACATAATCTTACGTTGCGGATTATAACAGAGCAAGCAGTAGAATGGCAAACCACGGTATTTCTATTATTCGTAGACTTTCGAAAAGCTTTTGATGCTATTAAATGGGAAAGCATTTGGGCGGCTTTAGACCGGAGAGGCGTCCCACCCAAAATAGTAAACATCATAAAAGCATCGTATGCGGACTACTCTTGCAACGTGGTACACGAAGGGAATCTCTCAGAAGCGGTCAAAGTGTCTGCTGGTGTCCGACAGGGCTGCTTGTTGTTCCCGCTTTTATTCCTAATAGTACTAGACGAGGTCATGACGAGTGTTACAATACAGCCTCGAGGAATACGCTGGGGAGTATCAAGCAGGCTAGAAGATCTCGACTACGCCGATGATATCTGCCTCATGTCCCATACACTCACCGACATGATGGACAAAACAGCTAAGCTACAACAAGAAGCTGAAGAGATAGGCCTGCACATAAACACCAAAAAAAACAGAGGATATGCGGATTGGCGCTACCACTAGCAGGGACATACAAGTAAACGGCGTAACAGTAAAAAGATGCGAACAGTTCTGCTACTTGGGCAGCATCATAGCAGTGGATGGAGGGGCCGACCTAGACATCGCCAGAAGAATCAACAAAGCGAAGGGAGCGTTCGCTCAACTGAATAACGTTTGGAGCTCTTCAATACTTTCCCGTAAAATGAAATTCAAACTATATAATAGTAATGTCAAATCCATCCTGTTCTACGGCAGTGAGACGTGGAAAGTAACTAAAAGCAGCACAAACAAACTGGTGTTTGAGACGGATCCTTAGAATCCGATGGCGTGAAGTGATATCGAACCACGATCTGCTTCGTTCTACAAACCAACTTCCAGCAGACGTTGAAACAAAGAGAAGAAAGTGGAACTGGATTGGACACACCCTACGGCGCAATCCACAAAACATTGCAAAACAAGCATTGGACTGGCATCCCCAAGGCAGTAAGCGAAAGAGAGGAAGGCCAACAACAACATGGCGACGCACAATTGAAGCCGAAATCACCTCCACCGGCAAATCGTGGAAGGAGTTGAAGGTCGTGGCTCGAGATAGAGTCAGATGGCGACAATTGGTAGAAGCCCTATGCCCCACTGGGGGAAACAGGAACTAAGAGGGACATAATCTTACTATTGCCAAATATTTCGCACAAAGTTGCAACAATTGTTTAAATTTAGACAAGACTAAATTACATTAGACAAAATTAGACAAGACTAGGCAAAGTTACACAAAGCTAGATATAGCTAGAAAATGTTGGGGAAGTTTAGACTAGACAAGACTAGACTAAACGCCGAAACAGGCAAAGGCTATAACATGGCAAAAATTAATCGACAAATTGAATAGGACCCCTGGGGGAAAACATATCAAATAGTTATCTGAAAGCTAAGGACACGCGCTGTATGGACGAAAAAAGATACTCTCCAGGCGGTAGCAAAGTTGTTTCCTGAACGACCGGAGCCTCGTCCCCGCGCAGATAGGAAATCGAAATCCTTTTACTCTGGACGAATTGAGTGCGGCTGTAACAAAATTGCGAATGGGAAAGGCAGCTGGCCCAGATGGTATTCCGGCCGAAGTAACCCGTCTGGTGGTAGCAGTGGTTCCTGAAATGGTCCGTCTGGTGGCTGTGTGTTTCCGGAAAAGTGGAAGGTGACCATATTAGTACTAACACCGAAGCAAGGCACGAACGAAGACAAGACTAGGCAAAGTTACACAAAGCTATATATAACTAGAAAATGTTGGGGAAGGTAGAAGGTTGTGCCCCGCAAGGCACGAACGAAGACGGAATATGCCTGCTATGCACTATGGGGAAGCTATATCAAACACCTCGTCAGAGCTAGCCTACACGAAGAAATTGAGGAAATGGTGGAAGAGGTTTCAGACAGAGACGCTCAACTACTGGTGCTATGGAAGAGGTAATAAATTTTGCAGGGTTAGCAAATAGCGGATCATGGAGAAGTAGAGATCTATGTGCTGTCACGACTATAGACGTGGAGAATGCTTTTAAAACGGCTTCGTGGTGCAAAATAGTGGAAGCTCTAAAGAAGAAAGAAATCTCAACAGAAATCGCTTAATAATCGAAGACGATAGAGCTGTCAAGGTGACCTGTGGGGTTCCGCAGGGCTCGGTTTTAGGGCCCGCCTTATGGAACTCTGTGACGCGATCCTGGAACTGGAGTTGCCTGTCGACGCCCGGACAGTGGCCTTTGCTGATGACTTGGCTCTTCTGACAATGGGACACAAGTAGAACGACTGAATAAGTCTAACAAACCAATCAAGATCATGCATTGGATGTCATTTCATGATGCATTGGATTCAGTAAAGATCTAGCCAAGATCATACATTGGATGGGCAACATGGAACTAAAGATGGAATCTGAGCTCTTGATAGGGGGCAGGAGGTCAGAGGCAATGCAGTTTCAGCTGGGTGGGACAATCATTAAGCCAGAGAAGAGCATTAAATGCTTAGGGGTAGTAATCGACTAAGGGGTGAGCTTCACGCCTTACATGCATGATGTGTCGGCCAAAGCTGAAAGGACGGCCGCGATGCTGGGGAAGCCCATGCCGAACGTTGGTGGAGCTCTCAGCCTGATCAGGCGTTTACTGTCCTCGGTGGTCACCTCAATCATGCTGTACGGAGCGAAACAGGTCAAAAATAGAACAGTCTTGATAAGGGCACAGAGGAGGGTAGTCTCAGCATACCGGACAGTCTCGGCAGAAGCTGTACAAATCGCTGGATCTCCGCCAATAACACACCTTGCCGAAGAAAGGATGAATCGCAGAAAATGGCAAGGCCTTTACAAGGAAGAACTGTGTCAGAGTACCATGGCGAGTTGGCAAAATGCCTGGCAGTGGGCAAAAAACGGTGCGTGGACGCGGATGTGCGAATCTGGGTGTTGACGCGTTTCACTGGGTGAACGTAAGCACGGAAACGTTATGACCCAGGCGCTAATGGGACATGGGTGCTTTAGTGCCTTTTTGCACAGAATAGGCTGAAGCCGAAGCGTTGAGTGCTGGTACTGTGGCGAAAGAGATGACGCGTTTCACCCGATATTTTACTACGAAAGATGGGACAAGCTGTGACTAGGGAACGTAATCACGGAAACGTTATGACCCAGGCGCTAATGGGACATGGGTGCTTTAGTGCCTTTTTGCACAGAATAGGCAGAAGCCGAAGCGATGAGTGCTGGTACTGTGGCGAAAGAGATGACGCGTTTCACCCGATATTTTACTACGAAAGATGGGACAAGCTGAGACTAGGGAACAAAGGAAACCGGTGTATGGCCGGACAAGGAGAACATGACCGAAACGATGCTAGAAAGCAAAGAAAAATGGGACGCAACCGCGGAGATGCATAAAGAGAGCCAAGGAAGTAGATAAGAGGCGACTTGAAGCAGGGTTCGAACGAGTTTTTGCTCAAAACGTGTTTGCGTTTTTTGCAAACTTAAAAAAAACGGAACACAGCCTGAATATATAAATATATTCAGCCTTTCCGGAGCTCTATAACAATTTTAAATTGTTATAGAGCTCCGGAAAGCCCGAATATATTTATATATCAGGCTGTGTTAAATATATTTAGCCTTTCCGGAGCTCTATAACAATTTAAAATTGTTATAGAGCTCCGGAAAGGCTGAATATATTTAACACAGCCTGAATATATAAATATATTCAGCCTTCCCGGAGCTCTATAACAATTTAAAATTGTTATAGAGCTCCGGAAAGGCTGAATATATTTATATATTCATGCTGTGTTAAATACATTCAGCTTTTCCGGAGCTCTATAACAATTTTAAATTGTTATAGAGCTCCGGGAAGGCTGAATATATTTATATATTCCGGCTGTGTTAAATATATTCAGCCTTTCCGGAGCTCTATAACAATTTTAAATTGTTATAGAGCTCCGGAAAGGCTGAATATATTTATATATTCCGGCTGTGTTCCGTTTGTTTCAAGTTTGTAGAAATATTATCTATAACGTAGGATGGTTTCACCAATTCTATCTTATCAAACACGTTGGATTAATAGCAGAAAATTTGACAGAAATCGCAGAAAGTTTTACAAATTTTTACAATTTTTTTCGGAAATTTACACAATTTTTAACTTTTAAGAATTTTCATTTTGAAATTATTCCAACTTCTAGCGGAATATAGCTTAAATATATAAATGTATTCAACCTTTCTGTAGCTCTATAATATTATTAAGTCCTTTTGAGACTACAAAACAAATCTCATGTTGAAACAACTATTTCCTTTGCTAATACCACGCAAGATATTGAATGATACAACCGACATTTGTATGCTACTAACTAGCCCCCAGTCCACTTTCGTGGCACTAAACAAAAACTAGATAAATAACATTGTGACAACGACAATACTACGGATTTTTGTTTTACTATTATTTACGGATTGTACGTCCAATGCGTGCGAAATCCATACCACAAGCCGCAGATTGATTGGAAAAACGGGTTTTTATGAATGGATCGTTTTTTGCGCCTTTTTTTCTTAACTGTAATCCATCAATTAACACCCACGCAATCACACAATTATATCCAGAACTCTAATTGTTTTAGAGATTCCAAACAATAATTCGTCCACAATATAATCTGGATAAACTAATTAATCTCGTAGTTTGTGGATTAAATCAGTCTAGTCTTGTGGAGCGATTAGTCTTGTCGAATTCACAGTGAAAGTCAATTTGCGAAAGAGAATGTTCCCTGTCTGGTTAAATTGCGAATTTGTTAAATAAATAACGAGGACGTGCGATGCACGTCGTTACCACACTTGCTAATTAATATAATTACAGGCCGTTTATTGATTTATGATACCCTTAAACGCGAAATGATCGAATAAATTGATGTTTTCATCGGTCCTGTCCGCTTTCCAATTTAATTGCTCGTGCCAAATCATTCACAAATTTATCTGATTCGAATCTTTGTCTAAATTTAATCTAGATCTATATTTATCTAGAATAGTCATTAAGTTTATGAATTCTAATCTTGTCTGTGAGTCTTATTAACATGCAAACGGGTAATAATTGATGAATTCGAATTTTTGCAAGAGTTTGCAAAAGCAAGGGCGTATGTGTAAGGAAGAGGACACGAATTTTGCACGAGTTTAGCACTTTTCGCCGTGAACGAATTTAAGCCGTTGCCGTCGACGTTGCTTATTGCGAATTCCCGGTAATTCAACTTGATATTTCAACTTATCTGTGCAAAAAGCGGTCGCTACCTAGAACCTCTGTCTAAGAGTCGTCCACAATTAGCTTAAATTAGGTCCGACTGAAACAATCATTTCCATGCGACAAACAAATATGTCTAGGATTCGCAAATTATTTTTTTTTCGCAAATTATTTTTTTCGCAAATTATTTTTTTGCACATTATTTTTTGCAAATCATATTCCGCAAACTATTTTTTGCGAATTATTTTTTATCTACTCACACCAAAATGAACACATTTTTGTACGTATTGTATTTTTATAATCGTATGTAAAAGTATCCAAATCGTGCGTGAAAGTCCAATGTAAATCATATGGAGTTTCACAAAAATATAGACGTGGTGAAAATAAATTTTGTGATAATGGGGCTTTTGTACATGAGTTGTGGAAATGCACAAAAGCCCTTCTTCACACATTAGTATCATAAACAACTATTTACGAATTATTTTTTGTGCGAATTATTTGTTTACCAATTATTTTTTAACGAATTATTTTTTTGCAAATATTTTTCTTGCGAATTATTTTTTTTACAAATTATTTTTTTTATGAATTATTATTTGTGCGAATTATTTTTTTACGAATTATTTTGTTTGCGAATTTTTTTTTTGCAATCAATGGTTTGCGATTTATTTTTTGTGCGAATTGTTTTTTTTTACGAATTATATTTTTGCGAAATATTTTGTTACGATTGCATGAGTTGCGAAATATGCACTAAAGCCCTTCTTCACACACTTGTATCATAAACTACTAGTCAAGAATTATTTTTTGTGCGAATTATTTATTTACCAATTATTTTTTTACGAAGTATTATTTTTGCAAATAATTTTTTTGCGAATTTTTTTTTCCAAATTGTTTTTTACCAATTGTTTTTTTGCAAATTATTTTTTTTCGAATTACTTTTTTACAAATTATATTTTACCAATTATTTTTTTAGCATATTATTTTTTTGCGATTTATTTTTTTTACAAATTATTTTTCGTGCGAATTATTTTTTTTATGAAGTATTATTTATGCGAATTATTTTTTTTTACGAAATATTTTGTTTGCGAATTATTTTTTTGCAAATTATTTTTTTGCGATTTATTTTTTTTACAAATTATTTTTCGTGCGAATTATTTTTTTTATGAATTATTATTTAAGAGAATTATTATTTTTTGCGTAATATTTTGTTTGCGAATTATTTTTTTGCAAATTATTTTTTGTGCGAATTGTTTTTTTTACAAATTATATTTTTGCGAAATATTTTTTTAAGAATGCATGAGTTGCATGAGTGTGAAAAATGCACAAAAGCCCTTTTTCACACACTTGTATCATACATAGACTACTATTTACGATTTATTTTTTGTGCGAATTATTTGTTAGCAATTATTTTTTTACGAAGTAATATTTTTGCAAATAATTTTTTGCGAATTATTTTTTTACGAATTATTTTTTACCAATTGTTTTTTTGCAAATTATTTTTTTACAATTTTTTTTATGCGAATTATTTTTTTATGAATTATTATTTATGCGAATAATTTTTTTACAAATTATTTTTTGTGCGAATTGTTTTTTTTTTTACGAATTATATTTTTGCGAAATATTTTTTTACGAATGCATTAGTTGCGAAAAATTCACAAAAGCCCTTCTTCACACACTTGCATCATAAACTACTATTTACGAATTATTTTTTGTGCGAATTATTTTTTACAAAGTATTATTTTTGCAAATATTTTTTTTGCGAATTATTTTTTTGTTTATTTTTTTAACAATTTTTTTTTACAAATTATTTTTTTGCAAATTATTTTTTTACAAATTATTTGTTTACCAATTGTTTTTTTTGCAAATTATTTTTTTGCGAATTATTTTTTTTACAAATTACTTTTTCTGCGAATTATTTTTTTATGAATTATTATTTATGCGAATTATTTTTTTTAACGAATTATTATCTTTGCGAATTATTTTTTTGCAAATTATTTTTTGTGCGAATTGTTTTTTCTTTAAGAATCATTTTTTGCGAAATATTTTTTACGAATACATAAGTTGCGAAAAATGCACAAAAGCCCTTCTTCACACACTTGTATCATAAACTACTACTTAAGAATTATTTTTTGTGCGAATTATATTTTACCAATTATTTTTTTACTAATTATTTTTTTTGCAAATAATTTTTTTGAGAATTTTTTTATTATCAATTATTTTTTTACTAATTATTTTTTTACCAATTACTTACTTTTTTTGCAAATTATTTTTTTTCCAAATTATTTTTTGTGCGAATGGTTTTTTTTACGATTTATTTTTTTGCGAAATATTTTTTTACGAAATATTTTTTTACGAATGCATGAGTTGCGAAAAATGCACAAAAACCCTTCCTCACACACTTGTATCATAAACTACTATTTACGAGTTATTTTTTGCAAATTATTTATTTTCGAATAATTTTTTTTGCGAATAATTTTTTTGCGAATAATTTTTTTTGTGAATTTCTTTCTAATTTTCGTGAAGAATGCGACAGACAAGACAAGTATTTTGCATTTGAAGAGAACACTTCACGTCGACTCAGCGCTAAATATTTTAAAATTTGCTCTAAACAATTTATTAAATGGCGTGCGCTAATTTCGGTTTATTTACATGACCCATTTTTTTCGCTCCTCTCCCGCTTTTCGCACTCGGTGTGTGCAAAAATCCCAATTACTAAAATAGATGAATAGACAAACACAACATAATGCAAACTACTTTTCTGCACTCTTATCTTTAACCCAATTACTCTACAACTAATTTTTCTATCAAAACTTCATCATTCATTTATTCATTGATTTTTCATTTGTTTAAAAATTATTAACTTATTGACAGATCATTAATTTATTCATATATTATTCATTTTTTTACAGATAATTGATTTATTGACAGATCATTGATTTATTCATAGATCATTGATTTATTCATAGATCATTAATTTATTGACAGATCATTGATTTATTTATAGATTATTCATTTGTTTACAGATTATTGTTTTATTGACAGATCATTGATTTATTTATAGATTATTCATTTGTTTACAGTTAATTGATTTATTGACAGATCATTGATTTATTCATAGATCATTGATTTATTCATAGATCATTAATATATTGACAGATCATTGATTTATTTATAGATTATTCATTTGTTTACAGTTAATTGATTTATTGACAGATCATTGATTTATTCATAGATCATTGATTTATTCATAGATCATTAATATATTGACAGATCATTGATTTATTTATAGATTATTCATTTGTTTACAGATTATTGTTTCATTGACAGATCATTCATTTATTTATAGATTATTCATTTGTTTACAGATAATTGATTTATTGACAGATCATTGATTTATTCATAGATCATTGATTTATTCATAGATCATTAATTTATTGACAGATCATTGATTTCTTCATAGATTATTCATTTGTTTACTGATTATTGACTTATTGACAGATCATTAGTTTCTTCATATATTATTCATTTGTTACTGATTATTGATTTATTGACAGTTCATTGGTTTATTCATAGATCATTGATTTTTTTATAGATTATTCATTTGTCTACAGATTATTGCTTTATTGACAGATCATTGATTTATCATAGATCATTAATTTATTGACACATCATTTAGTTATTGACAGATCGTTGATTTATTTACAGATCATTCATATATTTATAGATTATCCATTTGTTCACTGATTATTGATTTATTGATAGATCATTGATATATTAATAGATTATTCATTTGTTTACTGATTATTGATTTATTGACAGATCATTGATTTATTCATAGATCATTGATTTATTTATAGATTATTCATTTGTTTACTGATTACTGATTTATTGACCGATCATTGATTTATTCATAGATCATTGATTTATTCATAGATTATCAATTTGTTTACTGATTATTGATTTATTTACAGATTATTGATTTATTCATATATTATCCATTTCTTTACTGATTATTGATTTATTGACAGATCATTGATTTATTCATAGACCAATTACTCTACAACTCATTTTTCTATCAAAACCTTATCATTCATTTATTCATTGATTTTTCAATTCTTTAAAAATTATTAACTTATTGACAGATCATTAATTTATTCATATATTATTCATTTGTTTACTAATTATTGATTTATTGACAGATCATTTATTTATTCATAGATCATTGATTTATTCATAGATCATTGATTTATTCAAAGATCATTAATTTATTAACAGATCATTGATTTATTAATAGATTATTCAATTGTTTACAGATTATTGATTTATTCATAGATCATTGACTTATTCATAGATCATTGATTTATTCATAGATCATTGATTTATTCATAGATCATTAATTTATTGACAGATGATTGATTTATTTATAGATTATTCATTTGTTTACAGATTATTGATTTATTCATAGATCATTGACTTATTCATAGATCATTGATTTATTCATAGATCATTGATTTATTCATAGATCATTAATTTATTTACAGATCATTGATTTATTAATAGATTATTCAATTGTTTACAGATAATTGATTTATTGACAGATCATTGATTTATTCATAGATCATTGATATATTCATAGATCATTAATTTATTGACAGATCATTGATTTATTTATAGATTATTCATTTGTTTACAGATTATTGTTTTATTGACAGATCATTGATTTATTCATAGATCATTGATTTATTCATAGATCATTAATTTATTGACAGATGATTGATTTATGACAGATCATAGATTTATTCATAGATCATTGATTTATTCATAGATTATTCATTTAATTAAAGATGATTTATTTATTGACAGATCATAGATTTATTCATAGATCATTGATTTATTCATAGATTATTCATTTAATTACAGATGATTTATTTATTGACAGATCATTGATTTATTCATAGATCATTGATTTATTCATAGATCATTAATTTATTGACAGATCATTGATTTATTTATAGATTATTCATTTGTTTACAGATTATTGTTTTATTGACAGATCATTGATTTATTTATAGATTATTCATTTGTTTACTGATTACTGATTTATTGACCGATCATTGATTTATTCATAGATCATTGATTTATTCATAGATTATCAATTTGTTTACTGATTATTGATTTATTTACAGATTATTGATTTATTCATATATTATCCATTTCTTTACTGATTATTGATTTATTGACAGATCATTGATTTATTCATAGACCAATTACTCTACAACTCATTTTTCTATCAAAACCTTATCATTCATTTATTCATTGATTTTTCAATTCTTTAAAAATTATTAACTTATTGACAGATCATTAATTTATTCATATATTATTCATTTGTTTACTAATTATTGATTTATTGACAGATCATTTATTTATTCATAGATCATTGATTTATTCATAGATCATTGATTTATTCAAAGATCATTAATTTATTAACAGATCATTGATTTATTAATAGATTATTCAATTGTTTACAGATTATTGATTTATTCATAGATCATTGACTTATTCATAGATCATTGATTTATTCATAGATCATTGATTTATTCATAGATCATTAATTTATTGACAGATGATTGATTTATTTATAGATTATTCATTTGTTTACAGATTATTGATTTATTCATAGATCATTGACTTATTCATAGATCATTGATTTATTCATAGATCATTGATTTATTCATAGATCATTAATTTATTTACAGATCATTGATTTATTAATAGATTATTCAATTGTTTACAGATAATTGATTTATTGACAGATCATTGATTTATTCATAGATCATTGATATATTCATAGATCATTAATTTATTGACAGATCATTGATTTATTTATAGATTATTCATTTGTTTACAGATTATTGTTTTATTGACAGATCATTGATTTATTCATAGATCATTGATTTATTCATAGATCATTAATTTATTGACAGATGATTGATTTATTGACAGATCATAGATTTATTCATAGATCATTGATTTATTCATAGATTATTCATTTAATTAAAGATGATTTATTTATTGACAGATCATAGATTTATTCATAGATCATTGATTTATTCATAGATTATTCATTTAATTACAGATGATTTATTTATTGACAGATCATTGATTTATTCATAGATCATTGATTTATTCATAGATCATTAATTTATTGACAGATCATTGATTTATTTATAGATTATTCATTTGTTTACAGATTATTGTTTTATTGACAGATCATTGATTTATTTATAGATTATTCATTTGTTTACAGATAATTGATTTATTGACAGATCATTGATTTATTCATAGAACATTAATTTATTGACAGATCATTGACTTATTTATAGATTATTCATTTGTTTACAGTTTATTGTTTTATTGACAGATCATTGATTCATTCATAGACCATTGATTTATTCATAGATTATCAATTTGTTTACTGAATATTGATTTATTCATAGATCATTGATTTATTCATAGTTCATTGATTTATTGATAGATCATTGATTTATTCATAAATTATTCATTTGTTTACTGATTATTGACTTTTGACAGATCATTAATTTCTTCATATATTATTCATTTGTTACTGATTATTGATTTATTGACAGTTCATTGGTTTATTCATAGATCATAATTTTTTTATAGATTATTCATTTGTCTACAGATTATTACTTTATTGACAGATCATTGATTTATTCATAGATCATTAATTTATTGACACATCATTTATTTATTGACAGATCATTGATTTATTTACAGATCATTCATATATTTATAGATCATCCATTTGTTTACTGATTATTGATTTATTCATAGATCATTGATTTATTTATAGATTATTCATTTGTTTACTGATTACTGATTTATTCATAGATCATTGATTTATTCATAGATCATTGATTTATTCATATATTATCAATTTGTTTACTGATTATTGATTTATTTACAGATTATTGATTTATTCATATAATATCCATTTCTTTACTGATTGTTGATTTATTGACAGATCATTGATTTATTCATAGATCATTGATTTATTCATAGATCATTGATTTATTCATAGATCATTGATTTATTCATAGATCATTGATTTATTCATAGATTATTAATTTTTTGACAGATCATTGATTTATTCTTAGATTATTGATTTGTTTACAGATTATTGATTTATTAAAAGATCATTGATTTATTCATAGATCATTGATTTATTCACAGATTTTTCATTTGTTTACAGATTATTGATTTATTAACAGTTCATTGGTTTATTCATAGATCATTGATTTATTTATAGATTATTCATTTGTCTACAGATTATTGATTTATTGACAGATCATTGATTTATTCATAGATCATTGATTTATTGACAGATCATTGATTTATTATAGATTATCCATTTGTTTACTGATTATGGATTTATTGACAAATCATTGATTTATTCATAGATTATTCATTTGTTTACTGATTATTGATTTATTTACAAATCATTGGTTTATTCATAGATCGTTGATTTATTTATAGATTATTCATTTGTCTATTGATTATTGATTTATTGACAGATCATTGATTTATTCATAGATTATTGATTTATTGACAGGTCATTAATTTATTTATAGATTCTTCATTTCTTTACAGATAATTGATTTATTGACATATCATTGATTTATTGACAGATCATTGATTTATTCATAGATAATTCATTTGTTAACAGATGATTGATTTACTGACAGGTCATCGATTTATTCATAGATCATTGATTTATTCATAGATTATTCATTTGTCTACAGATTATTGATTCATTGAGTGATCATTGATTTATTCATAGATAATTCATTTGTTTACAGATGATTTATTTATTGACAGATCATTGATTTATTCATAGATCATTGATTTATTCATAGATTATTCATTTTTTATACAGATTATTGATTTATTGACAGATCATTGGTTTATTCATAGATCATTGATTTTTTCATAGATTATTCATTTGTCTACAGATTATCGATTTATTGTGTGATCATTGATTTATTCATAGATCATTGATTTATTCATAGTTTATTCATTTGTTTACAGATTATTGATTTATTGACTGACCATTGCTTGATTCATAGATCATTGATTTATTCATATATTATTAATTTGTTAATAGATTTTAACTATCTATCTAGATAAATGCTATGTTACTATTTTTTCTTTTTCTTTTGTTTCAGATTAAGACTGCAAGTGGAGTTCTGCACAATGAGTTATTGAAGTGTGGAGGCTAAATGTAGATTTGATCGCGTAATGAGACTGTAATCTATGTACTAGTAATTGTATGCTAAATAGAGGAAAATGTATTTTGTTGGGGATATGAGTGTAGGTCCGTTAAGTGTGCGGGAATGTTCGAACTTGTCGTCGAATAGATAACAAGATTTTTCGAAAAGTTTGTGATTTTTTTTTGGAAATTTGTGTTTGAATTGAAATAAAAAAATATATTTGGTGTTAAAATTGAGAATTACAAGAAAGTTGTGTTCATATGAAAATTTTGAAAAGAAATTGATTCGAAACGGAGTTTTAATGATGTTTTAATTGTCAAGAACGAAATTCTTGATAGATCATTGATTGATTTATTGATCATTGATTGATTGATCATTGATTAATTGACCATTGATTGTTTGACCATTGATTGATTGAAAATCGCAGAAATTGTAAAAAGAAAAATTATATTGGAAAAATCAAAATTTTCTGGAAATTTTCCATAACGTGGAAAAGTGAATTATTCACTTAATCATTGAAAAATCTCTTGAAAACCGTTAACGATTCCCGACTTTTATTAAACACATTCTACTAAGTACATAATTACCCAGTGAGAAAACTTTTGGAAACGTCTCTGAAGAGTCTCCAAATGTTGAATAGCACCAATCTCGTCTACAACCAGTTTGAGACCGGCAACAGCATGAACGCCCGCATCCAGTACAGACTTTGCACCTTACTCGCCATCCTGCTCTTCTTCCTAGTTGGAATCGTCGTGTTCGTCCTCGTCTACAACGTCCAGGACGACACCAAGCACACTCAGCAGCCTCCAACCAAAATCATAAAAGGTAACAATTATCATATTATAGAAGCTTTCATTGAATATTAATAGATTAAACAGGTTGGTCTAAATTAGATAGACTCAAGCAGATTATAGTTCAATAGATAGACTAGACGGCCTAGACGCACTAGACGGACTAGGCGGATTCAACGGACTAGACTGACTAGACGCACTAGACAAAACTAGATAGACTAGACTAGACAGAGTAGACTAGACAGACTAGACTAGACAGATTAGACTAGACAGGCGAGATTAGACGGAGTAGACAGACTAGACGGAGTAGACAGACTAGACGGAGTAGACAGACTAGACTAGACAGACTAGACTAGACAAAGTAGACTACACAGACTAGACCAGACAGACTAGACCAGATAGACTAGACCAGACAGACTACACCAGACAGACTAGATCAGACAGTTTACAAAGACTAGACTAGACAGACTAAACTAGATAGACTAGACTAGACAGACTAAACTAGACAGACTATTCTAGACAGACTAGGCTAGACAGACAAGAATAGACAGGCTAGACTACATAGACTAGACAGACTAGACTACATAGACTAGGCCGACTAGACTACCCAAATTAGACTAGGCTAGACAGACTAAACCACACAGACTAGCTAGACAATTCTAGATAGACAAGACTAGACAGACAAAGAAGTCTAGATAGATAATACTATATATGTAGTGAATTTAATATAAATAGATGAAATATGTGGTTTGAAATTCTTGGGTGCAATGAGTGTACAGTACGCAGACAACGAGTTATTGTCGATTGATTTCTTTGATTCCTTTTGGCGTTTTCTCGTTTTCCAGTGGGCGAGAAATATGCGGCTTAGAAATATTTCTCTCGCTCCGCTCTGTCTGACTGCTATTTATTATCTGATCTTGCATTTCTCGCTATACATTCTTGTCTGGACTAGTCTAATCAAGTCTTGTCTAGTCTAATCTTATGTAATCCGATCTAGTACAAATATTATGTAGTTTGCAAATCAAATGGATCGATTGACAAAGAGCCTTCGCGCGGAAATGGGTCAAGTGGATTAAGCGGTGCGTGTTAAACGAATTATTAAGTCCCCCAATGACGGATTAATTATTGGTTTTCGGCTCGTGCGCGCCGAAAACACGGCTTTTCGCGAGAGATTTCGCGAACCGACCGCCGGGAAGGATACCAGTAATTGCGCCCCGCGTCGTTACGTAATCCCACATTAATTGCCGGCCGCCGATTACTAGGATCGGTTTGTAATCACCGCTGTAACGTTATATAGACAAGGCTAAAAATTAAAGATTTGACAAGATTATACAAGGTCTAATCTTATGACTACAATTTTATATATCTAATATTATCTAGATATAGTCGTATATCTAGTTTTGTCTGTGCAGTCGTGTCTGTCTAGTTTTGTCTGCCTTTGCTATTTTATTTGCCTTAAACTGAATTGCAATTATTTGCATTAAATTTTCGCGATCGCTTAATGTTCGTACGAAATTGAACTCTATATTTAGAGTAGTAGTAAGTCACAAATAGTTTTATCCGCTTGGCATACGATTAGTGTGTAAGCTATTTGGTCTGCTTGCCAAAATATTTCATTTACAATTCGTCTGATTGGATTTAATTAGTCTGGATACTACTCTCGCTTTGGTATTGCTTGTCCAGTCTTTGTCCAAGCTTCTGTTTCGTACATCTAGTCTTCCCTCGTAACAATTACATTCAAGGGTTAGGTTAGGTTAAGCTGTCGTATTGCTTGTCCAGCCTCTGCCTGAACTTCGGTTTCATACATCTAGTCTTATCGTTGTCTTCTCTCGAAATAATTACATTCGCGGGTTATGTTAGGTTAGGTTAGGCAATGGTATTGCTTGTCTAGTCTTTGTCTAAGCTTCAATTTCATACATCTAGTCTTATCGTTGTCTTCTCTCGTAACAATTACATTGGCGGGTTATGTTAGGTTAGGCTTTGGTATTGCTTGTCCAGTCTTTGTCTGAGCTTCGGTCTCATACATCTAGTCTTATCGTTCTCTTCTATCGCAACAATTACATTCGCGGGTTAGGTTAGATTAGACTTTGAAATTGCTTGTCCAGTCTTTGTCAGAGCTTCGGTTTCATACATCTCGTCTTATTGTTGTGTTCTCTCGTAACAATTACGTTCAAGGGTTAAAGGTCTAATTAGCGCGAATTTGCATAACAAGGCGAATTTAAGGAATGGTTGCCGAGTCCAGAACTACATGAGAACTAATTAAAGCACGAAGCGGGACTAGTAATAGCCGAGTTTTGTTTCGTTCTTTGTAAAGGTCGATTCACATATGCGCGACACTCAGCTACGCGACGTCGTGCGACATCGCTTATCAAATTATGATTGCATTGTTTTAAATGGGCACGTCAATAGGGAAAGATAGTTCTTTCTAGGCCCACCCCCTTATGGAGATTTACATGGGGCTGCTCCATCCATAAGATTCCCATTGAGCCCGATGGAACAAAACTGGTCCCTTATCAGTAGTTCTGAACGTGTCCCAGCGTGTATGTGTAGATGGCGCGTTAATTAGCGAGCGCGACGGACAGCGGGAAAATTCAAAATGAGGGATGGACATATTTCCAGATAGGGGTTGATTCAATTGAGGTTATGGGGGGGTTCGATTGACAAGACTAGACAGACAAGACTAGACGGACTAGACTAAACCGTTTTTAAACCATTTGATGAGAAAGATCTGGTGTCAGAACGGCTCTAGCATGTGCCCTAAGAGAGATACCACCCGACCGCCTCCCTCTCAATAGATGACGTCATCCACCGGGGCAGATATTGCTAAACTAATTATCTCGATTAGGTTAGGTTAGCATTAGGTTAGGTTACGGGGTGTTAGGAATGAAGCGCACTTCATTCCCAACCTCCCGTAACCTAACATAATGCTAACCTACCCTAATACTAACCCAACTAACCCAATGAGATTAAAGCTGAAGAGTAGAAGCTGTTTAAAGCTGATTGAAAGCTGTTTGAAGCTGATTGAAAGCTGTTTAAAGCTGATTGAAAACTGTTTAAAGCTGATTGAAAGCCGTGTAAAGCTGATTGAAAGCCGTGTAAAGCTGATTGAAAGCTGAATCGAAAGCTGAAAGCTGTTTAAAGATGTTTAAAGCTGATTGAAAGCTCTTTAAAGCTGATTGAGGTTACATAGACCTCACACCCTGTTTAGCGTGGGGCTACATAGACCTCACACAATGTTGAGCGTGGGGTCACATAGACCTCACGCCCTATTTAGCGTGGGGTCATATAGACCTCACACCCTGTTTAGCGTGGGGTTACATAGACCTCGCACCCCTGTTTAGCATGATGAAAAGTGGATGCAAGTAGATGAAAAGTGGATGCCAGAAAATTGAACTCTTTGGTATTTATATAAATGAAAAAAAGTTAATACTATCTGGGTCACAGACAAGTTTAAGAAATTTCGCTTACACATTTGAAATTATTCGGATAAATACCATAGGAAATATGTGGTCTGTATAGTCTTCTCCGTTTTTGTTCGACCTTGTTCGGTATTGTCCGATCTTGTCCAGTCTAAAACCAATAATCTCATTTGAATCAATTCGTAATATTTTTGCAATCAATTATGTATGCATACACGATTCTCCGCAACCCGCCCGCAACTCATTTTGAATTTTCCCCGCTTGTCTGTCTAATCTAGTCTGTCTAATCTAGTTCATCTATTCTTGCCTGGTGTTATCAGCACTAGACGTCCGGTCGCGCCTAATCGACAAGCCGGGCAGTAAATCAAAATAAAAACGAAAAACAATCCTAAGAAATTTACACTGGCATGATTACACTGACATACACAAACATCTGGTTACGCTTAACCGACTACTGATAAATCAAAATCTTATTATGTTTATTAAGTTAAACGAAAAAACAATTCAAAATATATTTTAGTTAAATTACACAATCCCTTAAATATTTTAGTTCAGTCTTATCTAGTTTCATGTATTTAGCCCGTCTGTCTAATCTCATGTATTTAGCCCCGTCTGTCTAGTCTTGTCTATCTAGCCTCGTCCATTAGATATAAATTGAGGGAAAAGGTCAACTGTAATTATTTATTCGTTAATCAACCAATCAGCATCGAGATAATTAGTTTAGCAATATCTGCCCCGGTGGATGTCATGTCATGTCCCGGTGACGTCATCTACTGAGAGGGAGGCGGTCGGGTGGTATCTCTCTTAGGGCACATGCTAGAGCCGTTCTGATACCAGATTTGATATTTCTCATGAAATGGTTTAAAAATGGTTTAGTCTAGTCCGTCTAGTCTTGTCTGTCTAGTCTTGTCAATATAACCCCCCCCCCCCCCCCCCCATAATCTCAATTGAATCAACCCCTATCTGGAAATATGTCCTCATTTTCCCGCTATCCATCGCGCTCGCTAATTAACGCGCCATCTACACATACACGCTCGGACAAGTTCAGAACTACTGATAAGGGACCAGTTTTGCTCCATCGGGCTCAATGGGAATCTTATGGATGGAGCAGCCCCATGTAAATCTCCAAGGAAGTGGGCCTGGAAGGAACTATCTTTCCCTACTAACGTCGCGTAGCTGTCGGGTAGCCATTGTGAGAACGTGCCCATTTAAAACAATGTAATTTTTATTTGACAGGCGATGTCGCATGATGTCGCGTATATCAGAATCGGAATTTAGAAGAAAGTTTGTATTTGCCAAAATTGTCATTTCTTGGCCAAAAATGTTGAAACTTTGCAAAATTGTTACTAATAATACAACTAAGAAATGTTGCAAATTTCATTAAATTCTGTTAATAAATCAAAGAAATCCGCTTAACCGCCCGATTCAAAAGAAAGTTTGAATTTGACAAAATTGTCATTTCTTAGCCAAAAATGTTGAAACTTTGCAAAATTGTTATTAATTAATACGACTAAGATATGTTGCAAGTTGCATAAAGTTCTGTTGATAAATAAAATAAATCCGCTTAACCGCGAGATTCAAAAGAAAGTTTGAATTTGCCAAAATTGTCATTTCTTGGCCAAAAATGTTGAAACTTTGCAAAATTGTTACTAATAATACAACTAAGAAATGTTGCAAATTTCATTAAATTCTGTTAATAAATCAAAGAAATCCGCCTAACCGCCCGATTTAAAAGAAAGTTTGAATTTGCCAAAATTGTCATTTCTTGGCCAAAAATGTTGAAACCTTGCAAAATTGTTACTAATAATACAACTAAGAAATGTTGCAAATTTCATAAAGTTCTATTAATATATAAAATAAATCCGCTTAACCGTCAGATTCAAAAGAAAGTTTGAATTTGCCAAATTTGTCATTTCTTGGCCAAAAATGTTGAAACTTTGCAAAATTGTTATGAATAATACGACTAAGATATGTTGCAAGTTTCATAAAGTTCTGTTAAGAAATCAAAGAAATCCGCTTAACCGCCCGATTTAAAAGAAAGTTAGAATTTGCCAAAATTGTCATTTCTTGGCCAAAAATGTTGAAACTTTGCAAAATTGTTATTAATAATACAACTAAGAAATGTTACAAATTTAATAAAATTCTGTTAATAAATGAAAGAAATCCGCTTAACCGTCAGATTTAAAAGAAATTTTGAATTTGCCAAAATTGTCATTTCTTGGCCAAAAATGTTGAAACTTTGCAAAATTGTTATTAATAATACGACTAAGATATGTTGCAAGTTTCATAAAGTTCTGTTGATAAATAAAATAAATCCGCTTAACCGTCAGATTCGAAAGAAAGTTTGAATTTGCCAAAATTGTCATTTCTTGGCCAAAAATGTTGAAACTTTGAAAAATTGTTATTAATAATACGACTAAGATATGTTGCAAGTTTCATAAAGTTCTGTTAATAAATCAAAGAAATCCGCTTAACCGCCCGATTTAAAAGAAAGTTTGAATTTGCCAAAATTGTCATTTCTTGGCCAAAAATGTTGAAACTTTGCAAAATTGTTATTAATAATACGACTAAGATATGTTGCAAGTTTCATAAAGTTCTGTTGATAAACAAAATAAATCCGCTTAACCGTCAGATTCAAAAGAAATTTTGAATTTGCCAAAATTGTCATTTCTTGGCCAAAAATGTTGAAACTTTGCAAAATTGTTACTAATAAAGTAACTAAGTACTAAATAAGTACAACTAATATATGTTACAAATTTCATAAAATTCTGTTAATAAATGAAAGAAATCCGCTTAACCTTCAGATTTAAAAGAAAGTTTGAATTTGCCAAAATTGTCATTTCTTAGCCAAAAATGTTGAAACTATGCAAAATTGTTATTAATAATACGACTATGATATGTTGCGAGTTTCATAAAGTTCTGTTAATAAATAAAAGAAATCCGCTTAACCGCCCGATTTAAAAGAAAGTTTGAATTTGCCAAAATTGTCATTTCTTGGCCAAAAATGTTGAAACTTTGCAAAATTGTTATAAATATTGCAACTAAGAAATGTTACAAATTTAATAAAATTCTGTTAATAAATGAAAAAAATCTGCTTAACCGTCAGATTTAAAAGAAAGTTTGAATTTGCCAAAATTGTCATTTCTTAGCCAAAAATGTTGAAACTTTGCAAAATTGTTATTAATTAATACGACTAAGATATGTTGCAAGTTGCATAAAGTTCTGTTGATAAATAAAATAAATCCGCTTAACCGCGAGATTCAAAAGAAAGTTTGAATTTGCCAAAATTGTCATTTCTTGGCCAAAAATGTTGAAACTTTGCAAAATTGTTACTAATAATACAACTAAGAAATGTTGCAAATTTCATAAAATTCTGTCAATAAATCAAAGAAATCCGCTTAACCGCCCGATTTAGAAGAAAGTTTGAATTTGCCAAAATTGTCATTTCTTAGCCAAAAATGTTGAAACTTTGCAAAATTGTTATTAATAATACAACTAACAAATGTTACAAATGTAATAAAATTCTGTTTACAAATCAAAGAAATCCGCTTAACCGCCCGATTTAAAAGAAAGTTTGAATTTGCCAAAATTGTCATTTCTTGGCCAAAAATGTGGAAACTTTGCAAAATTGTTATTAATAATACAACTAAGAAATGTTACAAATTTAATACAATTCTGTTAATAAATGAAAGAAATCCGCTTAACCACCAGATTCAAACGAAAGTTTGAATTTTCCAAAATTGTCATTTCTTAGCCAAAAATGTTGAAACTTTGCAAAATTGTTATTAATTAATACGACTAAGATATGTTGCAAGTTTCATAAAGTTCTGTTGATAAATAAAAGAATCCGCTTAACCGTCAGATTTAAAAGAAAGTTTGAATCTGCTAAAATTGTCATTTCTTGGCCAAAAATGTTGAAACATTGCAAAATTGTTACTAATAACACAACTAAGAAATGTTGCAAATTTCATAAAATTCTGTAAATAAATCAAAGAAATCCGGTTAACCGCCCGATTCAAAACAAAGTTTGAATTTGACAAAATTGTCATTTCTGGGCCAAAAATTTTGAAACTTTCCAAAATTGTTATTAATAATACGACTACAAAATGTTGCGAGTTTCATAAAGTTCTGTTAATAATTAAAAGAAATCCGCTTAACCACCAGATTCTAAAGAAAGTTTGAATTTGCCCAAATTGTCATTTCTTGGCCAAAAATGTTGAAACTTTGCAAAATTGTTATTAATAATTCAACTAAGAAATGTTGAAAGTTTCATAAAATTATATTAATAAATAAAAGGTTTAAAAGAAAGTTTAAATATGATAAAATTGTATATATATATTAAAACAATATAATCATTATTTGACAGGCGATGTCGCGTGACGTCGCGTAACTGAGTGTCGCGTATATAAGAATACTTACAGGATTAGCTTGTTTAATGTTACTAATCTGGATTAGCAGTTTAGTCTGGATAATCTGTACAGGATTAGATGTTGAGTCTAATCGAGTATTTTGCTTTGTAGTGTTTTAAGGTAAACGTGATGTGAATAAGGAATATACGAAGTTGAGTGAGTTTGAAAGTATGTGTGTGCTTTGAGGAAGAAGTTGTTTTTGAAGAGTAGAATGCCATAAAATCCCACACGTGCGTGTCGGGCGAAACATTCTAGACGCAACATAATTTTAGCAAAAGTTGTAAACTTTTTCCATTCTCTGCGAAGATTTTCAATTAAAACTCGCAGGAATTCCTCAAAATTCCGACCAGAAAACCTGTTTGGAAATGATCTGCGCGCGGTGCCCGACCAATCTCCGCCACATTCCAACGCGCAAAATTTGACATTTTAACCTTTTTTTTGCTCCTCTCATATACACATTCAAACTAATTTCCGTTTCATTATCATCACAATGGCATTCGCTTATTGTATTGCGTTAAAGTATTAAGCAGCACACGCACACGGCGGGCATGATTAATTCGCGAGTTTTTAGTTTCCGCGATTTATAAATATTCGTCGCCGCCGTGCCATGTTCGTCCGTGAGGATTACTCAAACTATTCCAAAATAGAATTTTTAAAATTAAACTTCACTTTAACACTAATCCATATGTGATGACATCAAGTTTAAACAAAGAATGCTTTACTAGTCTTAACTGTATAGTCTTGTCAATCTAGTCTTCTCTGTCTAGTGTAATCTTGTCTGTTTTCTTGTCTGTTAATCTTGTCAGTCTAATTTGGTCTGTCTATACTCTAAGTCCTGGATGGGCAACCTACGGCCAGCGGGCCAACTGCGGCCCGAGGAAGTGCTTAATTCGGCCCGCGAAAATCTGTTTTAAATACATAAGAGTTGGCCCGCAGATCGCAGAACTCAATATAACTTTTAATTCTGGTATCGATTCTTGAGACAAATTGACAAATTATTAAAAATAATCGAAAGAGTTAAAATGTTTGATTTTCAGCATTTCAACGACATTTGAGGATTTGTAAAATTGCTGCCTTTCGTAAAGCTTCGAGGCTTGACGCAAACACTAAATCCGCACGCTTGCATCGTAAGTGCGTGCGGAAAAAAAAATCTGGTCCACGTCAGCTAGTTCGAACTCTGACTGGCCTATCACCTAAAAAGGTTGCCCACCCCTGCTCTAAGTCATTTATTCATGTATGTATAACCTTGTCGCTCTGCTTAAGAATTGTCAGACCTTTAGACGAACTTAATATTAAGACGTTGTTGCGAGTTAGTTATTAGGCAAATTAATCGGGCGTTAATTGGGTCGAGGCCTGTGCCGTCGCTCGTTTGTGCTTAATTGGTTTAGTCCGTCGGTCTGGAATGGTGGCGAATCCCTCTGCAAACCGAGAGGTTCTTCGGTCTTGAACAGACATGATCTTAATAAAACCGCGACTCAACTGAATGCATCTTTGACGTCTTTGAATGAAACTAGACGGACAAGACTAGACTAGGACAAGACTACCGAGCAAAGACCCTGGATCTTATGTAAGGTTTGTGTGTCTAGCTTAATTGGATACAGTCAATAAATTAGCATATGTAGATGAAGAGAATGAGTCATCTTGTCATCTAGTCGTCAATTGTTATGTGATATATGTAGATGTGAGAAAAACAGTTGAATCACCTCTTTAAGAAATTAGCCCAAACCAATTGATCCAAATCGAGATGAGGTTGGACCCATTTACTAAACGACAATAGACATTGCGCAACAACAATTTGCTTGTCTAGTTTTGTCTGTCTAGTCTTGTCTGTCTAGTCTTGTCTGTCTAGTCTTGTCTGTCTAGTCTTGTCTGTCTAGTCTTGTCTGTCTAGTCTTGTCTGTCTAGTCTTGTCTGTCTAGTCTTGTCTGTCTAGTCTTGTCTGTCTAGTCTTGTCTGTCTAGTCTTGTGTGTCTAGTCTTGTGTGTCTAGTTTTGTGTGTCTAGTCTTGTGTGTCTAGTCTTGTCTGTCTAGTCTTGTCTGTCTAGTCTTGTCTGTCTAGTCTTGTCTGTCTAGTCTTGTCTGTCTAGTCTTGTCTGTCTAGTCTTGTCTGTCTAGTCTTGTCTGTCTAGTCTTGTCTGTCTAGTCTTGTCTGTCTAGTCTTGTCTGTCTAGTCTTGTCTGTCTAGTCTTGTCTGTCTAGTCTTGTCTGTCTAGTCTTGTCTGTCTAGTCTTGTCTGTCTAGTCTTGTCTGTCTAGTCTTGTCTGTCTAGTCTTGTCTGTCTAGTCTTGTCTGTCTAGTCTTGTCTGTGTAGTCTTGTCTGTCTAGTCTTGTATGTCTAGTCTTGTCTGTCTAGTCTTGTCTGTCTAGTCTTGTCTGTCTAGTCTTGTCTGTCTAGTCTTGTCTGTCTAGTCTTGTCTGTCTAGTCTTGTCTGTCTAGTCTTGTCTGTCTAGTCTTGTCTGTCTAGTCTTGTCTGTCTAGTCTTGTCTGTCTAGTCTTGTCTGTCTAGTCTTGTCTGTCTAGTCTTGTCTGTCTAGTCTTGTCTGTCTAGTCTTGTCTGTCTAGTCTTGTCTGTCTAGTCTTGTCTGTCTAGTCTTGTCTGTCTAGTCTTGTCTGTCTAGTCTTGTCTGTCTAGTCTTGTCTGTCTAGTCTTGTCTGTCTAGTCTTGTCTGTCTAGTCTTGTCTGTCTAGTCTTGTCTGTCTAGTCTTGTCTGTCTAGTCTTGTCTGTCTAGTCTTGTCTGTCTAGTCTTGTCTGTCTAGTCTTGTCTGTCTAGTCTTGTCTGTCTAGTCTTGTCTGTCTAGTCTTGTCTGTCTAGTCTTGTCTGTCTAGTCTTGTCTGTCTAGTCTTGTCTGTCTAGTCTTGTCTGTCTAGTCTTGTCTGTCTAGTCTTGTCTGTCTAGTCTTGTCTGTCTAGTCTTGTCTGTCTAGTCTTGTCTGTCTAGTCTTGTCTGTCTAGTCTTGTCTGTCTAGTCTTGTCTGTCTAGTCTTGTCTGTCTAGTCTTGTCTGTCTAGTCTTGTCTGTCTAGTCTTGTCTGTCTAGTCTTGTCTGTCTAGTCTTGTCTGTCTAGTCTTGTCTGTCTAGTCTTGTCTGTCTAGTCTTGTCTGTCTAGTCTTGTCTGTCTAGTCTTGTCTGTCTAGTCTTGTCTGTCTAGTCTTGTCTGTCTAGTCTTGTCTGTCTAGTCTTGTCTGTCTAGTCTTGTCTGTCTAGTCTTGTCTGTCTAGTCTTGTCTGTCTAGTCTTGTCTGTCTAGTCTTGTCTGTCTAGTCTTGTCTGTCTAGTCTTGTCTGTCTAGTCTTGTCTGTCTAGTCTTGTCTGTCTAGTCTTGTCTGTCTAGTCTTGTCTGTCTAGTCTTGTCTGTCTAGTCTTGTCTGTCTAGTCTTGTCTGTCTAGTCTTGTCTGTCTAGTCTTGTCTGTCTAGTCTTGTCTGTCTAGTCTTGTCTGTCTAGTCTTGTCTGTCTAGTCTTGTCTGTCTAGTCTTGTCTGTCTAGTCTTGTCTGTCTAGTCTTGTCTGTCTAGTCTTGTCTGTCTAGTCTTGTCTGTCTAGTCTTGTCTGTCTAGTCTTGTCTGTCTAGTCTTGTCTGTCTAGTCTTGTCTGTCTAGTCTTGTCTGTCTAGTCTTGTCTGTCTAGTCTTGTCTGTCTAGTCTTGTCTGTCTAGTCTTGTCTGTCTAGTCTTGTCTGTCTAGTCTTGTCTGTCTAGTCTTGTCTGTCTAGTCTTGTCTGTCTAGTCTTGTCTGTCTAGTCTTGTCTGTCTAGTCTTGTCTGTCTAGTCTTGTCTGTCTAGTCTTGTCTGTCTAGTCTTGTCTGTCTAGTCTTGTCTGTCTAGTCTTGTCTGTCTAGTCTTGTCTGTCTAGTCTTGTCTGTCTAGTCTTGTCTGTCTAGTCTTGTCTGTCTAGTCTTGTCTGTCTAGTCTTGTCTGTCTAGTCTTGTCTGTCTAGTCTTGTCTGTCTAGTCTTGTCTGTCTAGTCTTGTCTGTCTAGTCTTGTCTGTCTAGTCTTGTCTGTCTAGTCTTGTCTGTCTAGTCTTGTCTGTCTAGTCTTGTCTGTCTAGTCTTGTCTGTCTAGTCTTGTCTGTCTAGTCTTGTCTGTCTAGTCTTGTCTGTCTAGTCTTGTCTGTCTAGTCTTGTCTGTCTAGTCTTGTCTGTCTAGTCTTGTCTGTCTAGTCTTGTCTGTCTAGTCTTGTCTGTCTAGTCTTGTCTGTCTAGTCTTGTCTGTCTAGTCTTGTCTGTCTAGTCTTGTCTGTCTAGTCTTGTCTGTCTAGTCTTGTCTCTCTGGTCTTGTCTCTCTAGTCTTGTCTCTCTAGTCTTGTCTCTCTATTCATGTCTCTCTAGTCTTGTCTGTCTAGTCTTGTCTCTCTAGTCTTGTCTCTCTAGTCTTGTCTCTCTGGTCTTGTCTCTCTAGTCTTGTCTCTCTAGTCTTGTCTCTCTAGTCATGTCTCTCTAGTCCTGTCTGTCTAGTCTTGTTTCTCTAGTCTTGTCTCTCTAGTCCTGTCTGTCTAGTCTTGTCTGTCTAGTCTTGTCTGTCTAGTCTTGTCTGTCTAGTCTTGTCTGTCTAGTCTTGTCTGTCTAGTCCTGTCTGTCTAGTCTTGTCTGTCTAGTCCTGTCTGTCTAGTCCTGTCTGTCTAGTCTGTCTGTCTAGTCCTGTCTGTCTAGTCTAGTTTGTCTATTCTAGTCTTTCTAGTCCGTCTACTCTATCTATTCCGTCAAGTCCGTCTAGTATGTCCAAGATAATAGGATTTTCAAGTTGTATAACATTTGTGGCCTGATAATCGTCGTAAGAAAGAAATTGGTCGATGTATCGGTGCAGCCCGTGCGGCAAACGTAAACAAACAGGCGGGAGCGGGTTCGATAACTTTTCCGAAAAAGAGGTTTGTTCAACGAACCGATCCGTCTGCCGTCTTCGCTCGCGTTTAGCGCATTTTCTAACTCGAGGATACCGGCATCGAGCGACACGTGGATTCCACCGGGTGGTCCAGATAACGTAAACCGTCGAGGATACATCACGAGATGAAAGAAAGTCTTTCAAGCGAAAGTAGGACGAGTCGAGTCGAGTGTCTGCACACCAGATGAAACAAGATTAGATTTTTGAATAGTCTACATATTAAACTTATCTGCGTTAAGGAGACTACATAAAACAAACCCGCATGAACAAGTCTCACTAAAAAGTGGTTCGGAGACAGCTCTCACTAAACCCCCTATTCCACTTTGGCTTTTAGTATGCGCCACCTTGGTATCGCATATTTTGCATTCATGCCTTGTTGTCGCCTACCCGAACAGGATTCGAACCCGGGTTCCCCGCATTGAAAGGCGGATATTTTGTCAAATACACTAGCGAGGAGGACGCATGAACTAGTCTAGATTAATAGGATTACAGAAAAAA